>JAQGDQ010001356.1:0-25000 GCA_030141605.1 Tubiluchus corallicola
CCAGGTTTTTGCTTCCCCTTTAGCTATCCAGGTTTTTGCTCCCCCTTTAGCTATCCAGGTTTTTGCTTCCCCTTTAGCTATCCAGGTTTCTGCTTCCCCTTTAGCTATCCAGGTTTTTGCTTCCCCTTTAGCTATCCAGGTTTTTGTTTCCCCTAAAATACAGTTTTACTCACCCTAAAACTACTTCCTAGGTGGTAACACCAAACTTCGTTAATATCACGCAACATGTGCCAAGAGGAGAAATCTTTTCCATCCAGCATGTAGTAAATTCCGGTCATCTGATTTCTCTTTCCTAGTGAAGTATCGACGATTTCTTTTGATCGATGCGTTTCCTTGTAGTAGCCGCCTTCGGTTTCTAGTTTTTTTAGTTTTAGTTGACTAATTAGGTGCCGAGCAACAGGACTAAAAAAACAAACGTGTTTTTACTTGTAACGAGATTGCAAATTACAATGAACAAAACACAAGTGTGTGCTTGTAACTGCAATATGCAAAACTTATTTATTGGCAGGTGCTGCCCTCTACGAGCAATTTGGAGAAAAAAGGACAGGAGGAGAACAATGATGGTCGCGTTCTTATTCACAGCAATGTTTTTTTATCATTTTTGTGTTATAGTTAACAACAGCATTTAGTTATTACCAAATTTGTATCTTGAGAAACTTTAAATCTTGACGCCAGCGATGTAAGTTACATGAATTTAAATAATTTAATTAACTTTACGAATTCGATCTGTGAAATTTGTAAAAGCACTTTGACTAATAGGTTGTCTTCTTATTTATTCAGCTTCTGTTTATCATTCTATTTATTTTCTTACTTGTTAATGTTCTCTTTATTATTCTCTTTAGAATAAACGACTTTGGAACATGAATGAAATAGTTTTCTGTACATAACAGTGCTTGCATAGCAAAATCATCCATAAGTCGACAATTAAGTTTTCTAGTTATTTACATATCCCGAATCTTCATTTCATGAGGATCATTTTGATACCAAGTTCATCGCTCTATGTTATTTCTAAGCTGAGATAATCCATGTTGAAGTTCAGGTGCAGGCTGCGCACTGAAAAACATTACCTTGAAAAATCGCTGTTAAAGTCAGCCATTGTTTTTTGTCGCGTTTCTACAAAACACTTAGCAAAAGCACAAATGTAGGTTGCTATGGACTTTGCAAGAGCACATTGAAGTTATGTTTAAATCCAGTAGATGGCTCTTCCTGATGGAGACCTGGGCTTGGCAGTAGAAAAAACGGAAGCAAAATCACTGTTTCCATGAGCTACTATCACAGTTTGAAAATACAAGTTTTTCGCAATTGCAGTACTAGTTTTTATCCGAAAAAGTGGATAACGAGTTATAAAATTAAATTTTTAGTATTTTTGAACATTGAATATAAAAGTCCAATATATTTAGTGTTTGTTTGTATAAAGAACAAGAAATTGATATTTGACCAAGTTTTCAGTGCACTCTACTTTCTGAAGCATCATAACATAGTTTTAACTATGCCAATTTATGCGTGGTTTTGGTTTGCAAGCGCACATATATAGTTTGTTTTCTGATAGTCAAGACTAAATATGTCACAAATATAGTTTGTTTTCTGATAGTCAAGACTAAATATGTCACAAATATAGTTTGTTTTCTGATAGTCAAGACTAAATATGTCACAAAGTTCCAAAACTGAATCCGAAATGGAGCTTTGATTCTAATCTGTTTAGTGAAGATTTCAGATAATTTAGATCTGACCCGATTCTACACAATTGATTCTATATTTTTATACATGTAAAGAGATATACACGTGGTTACACTGATGTGCATGATGTAAACAAAGTGACGGCCTGCCAACTAGCGGTCGGCTTATGAAATAAGGTAATGCATCTGACCCGATTCCACAGAGTTGTTAAAAATGCTTAGTTTCAGGGATGAGAATGACAAATTGCAAAAAACTCTGAAACAGGTCGGGGTTCTTGGGGCCACCTAGGCCCCCAATGGGTTTGAAATTGCAATTTTGTGACCATAGAGAGCCTCTAAGTGGACTTAAAATATCAATTACCTTGTTTCATGCATAATTTAAAATACCCAACTATCAAAGATACATGATACCTAATTGTCTCAAAAATGCCTAAGTACTGGCCGCTTCTATGCAAAAGTATATAAAACCTGTCTGCAATTGACTCAAATAATTCCGCACAATTGATTCTATATTTTTATACATAGAGATATACACGTGGTTACACTGATGTACATGATGTAAACAAAGTGACGGCCTGCCAACTAGCGGTCAGCTTGTGAAATAAGGTAATGAGTCCGTAAAAATTTCCTCAGCAAATTTACGCTATTTACAAAAATGGCACTACTGGTCTTCCAAAAACTCAGAATTCCGCGTATCCGTGGAAAATTCTCATCCCTGCAGTTTAGCTTTGACTACAGAGACAGCATGGTAGTGCTTTATTATAAAGCTACTTTGGGGCCTGCTCTGTCATGTTGGGCTGGCAGCTTAGGTTGCAGAGCATGGGAAGTACTAATCCCAAGTCTCGAGTTCAAATCCCAACTAGTCAACAATTTTTCAGTGTCTCCAACTCATTACCCGCATGGTTTATAAAAATTCTAGCTACCACAGTCAAAATTAATTAAAAAATGAAAATTTCATGCATCTCTCTAATCACTATGCTGGGAAGTAAGTCTTTGTTATCAATCACTTATCAAGGTCTGAAAACTCTTAAAATTTCCCATGGTTGAACTCTCATATTTCTGTAATAAAATAAAAACTTGACGAAAGACTTTGGAGGTTGAATTTTGGTGTAAAAAGTGTAAAATGGAGTAAAAGCAAAATTGAATGATCACATGGAATGTGATGAAAAACGAAGGTCAGTATTGAGCCTTTCCATGTGTACAAAAAGAATGCGTTTATATAATAAAACATAGTGAACTGCAATAACAGCATAAGAAAGCTCAGCAGTACCAAATATTATCTTTTTTTATTTTATAGCTGCCTAATTTTCTGATAATTTTATTTTGATACCCAAAAATCAAAAATTTCTGGGACATAACTCATTCCTCGGACCAACCCAAGGCGGAGATAATCTCCCCGGGATTACTGTGCTTAACGGTCATTTTTACGTCAAATGACTGGCAAGTCTGGCCTGTCAAGCTATGCTTTTAGGCTCAAACTGTATGCATCAAAATTATTCTGTAATGTAACTTGCACATGCATATGCTGCACTTTGTAATTTCTCCACAATACTGCATTTATTTATATTTATATTTGCTTAAATGGATAATTATCTGTATTTTAATGCTAATTGTAAGGTGCAATGTGGAAATGAATAAACTCTTGAAAAAAAATGAATAAAACTCTTGAATGGCATAGCAAACTAAAGCAAGGGCAGTGATTTGCGTGTGTAAGACGAACACAAAAAACATAGACTGCAAAATTACACAGACGCGGTGTTAAAAGACACTAGTCATGAAGGTGTAAAATTTCAAATAGTAAAAATTAGTAAACAAGTCAGTGTTGCCAACACATTTCTTGCACACCATACCTAAGTCCTTCAACGTTTGGGCTTTTGTCCTGTGACATAGTAAGAATATAATGTTCGTAAATTTAGACAAAAGTTACGAAACCAATTGAAACAAATTCACAACAACAAATTCACAAGTTCGCAATTTCACGGCCATGAGCAAATTCCAGGAAAGTATGCTGCGCAAGCAGTTCACCAGAATAAAAGTTCCCCCCATCTATGGTAATGTGGAAGCGCCAAACTACTAAAATAGCGCCGGTGTACAACGAAAAAGAAAAAAAACTCGTAAATGAAATTTATGATAAACAAAACCAATGAAAACGAACTGGGACTACAATTGAAAAATCCAAATTACTTGATTTTAGAAAGTTATGCTACGCACGAGAATATTACAGCCACATGTTGCTAATATTTTAGATATAATCATAATGTCATTCTTTCTCCTGAATCCATCATCATCACCACCATCATTATCATCTTCGTCACCATCACTACCGTCATCATCATCTTCATCATCAGCACCACTACCATCATCATCATTATATACATTACGTCATTTGTAAACATTAGGCATTATTCAAAATGAAATTGAGTGTGTTAATAACATAGTATATTATAGTAGTTTATTTCACCCATCTCAAGCAATATACATAACAAGGTCAATGACAAAATACAGCTATATCATTACTTGGGCGGCAGACAAGTCAGAAGCCGAAGTTTGTATGTCGACCCTGATAGTGGAGTTATGGTTGTGGTGTGTTGTGGAGATCGCTGGCATCTATTAGAATTACATAGAACATTGTAGAATGTTCCGTTAGAATAATCGTCTTACCGTGCAGAATGTTCTGGAACAAAACTTCTAGAAGCTTCTCGGGCGCGCTATATAAGGCGAAGCAAGCCGCTGAGACACACGCAGATTCACACGGACGCCACTTACACATCCTCTTACTATATTTACATTTTCAGATACACTCAAACGTTTTCCAGATTTTCACGTTTACTGTAAACATTTCGCGTTCCTTCATACTTTTGTGTTGTAGAATTCTCGCTTAATAAACTAGTTTAATTTGATGAAGTGTTTTCTGGTTTTCTCTACTAGCCATGGGTGATGTTTGGATGAAGGAATAGCACAATGGTTGGGGTGATGTTTGGATGAAGGAATAGCACAATGGTTGGGGTGATGTTTGGATGAAAGAATAGCACAATGAAAGATGGGTGACGTGGTGAAGGATAGATGGCGAATGACATGATAACAATAATGCCTTGCTACAATCATCACAAAGCTTGTAAATTCAAGAAGAGTTACACTAGAACAGAAGTTCGCCTGCATGTACTGTAAGTGGCTACTACAGAAGAAAGGAAACTTTACGCAAACAAGGATTTAATCAAAACATGTATTATATAAATTATTTATTATTTGAATATGTCTCGTGAGATTGATGCATTTTGTTCCATTCTTTTGGTTCTTAATAACAGATAAAGTGATTTGCAAAATTTCTTCTCCAGCTATGTATGTAAATATTCGGTAAATATTGTGTCATAATTAAGTTAGATTTGTTTTATTATTATATTTATTTAAAAAGAAAGATACAGCTTGTTATGACAATGATGTGATCCAAGCATGATTGTCGAGCATCGTGGATCGTTTTTTTGTTAAATAGTTACTGTTGTCGATCAGAGCAGCCATTTCTGAAAAGAAGGTCACGAATGGACGCTTGGCTCGAGCAGTTTTCGTTTAAGGACGTAACAATGTCGTTAGCTACGTATTATTATGAAAAATACTAGAAACGAAAGAAAGTTTCAAGTTGACATGTACGAGTATTGAAAATTTGTTATCCTGAAAATTTTTTGCTAGACTTGTAATTTGGGAATTTAAATTTTAACCCACATTTGATCAACATTTGACTCACGTTTGACCCACATTTGACTCACATTTGGCCCACTTTTGATCAACATTTGACCCACATTTGACTCGCATTTGATTCACGTTTGACCCACATTAGCTTCAAATTTGACTCACAATTTGTTCACAATTGGCTCACATTTGACTCACATTTGACCAACATTTGACTCACATTTGACTCACATTTGACCCACTTTTGATCAACATTTGACCCACATTTGACTCACATTTGATTCACGTTTGACCCACATTAAACTCAAATTTGATTCACATTTGACCCACATTAGACTCAAATTTGACTCACAATTTGCTCACGTTTGGCTCACATTTGACTCACATTTTAAAGCACATTTTGCTCACAATTCACTCACGTTTGACTCACATTTGACCCACATTTGACCAATATTTGACCCACATTTGATTCACGTTTGACCCCCATTAGACTCAAATTTGACTCACAATTTGAACACGCTTGGCTCACATTTTAACCCACATTTTGCTCACAATTCACTCACATTTCACTCACATTTGTCACGCCGTTGACTCACCTTTACAGCTAATGTGTTATTATTTGTGTTTGTTAGAGTTTAACTTTGGTAGAGAAAGGAATCCAAAACTGGTTAGAATTACTATAGCACATTCATTTCCACTATTCAAACTTTTGTTCCACTTGCACATTTTAACATAAACATTTCTATAACTATAGGTGAGCACCAAACGTTCGAGTTCCAGCGTTTGATTTCGATTAGAACGAGTTTTTTTTAGTTCGATTCCGATTGGAAGCTAAAATTATGGCTTTGAATAATTCACCACTTCAACTTACGTACGTTCTTTATCATTAAAACGTTTGAGAAACGAATCAGCACAATTGACATGCGATTTCTGTGCACAACTTTTTTTATTTTTATTTTTTTATCAGTTTATTTCGTATAAAAATATACAGTTTACAAAGATAAAGATGTTAGTAAAACAGGTAATGCAATGTTAGTAAAGTAACATATCTACAGACATTCAACTTTATAATAACCACACATTGTAGTTCCCTTGTAATTATATTACATTATACAGTGTTGTAAGGAGCTATAATAGGTATCTTAAAACATAATCTTTAAATGACTTCTTAACCTTCAATTTTACATTTTCGTTTAGATCTACAGCACAACCATATTTAAATCTTAAATTTACTCCACTGTTATTTACATAATAGCATAGCTTTGGAATTCTCAATGTGCAAGAGTTTACAATTTTTCTCACAAAGTTTAATTTTCGACTATCTATTAAATAATTCTCAGGCATTGTGCCACAAAAATACATTAACAATTTGACGCTTTCATTTTGTCAAAAATCGAATATTTTTCTATAACCAGTGTTCCATTTTAGCCTAATGGCATTAACTTCATTGTTCTTTGGCATTAACTTTTATTCGCGTTTGGTCAGGTAAGAGTAGCCATGAGTTTTTTAAATGACTAATTCTATTCGTCGTCCATAATAGACCTACTTTTAAAACAACACCCTGTGTTTGCGACTTACAAACGTTTGGAAAAATGATTGTTATAACACGCACTTTCATACTGTGTTATTATTCAAAAGTTGTCTCAAGATGGCGCCACCATGTAGTTGCATGTCGACAGCGCAGAGTAATTCATAGGTTTTGGCTGGCATTCGCTATCAATTGTTGTTGTTGGCACCCTTCTGTCTCGGAAGACAATGGAATGTGCGCCAATAGAGTCCGATCCTTGAACGTCTTCAGGGCGCACGCCTGGGCAAGGTGTATGGAGATCCTGAGTTGCCCAGACCGCAGGAACCCCCTCTCTTCCTCCATGGTGTAGCCAAACGAAAGCGGAGCGATACGTTTGGCACCAGGTTGGCTGCAGGAGCTGCCGGAGTCAGTGAGCATGCTGCACTGGTCCGTCTTCGGGGCTCCACTCCTGATTTGGAAGGTTTACTCCTCTACACATAGCCGCTGGGTCACTTGACCTCCTCCGCCCTCTAGCCGTTGGCTGCTTGTACAGCTCCTTCGCCTAGTGTCGAGATACAGTGTCGCTATCAATAGCGCTGCTTTAATATAAGGTGAACGCATTTACTGCTTTGTACTCCAGAGCCATTACGCATTTCCAACAGTTCTACAACTACGCCAAATACAACTACCTCATTGCAAAGCTTAGCTAAGTATCTCTTCGTGACATACCCAGTAAACAAGTTCACAAGAATGCTTTGGTTGATTGGGTTGTAGTTAGTCACATCTGGGACTAGGTAGGCATACTAATCTTTGAGATGAACAACTGTAGGCTATATAAGCCTACTGTTCAATATACAGCAGGCTTTTGTAAGACGTTACAGTCGATAACTAGGCTTACGTACTTTTTGCCTTTACATGTTTGATAGTAACTTAATAGTTACTCCAAATAAGATACTTTAAATTGTGAGTTATCTATACTAATGTATAGTAAAAAAGGATGGCTCGAAATTTTTAACAACCCAATGGGAAAGAAGATTTTAATATTGTACCCAAATAGCAAATTCATCACAAGATAGACCTACACCTATGTTAACGCCACTGTGTCTACCACTAACGCTTTACGAAAGGCTTATTGAAACAACTGCATTAAACTTACTTTTAAATAGAGGAACTAAATCATTTCGGTATAGAATAGGCGAATAAAATACAGATTGCTGTCATTGTAATAATGCAACTCCTCAAACACCAGAACACATTATATCTGACTGTGATTGGTAGACCATCAATTTCGGATGAATATAAGACAAATTCTGCCCTCAGCCAACATAAGCGAGATTTATCTAAACAGAGATAAAGATGTGAGCCAGGCATATGTAAATATTGTTAGAGATGTTGTGCGGAAAAAATTGCTATAAATTAATTCAAATTGTATTTACAGAAAAACAGGTATTGAGTTAATCGTTATATTGTATGTATTATAGGGTAAACTATGTATGTATTTTAAATTTATTCTTAATTGGCATTATGTATAATCTTGTTATTGTAAATTTATATTTTGTAAACGAACCCCAGCAAATAGAGGGGAAACAATGTGTTTATTGTTTAATAAAAGACTTATAATAATAATAATAATAATATACTAATGTTAGTTAATGTATAATGTCTAGTTGAATATCAATAATATAATAAACTCAAAATTAGTATTTTTTTTCAAAAAAAGACTTTTCTAGGGGAAATTTGATTGTAGGTAGTGGTGCCCGTTTCAGAATCGCCCAGAGGCATTGTAACTAGTTTACATTTCAAATTATAGTTCATGTAATTACTAAAATACTACTGATTATACTAAAATGGTACCGAGACATTAATTCCAAAATCTGGCCTAATTATTAATAGTGGAATTGAATAAATTAAAAGAAATTCTGTAAATGTAATTAATTAGCCCGGCTGAATACACTAGACTGATTGAGCCAGTTCCTGGAAATGCTGGATTGGTTGGCAAGCTGTAATAAATGCTGAGTTAAGACCTGCCATAATCACTGGAGCTGAAGAAACTAGTGGCACTGACGTTCGGTTTACAACAAAAGGCTCTGGTTCAAATACCGAGCAGGTCGAAATATTTCACTTTTTTGGATAGCCTTTTTTCAAAAACTGAATAATCGTGAGCTAAAAGTGTAGATAATTGCATTATTTTAACATTCAAAATTCTCAGAAATTAGTGGTTTAATAAGTATTAGATTAGCTAAATTAGCTGTACGTCATCATCGTCATCAACATCATCATCATCGTCGTCGTCGTTGTCATCATCATCATCATCATCATCATCATCATCATCATTACCATCGTCATCATCATCGTCGTTATCGTCGTGGTCGTCTTCAACGTCGTCGTCATCATCATCATCGTCATCATCATCATCATCATCATCATCATCATCATTAAACCCGTTGCCTCAATTGTAGACATTGGGCAGGAAAATTGATAAAAAAATAAATAAATCTGCTCTCGAGATAGATAAGCACAGCAGTAATCTCGTAAGAACTAAACACTGCTATCCAGTGGCTTGTCAGCACCACTTCCCTGAGTAAAACGCAGCTATTCAGACTGGAAAATCTATCGCTGTATTTTAGTACAAGTGCAAGTATTTTAAATAGTAAATAAATATCTATCCAAGTTACGTATTTCCTTTTACCCTTTAGATAAGAAATCAGAACTTTTTGAAGAAAATACAATCAAAATGAGTTTTGTCAGACTTTATGGGGTTCATAAAAAATATTTTCTATACTATATTCGATCAGACTAAAAAGGGGTGGCATACAGTGTGCTGTGATTAACTGATTATCGATAAATTTATTTACAAACAGAAGCTCTCTAAAATTTATGACGCCATCTTTTAAAAGAGGAGGTTAGCCAGCCTCCTGGAGAAGCGATCTAGTCTCCACTTTAAATAATCTACCTATTCATCACTTAACACATCGGTACAAATCGGGCGCACAATGGGGGAGAAAGGGCATGCCTGCGCCCGAAATGAGTTTCCCTCCAAACTATCTTGTCGCCTGGCTTTATGACCAGAAGGCGGATTAAGTGGTAAGATTATCCGAGGGGGCGGGGCACAGTTGTGACAGAATTTGGGGAGGTTATTGTGCAGGAGGTTATTGTGGGAGAGCTAAGACGATAAGGAAAGGATTAAATTCTCCTTCAGTTAGCATCCAGGCAAAATTTCACTTATTGTTAAATCTTATTCAAACATTCCCATTTATCCAATGACGTCTTCCATTCTTCTTCCAATGACGTCATTTTCCACGCCCATTTTCTTCTAATGACGTCATTCGTCTTGAAGAAGAGTAGCGCACTGTCAATATTCGTCAAACGTATAAAAAAATTTACAAAAAAATAATAAATAGCTGATATGTAATACGTTTGTGTGAACATTAGGTAAGCTGCAGAAGTTTGAATCAGTTTAAACAGCGCGCTCTTACGGAAAGCCACGACGCGTCTACGAAGAGTCACGAAGTCTTCCAGTTACGTCATAATTTTTAAGTGAATGGCGGCAACCACCACGCCTGAAAATTTCCATTCAGAGGTAGCATATTTTAAATTTATGCTTTATAAACAGTTCTCTTCAAATTTCTTTGTTATATTTTTCAAAGTTTATGTGGAAACAGTCAAATGAACTCAACATACTGAGTGACGTTTCTGTCTTTTAACCCTTTCAGTCCCCAATTATTTTTTTAGTAAGAAAAATTTTTCTGGCTTGGTACTTTTGTTCCCAATGTATCCTGTGTGATACACAACATTCTTTGTCATGTGCAAAAAAACAAAGTCCGACTTTTTTAAAAACACAACAAAATCAAAAAGTGTGCTTCATTTTGCAACTGCTGATAATTTTTTTAAGTATTTAAGACATTTAGTATTCATGCTATGCTGATCTGTACAAAGTCATCTCTAAAGTACTGTACCTTGCGCAGTTTTTATGCTATGTAGATTTTCTAGTTTGCCATTTTATCACCATTTTTAGTCTATTGTCATTGGATTAAATCAAAATAACTATTAACAGATCAAATAACTGTCAGTTTTAAAGTTTTGTTAATTTTAAAGGCAGAAAATATTCTCGTATCCCACGGGATACAACGGGTATGAAAGGGTTAACTGTCAGGTAAAAACCCGTTGCATTTTTTCTCAGAACAGCTGTAAAATACTGAAAAACAAAAACAGCTCCCCTCCACACACAACCTAGAAAGTAAAATTCAATTATTTCAATTGATACAAGTTTTTTTCACATTTTGATAGTTCCATACAACTGTCACTAAGTTTGTAAAAGAAAACGCAACAATTTCTTGAGAAGAAAGCAGGAGAAAGAAGACAAATAAAAAGGTGACAATCGTAAAAAATAAAATGAAAGAAAATCGTAGCAGAAAGACAACAGCATAGGTAAAAAATTTTGTTCCGACCAGGTTTCGAACCTGGGACCTTCTGCGTGTTAGGCAGATGTGATAACCACTACACTATCGGAACTACAGTCACAGTACGTTCGTCTGTACAAATATCACGTCGAAACGCCCAGATAGTTGATTTTAGAGAAACTGTTAGTAATAAACAAGAAAGTTTGTTACTTCTTGAAATGTTTTTTTTTCAAAACTTGATGTACATTTCAAGAAAAAAAACGAAAAATTTACAAAACAGTACTGCTACAAAAACTTTGCGATCTTAACCGAAAGAAAATAATGCATTTTTTCGATAGAATCGTCCCAAGCATAGCCAATGGTCATTGGTCACTTATGATACAAGAGGCTACATCTAAAAATGATAAAATATGTTCAGAGAAACAGAATTGATTTTAATCTGGTACAAGGGATCGAATAAGATCGCACTTTACAGGCAAAAAACTTTTGAGTACAAAATTCCACATAGAAGAAGTCACAGGAAAAAACCGGATTTGCTCGGTTTCGTTAACGAGCAAAAATATTCAACATGTTAAAACATTTGAAAAGCGGATGTGACGTCAACGTTAAAGCTCTGAGAAACAAAAAAATACGGAAAAGGTCCTGGCAATGAAGGCAAATGGAAATGCATTTTAATTAATTACTCCACGAAGTTTAAATACAGTTCGTAACAATTATTGATTTTTCACTGCTAGGCTAGACTTCTACGGTAGCCTAGAAGGGGTATCGCAGTAATTGATGAAACAAAGCAGGGCGTTAACAGTCTCCCAAGTGATTAAGGTTCAATGACTGGATGACCACTGGCCAGTAATGTCCAGCAGACAGTCTCCGGGCATTTGTCACACGCCAAATCTAATTCTGTCGTCTGCGTGCTTGGCTGAATGCGTCCAATGGGAGACAAAAGTTGACACAGGCGGCAGGTCTCAGTCAGCTCCAACCTGACTGTAGAAATGAGACTGGGGTTTTGGGTGGGGGCACAAATCTTAAAAAGGGAAGTGTGAAAAAAACGTACTACTGATGACTGAATGTTTTCCTATAATAGTAATATTAGTAATAATAATAATAATAATAATAATAATAATAATAATAATGATGATGATGATGATGATGATGGTGATGATGATAATGACAATGACAATGACAATGACAATAACGATAACGATAACAATAATAATAATAATAATAATAATAATAATAATAATAATAATAATAATAATAATAATAATAATAATAATAATAATAATAATAATAATAATAATAATAATAACAACAACAACAACAACAACAACAACAACAACAACTACAACAACAATAATAATAATAATAACAATAATACTAATAACAATAACAACAACAACAACAATAATAATAATAATTGATGATGGCGATGACGACGATGACCAGCATAAGAATAAAGACAAGGACAACAACAATGACAACAATAACAATGACAACAATAATAATGAACTTCATTTAAATCAGATTTTTGGCAAACAATTACCCTGAGCTCAAACAACTTTTCCCCTATGAGGACAACCAAAAGCGGAAGGAAAATCAGTTTTTACTTCGTCCTCCCCTTTTCTTGAGCGCTTTTATTGTAATTTTATTGTTTTATATGTAGAATGTAGTTTTTTTTAAGATTATATGCAAATTTATGTGCCATATGTAAGATTCAACTCAATGAATTAATAAACTGTAAATATTAAAAAAATAATTCAAGCCATTATTAAACATAGCTAATTATACAGAACTGTACATGGATCTTCCTAATGACATTTCAACTGATAAACATGGATTCTGAGTTACAAAGATTTTGAAAAAAAAACACAAAAAAATGCTACATTCATGTGAGATTGAAACAATAATTACAATAACACTTTACCCTCCTTTTTCACGTCATGAATGACGCTAATCGTCTATTAGTATATTCCTACAAGGTCCTAAATCATGTCAGTCTAAACATAGACTAAGATGTTGAAAAAAAACACAAAAAAACTGCTACATTCATATGAGATTGAAACAAAAATTACAATAACACTTTACCCTCCTTTTTGACGTCATGAATGACGCTAATCGTCTATTAGTATATTACTACAAGATCCTAAATCATGTCAGTCTAAACATAGACTAAGATGTTGAAAAAAACACAAAAAAACTGCTACATTCATATGAGATTGAAACAAAAATTACAATAACACTTTACCCTCCTTTTTGACGTCATGAATGACGCTAATCGTCTATTAGTATATTACTACAAGATCCTAAATCATGTCAGTCTAAACATAGACTAAGATGTTGAAAAAAAACACAAAAAAACTGCTACATTCATATGAGATTGAAACAAAAATTACAATAACACTTTACCCTCCTTTTTGACGTCATGAATGACGCTAATCGTCTATTAGTATATTACTACAAGGTTCTAAATCATGTCAGCTTAAACACAGGTTACTCAACCTAGTTTTTAGAAAAAATTTGATCAGCTAAAGCTAAGCGTCTGTTTTGCAATGCGCCGCCATTACCGCCCGTCAGCCTGATAGCTTTCAACGACTAATGAATCCCTTGGAATAATAAATCAAACCCTGCTTTTGACTAAACAGCGCTCCTTGCGGCTTTGATGATAACGAAATTGAGCTCCTTATGTCTTGCTAAACATTCTGCGAGTCACATTAGCATGTTTTTCTACCCACATGCCAAGATCCGATATCTGACGATTTAAAAATTGAAGTTTTGCTATGGAAAATTACTATTATTAATCATGAAACTTCAACATTGTTTTTAGAAGAAAATGATGAATTGTTTTCCCTTTTTAAATAACGTGCCAGTTAAAGGGCAATAAAACAGTTTTCATAAATAAAGAGAAAAAAATTCGTCTTGAAATTTTGTACCGGCTGTCTTATTGCGTACAGGGCTTGTGTTAGCAGCAACGCAATATAAAACTTGTAAATTTAAACTCCCGCGCTAGGCGCGTCTTAACAGCAAATCGCACGAAACAACTTTAGATAACACACTGTCTTCTTCTTCTTCTTCCCAGCTTTTCCCTATGCGGGGTCGCCGTTGTGAATGAGTCTTCTCCACGCATTCCTGTTGTTGACCATCTCTTCATTTATGTCTTCCCTTCCCACATGATCTTCACCGACTCTTCTTTTCAGGTGTCCATACCATCGCAATCTTGCGAGGCTTCCACTACTTGTACTGTTCCTCTGATATTATTATTTCTAATTTTATCTCTTCTTGTTATTCCCACCATCCATCTCAACATCCTCATCTCCACCACACCCATTTTCTTCTCTTCGGTCTTCTTTAGAGGAGCTGCTTCCAGCCCATAGATTAGAGCGGGTCTGACCACTTCTTTGTGGACTTTACCTTTAAGTCTCACCGACTCATTCATAGAAGGTTTTGGCGCAGTTTTAAGAGGCTGATGCCCTTCCTGACCCTAACCCTCCTTATTTATCCAGGCTTGGGACCGGCACTTAGTTGGACTGGCTTGCCCCCCCCCAGTGGCTAGCTTTTAGATAAAACACTGAACACTGTAAAGCTTAAAAATATAATCACAGCATTTGTAGCGCATGCCTCGCCAACAAACAAAAATTTAAAATACATTTTTTGGTCAGTAAGATTAATAATACGTTTTTTGGTGAGACAGTGGTGCACACTGGGATGGTGAGTCAGTGGTGCACACTGGGATGGTGAGTCAGTGGTGCACACTGGGATGGTGAGTCAGTGGTGCACACTGGGATGGTGAGAACAGTGGTGCACACGGGATGGTGAGTCAGTGGTCACACTGGGATGGTGAGTCAGTGGTGCACACTGGGATGGTGAGTCAGTGGTGCACACTGGGATGGTGAGACAGTGGTGCACACTGGGATGGTGAGTCAGTGGTGCACACTGGGATGGTGAGTCAGTGGTGCACACTGGGATGGTGAGTCAGTGGTGCACACTGGGATGGTGAGTCAGTGGTGCACACTGGGATGGTGAGTCAGTGGTGCACACTGGGATGGTGAGTCAGTGGTGCACACTGGGATGGCGATGCAATTTGGCGCATCGATCTTAAATTATTAACAATTTTTCTATTATATTTTGTGATTATATTTTTAACACACCATGAATTTAAACACGTTACTGGTTACGCTAAGTAATTTAACTTTGTATGGAAAGTAGATTGGGACATTTAAAAATCTCTTTTCGCCCCCTTTACAATCATCATCATCATCATCATCATCATCACATGCCCGTCACGTCTATTGTAGACATCGGGCAGGCAGAATTCTAAAATAAAAGAAATCTGCCTTCAGACAGGTAAACTCAGCAGTAATCCAGCAAAAAACCAGCTACTCCAGTGGCTTGTCAGCACCACTTCCGTTCTATCATCATCATCATCATCATCATCATCATCATACGCCCGTCACGTCTATTGTAGACATCGGGCAGGCAGAATTCTAAAATAAAAGAAATCTGCCTTCAGACAGGTAAATGCAGCAGTAATCCAGCAAAAAAAAACTAGACACTGCTACGTCAGTGGCCTGTCAGCACCACTTCCGTAACGATCATTATTATCATTATTTACAAACGATCTGCAAAAGCCGCAATCTTGATCGGACAGCAGACGAAGCAATCAACGCCGCTTTTACTATCTTACGTCGCAATCGTTTACGCGGACGAGTTGCACCAATCAGAGACGGTCACGTGACTGCAAGCGATAGTATCGTTCAACTCGACGTCTGCTCTTGTGAGTTGACAGCATTTCATCGGAAACTGTGAGTAAGAGATACACGTGTGATTGCTAAAGGAGAGATAATAATTTGAGAAAAAAAAACCGACGTTACAGTGAGAAAAAAGACTTTATTTTGACGGTAACGGTAAAAACGAAAGGCAAAGACGTTGTAAGTGAACGTGAAAAGATTTTAGAAAATTAGATTTTGTGGTTAAAACACAAAATGTTGTGCAAATTTATTCTATTCTCATTTGCGTTTGTTGGTGTTACGCTTGTGAAAGCTAAAGTGAAATCCGGTAAGGGGAAGCCACATTATGACCCAGCCCTTCTCTTGCACGAAGAGGAGCCCCTCTCAAAGGGGACCACCGTCCTCCCGTCGGTGGAGTTGTTGCGAGAGTCGCTCAGGGTGGCTTTGAAGTTGCCCGAACCGGACGAGGAAAGAAAGGAAGGGCAAACGGAAAGAGGAGGCAGAAACGGGGCCGAGAAACCGCCAAAGTATATGCTGGATTTGTACGAGAAGTACAGGATGAGGAAGAGTGATGAGGAGGATTGGGGCAACACTGTGCGCAGCATCCTTGCGCAAACAGGTACAGAAACTGTTTAATGTAATTATTATATTTAAAGGAAAAGTCAAGTTATTTAGCATGTCAGGTTTGTTTTAGTATTATCAATTCAATTCCGATTCAATTTATTGCGCAAATATGCAATAAATATTACATACATTGGCAAGTACAAAAAGAAAATTATATACAGGTAGTACTACAAACTACTATTATCATATAAAAAATTGACATACTGCTACTTTGTTATAGTAGCTATAATAATAATAACAATAATAATAATAATAACAATAATAATAATAATAATAATAATAATAATAATAATAATAATAATAATAATAATAATAATAATAATAATAATAATAATAATAATAATAATAATAATAATAATAATAATAATAATAATAATAATAAGTTGTTTTTGTTTGTGGTTTAACACGGGGTCCAGTTTGTCTTTAATTTCAAAAAGAAAATGCTGCAAAGGTTTCTTAATTTATTAAGAAACTGGGCCAAGCTGGGCGAATTTGAAACATGTGGATTTGAAACAGGTCTATAGCACAAACATTAGACCACTGACCAAAGCATTCACCTGTGGTCAAGGCTGTCAAAACTTTATCTACTGGTCAAAAAGTTTAGCATTTTCAAATGTTACATCGCCAACACTTGAGTGATTGTAATTGTATTATTATTATTATTATTATTATTATTATTATTATTATTATTATTATTATTATTATTATTATTATTATTATTATTATTTCACTAATAACTTAACTAATTGACTATTAATAAACAATAGTTTAAGAATATGAAATAATCTAAGTTAGCTGATGAGGCGAATATAACAAAATAAATAAATAAATAAATAATAAAAAAGTGCAAGAATAAACCATGTATGATTGTTTGACAATAATACTTTGGCAGTTGGGATGTAAACGTAATTAAAGAAAGGATTTATGTTTTAAAGAACACATCTGTAACACACAAAAGTTATAACAGATGACAGTAATATAAGCATGAAGTTTAAAAGTTTAGTTTTCTATAAAATAGACTAAAAAGTATATAAAAATGAGAAAAAATTGATTTTTCGACATAGCAGCGTTACAGATTCTAATATTCCCGAATGTTTGTTTTATTGAGTACGATTTAGTTAAAATTGAATAAGATTTTATTTATAAGATATGAAATATTCGGGGAGGGGGGGGGTCGTAGATGTGATTATAATCCAAATAATCAATAATATCTAACATTCAGCTCAGATCAGGTCATCCATCCAGCGGCATTCTCTTCAAAATGTTGCAGAACTACGTAAGATCAAGTAAACGTTTTTTACTAATTGACTGCACCTTGTAAATGTTTTGTGAATTAATTTGAATTTTTTTGAATTTTGGACTTTCCAATTACAGAACCTTTTGTATAAACTCATAGACTGATGTACATTGATAATAGTTTCCGGTACTGTTTCTGTACTACGTGGGCCTTGTACGTACATATATATATGTATATATTCAGGGAATTCATTAGTTACTACTTAAAACTGAAGTATTTATATATATATTATTTGTATTTATATAATATATATTATATATATATATATATATATATGTATTTCACTTTTAAGTAGTAACTAAAGAATTACTTGTATTTTTGAACTAACCAATAATTGTATGTATCTGTTCTCAACTAAAATGTATTTGTTGCACATAGTGGAAAAATTCCAGTCAGTAATATTGCTGTTTGGTAATCCACTTGAAATAAATAAAGTTTTTGTGTAAACGTGGAATATATATATATATATATATATATATAGAGAGAGAGAGAGAGAGAGAGAGAGAGAGAGAGAGAGAGAGAGAGAGAGAGAGAGAGAGAGAGAGAGAGAGAGAGAGAGAGAGAGAGAGAGAGAGAGAGAGAGAGAGAGAGGGAGAGAGAGAGAGAGAGAGAGAGAGAAGAGAGAGAGAGAGAGAGAGAATTTGCCCAAAATATCGAATGCGATCCGTAACGTTTTCATATAATTTTTTTATGTTTGCGTGGATTATATACCAATAATTTATGCACATTTCAAAATTTCGTGTGACTTATACGAGAAGAATTTGATAAAAACATCAGAGGAGACCATATTAATTTTTTTGTAATTTCTCATATTAAACAGTCTCATATAAACTGTCAAAACTATTTTAGATATTTATAAGCCATGATATATATATATAATTATTTACACAAATAACAATTAACGATATAACAAACTACGCCAATGACGTCTAATTACAGAAGTAAAGTTTGCATCACTGTTTAAAATGTTCTTGCATATAAAATTTTCACTGTTATTCAGGCCGACATTTAAACTGTATGCACATTTTCTGTGAATCACATCAAAATAAATCATATTAAGTCTATTAGAAATATATCTGGCGCTCGTATCATATGAAAAGTTAAATAACTTCCGTGTTGATACATTATATGCAACCTTGAGTTTGCTAAGATTGCTAATGAATTATTTGTGTTTCTGAACTAACTCTCTGTGTAATTACGTGTAAATTTACATATCTGTTCTGAACTAAAATATATATGTTACACAGTGGAAATACTTTTATCAGTGAAATTACTGTATGTTAATCCACTTGAAATAAATAAATTTTATTAATATATAAATTTAATATCTAATAAACCTGGCGAGACATTTGATTATATTTGTTATTTGTTGTAAAGGCCCCTCCAAGAGAAATTCCACTTCATCTTGCAGCGAACCATTTCAATCGTTTCGTATTACCTGCTTAGGATTAACTCTTTACTCACGTGTATTTAACGGATTATTCGCAAACCCCCAGTAATCTGCAGAGTTAATGATTGATGCTAGTTTAGTTGAAATGATGGCGCCGTGCGGTTTACCTGCAAGTGTGTGTACAGGTAATAATACACCTGTGTGCAGGTAGGCCCACGTTTCTAGATGGTTTTAAATGATTAAAATGGTTTTGACAGTTCATGTGGGGTTGTTTAATACGCGAAATTATACAAAGAAGTTAATACGATCTCTTCTGATGTTTTTGTCAAATTCTTTTGGTATAAACGTCATATGTAATTTAGAAATGTGCTTATATGGTTTGTGTATAATCAAGACAAACACATGAAAATTTTACATGGAGTACTTATAACTTACAATAACGTTTGAATAACTTACAAAGGAAGTTACTGATCTTTGATATTTTGGGCAAATTGTTTATGTATAAACATCATATGAAATTTGTAAATATGGTTAAATGGTTGATTTATAATCCCAGCAAACATAAAAATTTATGTGAAGAAAGTTACTGAATTTCTGTCAAATACGTTTCGTATTTAGAAAACGTCACATGAAATTTAGAAATGTGCTTAAATGGTTTATGTATAATCTGTACTAAGACATGAAAATTTCACATGAAGAAAGTTACCAAGTTCTTGTAAAATTTTCTTTGTATAAACGTCATATGAAATTTAGAAATGTGGTTAAATGGTATGTGTATAATCTGTGCGAAGACATGAAAATTTCATATGAAGAAAGTCACCAAGTTTCTGTAAAATTTTCTTGGTATAAACGTCACATGAAATTTATAAATGTGCTTAAATGGTTTGTGTATAATCTGTACTAAGACATGAAAATTTCATATGAAGAAAGTTACCAAGTTTTTGTCAAATTCTCTTGGTATAAACGTCACATGAAATTTAGAAATGTGCTTAAATGGTTTGTGTATAATCTGTACTAAGACATGAAAATTTCATATGAAGAAAGTTACCAAGTTTTTGTCAAATTCTCTTGGTATAAACGTCACATGAAATTTAGAAATGTGCTTAAATGGTTTATGTATAATTAAGACAAACACATAAAAATTTACAAGAAGAAGTTACCGATCTTTGATATTTTGGGCAAGTTCTTTTTGTGTAAACTTCACGTAAAATTGTTGTATAAACTGCGCAAATACATGTATTTATCTTTGTTTATGTGTATTTGTGCGTCTGTTTGTGTTTGTATATATTTATATTACTTTATTTATCTGCACTTATACTTGTACATATGTTTGGATAGTGAGGATTGATGTGTCGGTTTTAAAAACTGCTATGAGTTTTTCGAAAGTGTAAAATATGATAGAGCTGGAACGGCATTATTAGAGGAACTTCTCCACTCCCGCCCCTGTTTGTAACAAAATTATAATCTTTTATTATCACACACAAATGTACTCGAAAAATTCAAAACTGGTCATCCATCTTGCTTTATTATCCAGAGTTTAACAAACAGCAGTTCATTAAATCAACCTTTTGCTTTGCAATGCAACAGAATTTACATTAGATGATTAACCATCCAATTTACTTTGTAAATGTATTTCTATCATTCCTGTTTTTATTAAAATATTGTATTTGTGCTGTTTGTGTATGTAAGTTTAATTACCATCTGCTGATTATAATTGAATCAAATGTTTCATCGAGTTGATTATGACATTAATTATGACTAGCAAAGGCCCCGCAAAAAATTTTGCATATAAATACAATTATAATAAAAAATGCGCGAACTTGCTACACAGTCCTCACTTATAACGCAAAGCCAGCAGCAGCTTTTACTGAATTAAAGTTATAGGCAGAGTATAATGGATGAGAACAATGGCTTTGCGTCAGCAGTTTTCCAAACGAAAATTGCCAAAAATAGAACATCTAATTAACTCGTCGGTACTCGTGTTGCTGGACGTGTCCTAAAATATAGCCGACATCATCGTGTAGCCCTGTTCTTCCTCTTTCTAAAGAGCCGTATATCTCCTTCCGAGAGTCCCACCAGGCGCCGCTATAACGTTATAAAGTTATAGACAGAGTATAATGGATGACGTCACAACAATGGCTTTGCGTCAGCAGCTTTCCAAACGACACTAGATCGAGACCTTTCGTTTGATGTGTAGATCGCCGCAAATGGTGCCGTCGACGAAGCTGTAGCCTCGAATCTTATGAATTAATATATACGATGCCAATTATTCTTTTGCTAACACTTTACACTCAGCACATGCAGCGTGGAGATACCTGTAATCAGACCCAGTCTGTTTTTTAAATCCACTATAAATTAATTTTCATTAATCATTTTCATATGATACGAGCGCAAGATATATTTCTACTAGACTTAATATTATTTATTTTGATGTGATTCACAGAAAATGTGCATACAGTTTATACGTCAGGCTGAATAAGAGTGAAAATTTTATATGCAGGAACATTTTAAACAGTGATGTAAACTTTACTTCTGTAATTAGACGTCATTGGCATAGTTTGGTATATCGTTATTTGTTATTTGTGTTATTGTTGTGTTTCATGATTTATTGTATTATTTGTATTAATTTTTGATGTGTTTATGAACTTTGTGAAGTTTGAAATAAAATATTAAATCTAAAATCTAATTAAGTTTAAACTAACTAAAAATTCTTTAATCTAAACCAAATAAACTGTGTTTAAACTAAGTACGTTAACCGAGAGCTTGATTTGATTTAACTCTTTATTGCAAACTCTAGGTTCATATACGCAAAAATACATTCAGGACAAAAATACATACAAAAGTTATAAATATTTACAATTATAATGACTTAGTTAGTAGCAGACATAGTAAATAAATGAATAAATTATAGAAATCACATCAGCAAGGCTTTACCGAAAACAATAAACAAGTTCTATCCATTTCTTTCTAATGGAGGAAGTAAAAAAAGCCTCACATTGACTTAAATGCTTACAAATATCATTCTCACTAATAGCAACTCTATTACAAAGATATTACAAAGATATTACAAAGATAATTCCTCAGATTGTATAAATTATAGTGGCGCCATCTATAGCCATACAGGGAAAACTACTGCAGTAACTTGTAGACAGAATTTGACATTTTTTTTCTAATTATAAAATCTGAGACGTATAAATTATAGTGGCGCCATCTATAGGGAAAACTACTGCAGTAACTTGTAGGCAGAATTTGACATTTTTTTCTAATTATAAAATCAGAGACGTATAAATTATAGTGGCGCCATCTACAGGGAAAACTACTGCAGTAACTTGTAGACAGAATTTGACATTTTTTTTCTAATTATAAAATCTGAGACGTATAAATTATAGTGGCGCCATCTACAGGGAAAACTACAGCAGTAACTTGTAGACAGAATTTGACATTTTTTTTCTAATTATAAAATCTGAGACGTTCAATAATTGCTGCTAACAGGAATGGTTTTCTACCGCCGGGGGGTGAAAGACAGCCAAGATGTGTTCCAAATTTTAGCGCGGACTAAGAGGGATTAGCGCGTCCCCGCAGAGATGCTTATCTTGGTTTTCTAATCTCAAACAAGTGGCTTGAGTCGAAATTAATCTGCCTGTGTGCAGGAAAGTTTGGCCACTCAATCAGTCTTGTTTCGTGGTCGAATGATACAGCTGAAAATGGACGGTGATTTAAATGAACAACTCGTGGTCAAGTAAAGGTCAAGCAGTGTTAAAAAAGTAATGAAAGCATGTGTTATAATAACATTGCAACCGTATGAGCCACGAAAACTGTTGTTGTTGTTGACGTTGTCGTTGCTGCTGCGCTGCTGTTGTTGTTGTTGATGTTGTTGCTGCTGCTGCTGCTGTTACAGTTGTTGTTGCTTATGACGCTAGTGCTAGAGACATTACGACAAATCTCAATATTAGATACTTCGATGTTATCAATAGAAAGTGCGTACTTAGTCTTTGTAATAGAATTGCTATTAGTAGTAGTAGTAGTAGTAGTAGTAGTAGTAGTAGTAGTAGTAGTAGTAGTAGTAGTAGTAGCAGCAGCAGCAGCAGTAGTAGTAGCAGCAGCAGCAGCAGAGCAGCAGCAGCAGCAGCAGCAGCAGCAGCAGCAGTAGTAGTAGTAGTAGTAGTAGTAGTAGTAGTAGTAGTAGTAGTAGTAGTAGTAGTAGTAGTAGTAGTAGTAGTAGTAGTAGTAGTAGTAGTAGTAGTAGTAGTAGTAGTAGTAGTAGTAGTAGTAGTAGTAGTAGTAGTAGTAGTAGTAACAGCAGCAGCAACAACAACAGCAGCAGCAGCAGCAGCAGTAGCGTAGTGCTGTTGCTGCTGCTGCTGTTGTTGTTGTTGATGTTGCTGCTGTTGTTGTTGCTGCTGCTGTTACAGTTGCTGTTACTGTTGTTGTTACTGTTGTTGTTGTTGTTGTTGTTGCTACTGCTGCTGCTGCTGCTGCTACTGTAAGTGCTGCTACCGCTGCTGGTGTTGTTGTTGTTGCTGCTGCTGCTGTTGTTGTTGTTGCTGCTGCTATTGCTGTTGCTGTTACTGTTGTTCTTGCTGCTGCTGTTGCTGTTGCTGTTGATCGTTCTCCTGCTTCGGACATGCATCACTATATCGTTAAAGGGGAAGAAAGGAGAATTCAAAAGTTTATCCCAAAAAAACTTGCCACACAGACTAATATTTCTTAGCATTACATTTCCCTGTTTGTTAGACTTACGTAACTGAAAATTAAATCCTTAACAGTTTATTTTTTCGCGCCTGTATCAACGGTCACTGTATTAACATCCCAGTGTGCACCACTGTTCCACCAAATAACATATTATTGATTTTATTAACAGTGTAAATCAATTTTAGAGTATGCTACGAATGCTATGTTTATCCTCTCAAAATTTACACAATGTTATCTAAACTTGTTCCAGACAACTTACTGTTAAGATGTTGTGCTCAAGTATGATCGCGGAAGATTAAATTTACAAGCTTTACTCAGCGTTACTGCTAATGCAAGTCCTGAATGCAATAAGACAGCAACTAAGTGGCACAAAAGTTTGTGAATGGTGTTTTCTTTCCTTTAAAAAGCTAGGGTTCAGACAGTGTAATGAATGTGCAGTAATTTATTAGAGCAGTTCACGCAGTTTTTTCCAGTGACGTCAACCGTCAGTAGTCACGTGACAACGAAATCGAGTGTTTGTTTTTTTTCGTTGAGTTACAAAATAATTATGCTTAGTTCGTAAAACTTCACAGACTCCGCAAGAAGAATTCAGAAATTACTGAAGTATCATAAACATGTCGCTAGATTTGATCTAAAAACTGTTTTGCGATAGAAAATTGGTTCTACCTAAGCTGAGAACGAGTTTAAAAAACACTAAAAAAGTATGCTCTACCAATAAAGGAAGACGGGACGATTTTTCATAAACTACCCCATTTTCAAGTCTGATAGTTTTAACACAATTAATACTGCAAAAGCGTTTCTGATAATTAAATAATAGATTAAAAACTTAATTAACGGCGGTGGGCTTAACTATTGATGACGTCGCAAACTAATATAATTTTTAACAGCAAAAATTGCCAACGAGCGTGTTGCGCAAAAATTGAAGTACAGTGCAACTGTAAGATATTCAGTGTGTTGTACTAAAACTAGGCGAGTTTTAAAGCAAAAATTCAAATTTCAAATTTACCGC
>JAQGDQ010001356.1:30000-44874 GCA_030141605.1 Tubiluchus corallicola
CCATCAAAAGGCGCGCCGCGACATCCTTTTCTCACATGTTGTGTCCTTGTCCTTTTTCAATCGTTATTTACTTCCCTCTTTTCCTCTTTCACTCTCGCTTTCTCTCTCTTTCTCATTCGCCCTTTCTTCCTCTCTCTCGCTCTCTCTCTCTCCCTCTCTCTCTCTCTCTCTCTCTCTCTCTCTCTCTCTCTCTCTCTTTGTCTCTCTCTCTCTCTCATTCGCCCTTTCTTCCTCTGTCTCTCTCTCTCTCTCTCTTTGTCTCTCTCTCTCATTCGCCCTTTCTTCCTCTGTCTCTCTCTCTCTCTCTCATTCGCCCTTTCTTCCTCTGTCTCTCTCTCTCTCTCTCATTCGCCCTTTCTTCCTCTGTCTCTGTCTCTCTCTCTCTCTGTCTCTCTCTCTCTCACTCTTTCTCTCTTTCTCTCTCTGTCTCTCCCTATCACTTTCTCTGCATCCTCCTCTCTCTCTCTCTCTCTCTCTCTCTCTCTCTCTCTCGCCCTTTCTTCCCCCCCCTTTCTCTCTCTCTCTCTCTCTTTCTCTCTCTCTCTGTCTCTCACACTCTTTCTCTCTCTCTCTCTCTCTCTCTTTTTTTTCTGTGTTTCTCTCTCTCTCTCTCTCTCTCTCTCTCTCTCTCTTTCTGTGTTTCTCTCTCTCTCTCTCTATCTTTCTCTCTCCTTCTCTCTGTCTCTCACACTCTTTCTCTTTCTCTCTCTGTCTCTCTCTTCTTCCATTTGCCTCTCTCTCCCCTCTCTCTCATTTGCTCTTTCTTCCTCTGTATCTTCCTCTCTCTCTCCCTTTCTCTCTTTCTTCGTCGTCCCGCCCTCCTCTCCCCGCCTTCCCTTTCTGTCCAACTCTTTCCTTCTCTTACTTTCTCAATTTTCTTTTTAATCACTCTATCCCTTCCTTTTCTTCTTGTTTTTTTAATTGACTCTCTCTAATTTCTCATTCTTCGCTCACTTTTCTATCATCTTAACTTTTCTCTACATTTAGCATCTTCCCTAACCTCATCATTTACCCTTTCCTACCCTCAAAATACCAATTTGCTGCTAATCCTGAACCCATGCGAGATATACAAGTGGTTCGAGTATTCTTTGTTATTTCTACTAATGGATCACTATTGACTTCTGTATAAACCGTCATCAACCCAGCAAGATTTCTCCACAATCACTGGCAGCTCGCATTAACCTAAAGCAAGTTAAAAGCATCAAATTTTACAAGCCATTAAAATCGTCACAGCATTTCTGTTAATATTACCCAGGCAAATATCAATAAAGTCTTACAAATTTCAATGCAGTTAGTAAACTGGTTGGTTTTAACTTGCTGGTTGGTCGTTTTTTTCGGACCACCCCCAACATTCCTCTGCCCAGCGCCAATGCAAACCGACTGGGTGGTCAGATAAAGTGTACAGTCACTTGTAAAAACACTGCCCACTTAAGAAAATTATTGGCTTCTCCTTTCAACGAAGAGGCGGCTGATTCAATGACTTTAAAGGAAAACCGGAATCCGCTCAAAAACAATCTATCCTGTAAAATATTGGAAAAAACTTAATATTTTTCAGGAATGTTTACGTGAAAGAATTGTTACCATAGAAACCAAATTTCGCGTTCACATGGCTAAATTTTCGCTGTTACATGCATTAGTTAGATGGGCACTAGCGCCTGCATGTCGGAAACGCCATCTGCAAAAGCAGGCGCTGTACCTCTTGCTCAGATGAGTTCAGTTGTGACGTAGTGGTCGTTAGTTAAGTTTTTAACCTATTATTTATTTATCAGAAACGGTTTGGTTCTATTATATAGGCCAAAATGTGTTCGTTTGTGCATGTCCGCTGTTTCTTTTGCTCACATGGGTTCAGTTGTGACGTAGCGCACGAGTTCGAAAGTTCAGTCGCGAGTACAGCAGTAAACTTGAAATTTAAGTTTCAAAATTTTTTCTGTCATATCTTAGATGCTGCTCTCCAATAATCGCGTTTTTTGATGTTGCAAATTATGATCAGTTTTAGCGTCAGCACCAGCTGGATTTTTTACATCTAACTAAGTTTTTAGTCTACTGTTCATTATTAGAAACGCTTTTGAATTATTATTAATAAATGCTAAAATCTACAGTACTTTTATAGTATGTCGCTTATTGTACCGCGCACGCGATTGTAGTATATGTGATCCATTTAATTGTCAGTCTACTACACTAAGGTACTGAATTAGTCTATGCTGCCATCTACAGTCGTTGTTTTACTCTAATTGTACAAAGTTTGCCAGAGATTGATTTTTATTTCTAAATATTGTTTCCTTTTGCTAGATATTCATTAATCAGAGTAATTAGGTTGTTAATTTCATGCTTTAATTCTGGTTCTAACTCTCTTATTCAAGTTTAAATAGAGAAAAATTGTAACATTATAACACAGCTTTCTGTAAACCAATAATCTTTATTCTGCTATCAAAGAAGCCAAGTAGACTTTGATTTTGGTTTAACTAGTAGTCTGTAGAGTATAGGTGACCTTTCCATTTATGGTCTGTATGCATGAATGTGATGTACCTTCCAATAGGAACCTGTATGTCTGGTCATGTGATTACAGCTCTATTCTCTCAGGCATGTAAGTTTCAGTTGATCTAGAGACAGCATTGAGAAAGGATGTAAATTTTCTACTGTAAAATATCATATTGCGAACTTTATGACTGTTTGTTCAATTTTATGGTCTGTGAACATTGTCTACGTTTTACAATAAAATGATTGCAAATATCTACACAGTACTCCAAAATGGAGTGCGATACGAAAAATTAATTATTGTGGTTTCCTTTGAGTTGTACTGTGTTGCTGTTTGAACACACAAACAAAAACTGCCATGATTTATTTAAATACAGATTGAAGCGATGAGATAAGTTTTTTCAACATTAGGATTTTTTTCATTGGGGATGAATAACTGAATGGTCACGAGTATATGAATCGCATGAAGCTTTCGTAATTGTCTAGGTTCGACACTCACAATGGATGGTTTCTGGCTATTTACGAAGCAGGCTTAACCACCACTTTTGGTCCTGTGGCTCATCTTAGATGGTCATTCATGACAGTGAACTAGATTTCGGTCTAGCCACAAACACTAGTAGCGCCACCTGGATGCTTTCTTGCAGTGTGGCAAACTGTATAAAATTGAGCTTATTTTGACAATGTTGGCAAATGTGTTATATGGTAATTTTGCCTTCTGAAATAAAACGCGGTTTGAATTGACTTGTATGGTCTTTTTCGTATTTTAAACTAGTGCATGAAATAAAAGGGGGTTGAATTGAGTTGAAGATCATTTTACTATTCATCTTTTCTGGAGATGTCTATCCTTTTTCGTACCTTAAGTAGCATAGCGTTACAGGTAAACTTTTGCTAAACTCAGATCACTTGGACTTTGTCGATTGGATTCGTCAGGACATCTCAGGTGTGCATTCTTGTGTAGGGATTTACGGATTACCTGAGTTATTTCACAGTGGGTGACTTTTGAGAGCTCTATTAAGGACCCACTTGCTGGCAAACAGGGCAGCAGGTAGCGAGTGAAGCTCGAAGCACAAAAAATTATTTTGCTTTGCAGTAATTTGTTGTGACAGCGTCTGTTAACAATTAAACCTTAGTCACAGTAAATCCCGCGACTTGTTATTTTGAATTTTATATTTTCATACTTTTGCATCGTGTCTCTGCTGAACTTCTTTCTAATTCATTTCTTTTCTCTTTTTTCTCTCTCTCTCTCTCGCTCTCCTTCTCTCTCTCTCTCTCTCTCTCTCTCTCTTTCCCCGTCTCTCTCTCCCTCTCTCTCTCTCTTGCTCCCTCTCTCTCTCTCTCTCTCTCTCTCTCTCTCTCTCTCTCTTTCTCCCTCTCTCTCTCTCTCTCTCTCTCCATCTCTCTTTCTCTCCCTTTCTTTCACCCTCTTTCTCTCTCTCGCTCTCTTTCTCTCTCTCTCTCTCTCTCTCTCTCTTTCTCTCTTTCTCCCCCCTCTCTCTCTCTCCCTCTCTCTTTCTCTCCCTTTCTCTCACTCTCTTTCTCTCTCTTGCTCTCTTTCTCTCTCTCTCTCTCTCTCTCTCTCTCTCTCTCTCTCCTCCTCTCAGTCTCTTTCTTTCTCTTGCTCTCTCTCTCTCTCTCTCTCACTCTCTCTCTCTCTCTCTTGTTCTCTATCTCTGTCTATTATTCTATCTTAACTACTCCCTGTTTTTCTATAATTCTCTCTCTTGTAAATTAAGTCGTTTTTTTCACTTTTCATGATGGTCTTACAAGCTTTGCTTCTTGACCACCATGCAGCATCTATTTCTTGTTGACAAAATATTATGTAGTTTAGTAACTATGTAGGTACACTTCTGTTAAATTTTTGTATTTGTATTTGGAATTTTTTCCCTAACTATATCATGCTATAGTATACTAATGTAGTTCTGTTACAATTATTGTAACTATATTTCATTTTCTAGTTATAGGGCTTAATAGTTAAAGATAATAATGCAAATTATAATGTAAAAATACACGCTGTGATAATAAATTACATACAATTGGAAGTGTTAGAGAAAACAATACATTCTTAAAATAAACAATGTTTCTTGAGAGAAACTAATTCATTAATGCAGTGCTAATGCATTACTTAATAGACTAATTAGTGATTCACTGTTCATTGGGATGGGATAAACAACACATTTTTAAAGTTATGAAAGAGGTGATGACTATCTTTGGTTTATCTTTTTGTAATTTGCACTTAAATGAGCTAATTACCTATTTATTCAAAGTAATGCATCTACATTTGACTTACCTAAGTCACATTTGACTTACCAAAACACATTTGAAATTCCCATGTCTACATTTGACTTACCTAAGTCACATTTGAACTTTCCTCTGTCTACATTTGACGTGTAAAACCTATAGCTTCTAGTTTCGTAGCCGGAAGCATTACTGGCGTTGGTGTGGGCAGCAGAGTCGAAAAGTTTTGATTAAGATGAAGTTTCTGTTATCCTAGTAAATCGATGCTTGTTTACATGTCAAAGGCTCAGGAGATTTGCTTGCTAAAACACAAGCTTACAGTTCAGTGTTAATTCCATTAACTTTGCGTTCCTGACTGGCGAGTTTTTTGTCGTGAGGTTTCTCTCTGACAGCAATGTTCAAGTGTGAACAGCTCTGCGAGTTACTAGCGGCAAGAAACTGCAAACTTTCTGACAGTTACTGGGAGTTGATTTACTGTCTAGTGTTAACGCATCAGCGACTTTTTGTCGTGAGGTTTCTCTCTGACGGCAACGTTCAAGTGTGAACTGCTCTGCGAGTTACTAGCGGCAAGAAACTCTTTGACAGTTACTGGGGGTTGATTTACTCTCTAGTGTGAACGTGTCAGCGAGTTTCTTGTCGTGAGGTTACTCTGTGACGGCAATGTTCAAGTGTGAACTGCTCTGCGAGTTATTCTCGATACTTTTCGCAATGAAAAGAGAGTTACCGCCAGAGAGTAACTTACAGCAAGATTTCTCTCATGACAGCAAACTGTCAATTGTTAACTGCTTTGCGAGTTACTGTCGGCAAGTTATTGCAAGCTCTCTGGCAGTTACTGGGAGTTGATTTACTGTCTAGTGCGAACATCTTGGCGAGTTACTCTCGACAGTTCTCGCAGTGAATAGAGAGTTACTGTTGGCAAGTTATTGCAAGCTCTCTGGCAGTTACTGTGAGTTGATTTACTGCCTAGTGTGAACATCTTGGCGAGTTACTCTCGACAGTTCTCACTGTGAATAGAGAGTTACTGTCGGCAAGTTATTGCAAGCTCTCTGGCAGTTACTGTGAGTTGATTTACAGCCCAGTGTGACCATCTTGGCGAGTTACTCTCGACAGTTCTCGCAGTGAATAGAGAGTTACTGTCGGCAAGTTATTGCTAACTCTCTGGCAGTTACTGTAAGTTGATTTACTGTCTAGTGTGAACATCTTGGCGAGTTACTCTCGACAGTTCTCGCAGTGAATAGAGAGTTACTGTCGGTAAGTTATTGCATACTCTCCGACAGCTGTTGCGAGTTGATTTACTGTCTAAAATGAACAAATTTTAATTCGATTTCAAATCAAACCTTAAATTTTGATTTCTAATAATTCACAACATGAACTACAAATGTTCTTCATCATTAAAACGCTTGACACGTCAAGCAATTAGCATAATTTAGCTGTGATTTCCGTGAAAATTTTAAACAGATTATTAGTGTCTTTCTTCTTCTTCTTCTTCTTCTTCTTCACTGAATCAAACGTCCAGGGACATGATTCTGCGCACCTCTCTATGCCAGGATCCCCCTACACGCTGCAATGCCCCAAGTGGATTTGTTTAAATCTTTCTGTGCAAAATCGAAGTATGATAACATTTGTCCTCCTGCAGAGTATCTTTACTGTTATTATTATTATTACTGTATCTTATTAGTGTCTTTACTGCAGAACAAAATCGAGCAATATGCACGATCTTTGTAAGAATAATTTTTACTGGTGGTTTGAAAACTTGTTCGAAAATCTTTCAGTCTCGATTCGAATTCGATTGGAATTCGAAAAACTGAAATTCTTTTCGATTCGAATTCGAAAGTCACAGATTCGATTCGATTCAAATTCTCTTTCTGGTAGAGACTGCTCACTCCTTCTGCCCATCTAGCTAGCGAATGGCGAAATGCTTGTAAGAGTGAATGCACGTTGCTCATTTTTAGGGTAGATTGTTTTGAGCTCTATGTTTCAAGATTGTGTCCTGCTTTCCTTTAATATTAATCCAGCATTATGCTCGCATACGTATGTTGGCATCCTTCTGTCTCGGAAGACAATGTAGTGAGCGCCAAGAGAGTCAGTTATTGATCACATTGATGGAGCTGCAGCGTCGACTGTGGCTGAACAATCCGATCCTTGAACCACTGGAGCGGGCTCTCCAGGGCGCATGCCTGGGCAAGGTGTATGGAGATCCTGAGTTGCCCTACAACAGGAACCCCCTCTGTTCCTCCCTGGTGTAGTCCAAAGGAAAGCGATACGTTTGAGCATGCTGCACTGGTTCCGCCTTCGGGGCTCCACTCCTGATTTGGAAGGTTTACTCTTCTACACATGGCCGTTGGGTCATTTGACCTCCTCAGCCCTCTAGCCGTTGGCTGCTTGCGCAGCTCCTCTGCCTAGTGTCGAGATACAGTGTGGGCATCCCGCAAGCCTACAGCACCTGGTATTCCTAGGCGGTCACCCATCCAAGTACTAACCAGGCTCTACGTTGCTTAACTTCGGTGATCAGACGAGAACCGGTGTTTTCAACGTGATATGGCCGTAGACATACAGCACAAGCGTTTATTGAACATCCTTGATTGAGCTGTTTGCAGGATTCCACTCGGTTCACTATGTTTTGCTTTCTCTCGCTTCTGTAATAATATTTTCACTGAGTAAGAAGAGAACATATCGTTTTACAACTGTCAACACGAGCAAAGCATGGGAAAAATAAACAAACTCGAAAAAAATGCAGGCTATATAAAGTCAGCACTGTATCAGAGCTATTCCTTCTGGTACTGTAATGACGTCACTGGAGTCACAGTCAGAATCATGTCCTGGACGTTTTGCTACAGTCCTAGACGGTCCTGAAATTTTGCTGATTTTTGCTTAATGTCACATTTTATAAACTGTTTTATAATTTGTCTAATTTAGAACTTGTGACTATTTTTGTTTAGTAACGGAAAAGAAACAAGAAAAAATAATAAAGAGAAGAAAATATAGTAAAAGAAAACAGGAAGTGAAGAACAAAAGAACGAAAACAAGGAGCAAAAGGCAAAAAAACAACAACTAAAGATCCGTAAAAGATGACTAAGGAACAAGGAGGTTGACGCATTAGAAAAAACAAGAACAAAGGAAAACAAAGAACAAAAAACAACGAGGCGAAAAAGAAAAGAAAAGACGAATAAAAAAGACGAAGATAAAACAGAATAAAAATAAGAATAAGAGAAAAAGAAAAACAATGCAAAGAGTGGGAAAAATAGAATGAAGGAGGAAGGGGGCAAAGCAAGAGAGAAAAAAGAAAAAATGGGAAGGATAAAAGTGTCGAAAGTTTATCCAACTTAACTTCAAGGACAAGAAAATGAGCACATGAAGTAGGTATCAAAAAATCGCTTTGAAAAATTATATTACTTTATACCACTATTATGCGTATATCGTGATCGCGTTGAAAGGATTCTTTGTTTATTTTCATTTTAAATCTCCCGCAATACTGTTCCGACCGCACCATTACGTGACGTCATACACGCACAACGTAAATCAGGGGAAGAAAAGGAAATGTTAAATTATGTCCCAAAAATACTTTCCATGCAAATCTATATTACTTAGCATTTCACTTGCCTGCTTGAAAAGCTTATGTAACTAGGAATAATAGTTTAAAATGTTTTCACCAATTGGTAAAATGTCTTTGACTCACCTCCAGGGTGCGCCACTCACTAGCCAAAAACGTATTTTTAGTCTTATGGACAAGATACAGTAATTTAAAATTTTACTTTGTTAGTCACGTATTCGCTACGAATGCTATGACTATTTTTTCAAACTTCATGCGATGTTATCTAAATTGTTTCAAACGATCTAGCATTAAAATGGCTGCGTTTAACGATCATCGCATGTTTTATAGCGTTACTGCCGCTGCAAGCTCTGTATGCAAAAAAGCAATATGTAAGTGGTACAAAATTTCAATCTAAATGGTTCTAGCTGTTGTTGTGGTTGTTGTTGTTGTTGTTGCATTTGTTGTCGTCATCGTCATTGCCGTTGTCGCTGCTGCTATTGTTTTCGTTGTAACTGTCGCCGGTGTCGTTGTTGTTGTTGCTCTGAAGCGGCAAAGAATAGCAAAAGAAGTTTAGTTTACTCTGAAGCGGCAAACAATAGCAAAAGAAGTTCAGTTTCCTCTGAAGCGGCAAACAATAGCAAAAGATTTTTGTTTACTCTGAAGCGGCAAACAATAGCAAAAGAAGTTTAGTTTACTCTGATGCGGCAAACAATAGCAAAAGAAGTTTAGTTTACTCGGAAGCGACAAACAATAGCAAAAGAAGTTTAGTTTACTCTGAAGCGGCAAACAATAGCATAAGAAGTTTAGTTTACTCTGAAGCGGCAAACAATAGCAAAAGAAGTTTAGTTTACTCTGATGCGGCAAACAATAGCAAAAGAAGTCTAGTTTACTCTGAAGCGGCAAACAATAGCAAAAGAAGTTTAGTTTACTCTGAAGCGGCAAACAATAGCAAAAGAAGTTTAGTTTACTCTGAAGCGGCAAACAATAGCAAAAGAAGTCTAGTTTACTCTGAAGCGGCAAACAATAGCAAAAGAAGTTTAGTTTACTCTGAAGCGGCAAACAATAGCAAAAGAAGTTTAGTTTACTCTGAAGCGGCAAACAATAGCAAAAGAAGTTTAGTTTACTCTGAAGCGGTAAACAATAGCAAAAGAAGCTTAGTTTACTCGGAAGCGACAAACAATAGCAAAAGAAGCTTAGTTTACTCTGAAGCGGCAAACAATAGCAAAAGAAGCTTAGTTTACTCTGATGCGGCAAACAATAGCAAAAGAAGTTTAGTTTACTCTGAAGCGGCAAACAATAGCAAAAGAAGTTTAGTTTACTCTGATGCGGCAAACAATAGCAAAAGAAGTTTAGTTTACTCGGAAGCGACAAACAATAGCAAAAGAAGTTTAGTTTACTCTGAAGCGGTAAACAATAGCAAAAGAAGTTTAGTTTACTCTGAAGCGGCAAACAATAGCAAAAGAAGTTTAGTTTACTCTGATGCGGCAAACAATAGCAAAAGAAGCTTAGTTTACTCGGAAGCGACAAACAATAGCAAAAGAAGCTTAGTTTACTCTGAAGCGACAAACAATAGCAAAAGAAGTTTAGTTTACTCTGAAGCGGCAAACAATAGCAAAAGAAGTTTAGTTTACTCTGAAGCGGTAAACAATAGCAAAAGAAGTTTAGTTTACTCTGAAGCGGCAAACAATAGCAAAAGAAGTTTAGTTTACTCTGAAGCGGCAAACAATAGCAAAAGAAGTTTAGTTTACTCTGAAGCGGCAAACAATAGCAAAAGAAGTTTAGTTTACTCTGAAGCGGCAAACAATAGCAAAAGAAGTTTAGTTTACTCTGAAGCGGCAAACAATAGCAAAAGAAGTTTAGTTTACTCTGAAGCGGCAAACAATAGCAAAAGAAGTTTAGTTTACTCTGAAGCGACAAACAATAGCAAAAGAAGTTTAGTTTACTCTGAAGCGGCAAACAATAGCAAAAGAAGTTTAGTTTACTCTGAAGCGGCAAACAATAGCAAAAGAAGTTTAGTTTACTCTGAAGCGGCAAACAATAGCAAAAGAAGTTCAGTTTACTCTGAAGCGGCAAACAATAGCAAAAGAAGTTTAGTTTACTCTGAAGTGGCAAACAATAGCAAAAGAAGCTTAGTTTACTCTGATGCGGCAAACAATAGCAAAAGAAGTTTAGTTTACTCTGAAGCGGCAAACAATAGCAAAAGAAGTTTAGTTTACTCTGAAGCGGCAAACAATAGCAAAAGAAGTTCAGTTTACTCTGAAGCGGCAAACAATAGCAAAAGAAGTTTAGTTTACTCTGAAGCGGCAAACAATAGCAAAAGAAGTTCAGTTTACTCTGAAGCGGCAAACAATAGCAAAAGAAGTTTAGTTTGCTCTGAAGCGGCAAAGAATAGCAAAAGAAGTTTAGTTTACTCTGAAGCGGCAAACAATAGCAAAAGAAGTTTAGTTTACTCTGAAGCGGCAAACAATAGCAAAAGAAGTTTAGTTTACTCTGAAGTGGCAAACAATAGCAAAAGAAGTTTAGTTTACTCGGAAGCGACAAACAATAGCAAAAGAAGTTTAGTTTACTCTGAAGCGGCAAACAATAGCAAAAGAAGTTTAGTTTACTCTGAAGTGGCAAACAATAGCAAAAGAAGTTTAGTTTACTCTGAAGCGGCAAACAATAGCAAAAGAAGTTTAGTATTTACTCTGATGTGAATGTTTACAGTCACAAAGTTATTTGACTTTAGCGGCACTTGTAAACAAACCAGCTCAGAAAGATGCGAGGAAGATACCAAGTCACATAATGACTAGAGATATTCATCAAAACTAAACTGTGACTCGATGTATGGATCGTCAGAATGCTGTTTTATAAACTGTTAATAAAATACGGCTGCATTTCGTGTATAACAGCTATAGAGGGCGCCACGATGTTCATTGTCTTTGTAGTAATGAACATCATGTAGTCAGCATACATTACGGTTTCAGCCAATGTGTTGCCCATGATGTGTTTGACTTGTAACTCCATGCATAAATAAATTCTTGAATGCAGTTATTGTTTCATGGTTTTCTGGGTCGCGCCTATTCAAACATTATTAATGACTGAGCGGTGAAAGAGTTAAACCGGATACAAAGGGTTGAGGGTTAATTACGAGCTAATTATTCTAGCGGCTGTGTTTGGTTTGTTAAAGTGGAAGTTGACCTTTGTTTTAAGCACTGGTGTTGATAGAAGAGATTTTACATGTGAAATTTAATGGACGTGCTTGTGAGGTCTTGTGTTAGAAACGGGAAGAAAGAGAGAGAGGGACAGAGCTGAAGAGAGGGAGAGAGTGAGGAGAGACAGAGAAAAAGGAAGAGAGAGAGAGAAACAGAGAGAAAGAGAATGAGAGAGAGAAGAGGAGGGAGAGGAGAAAGAGAGGGATCGAGAGCAGGAGAGAGCAGAGAGAGAGAGAGAGAGAGACAGAGAGAGAGAGAGTGAAAAAGAGAGAAAGAGAATGAGAGAGAAGAGGAGAAAGAGAGGAATCGAGAGCAGGTGAGAGGAGAGAGAGAGAGAGAGAGAGAGAGAAAGAGAGAAGGAGGAAGGGATAGAGAGAGAGAGAAAGAGAGAGAGAGAGAGAGAGAGAGAAAGAAAGAAAAAAAGAGATGGAGAGACTGACTGAGTGAATGACTTCATTGTTATTAAGTTTTTTGTTAAAAAACAGTGAGAAAAACCTTATTAGCTCACAGCAATGTCAATTTTAATCAACTTCTTAACACTGTTAGTAGATTATCCTGCCTCGTTATGTAATTATCCTCAACGTGGATTTCATTTATTTGAAGTGACGTTTCTGCCTTTTGCGTGATTTTCACCGTGACGTTTCGGCCAATCACTCTATCTAATTGCTGTTTTAATATCAAGTGCAAATTGAACAGAAAGAGTCCACTGCAAAGCTGAGCAATTTATGGACAACACTTGCAAAGACACGCAATGAAAGTGTTAGAATTTGACATCACGAGAGTTTTGTTATTCCAAGAGGTCAATATTTGTTTTGTAGCTAAAATAGTTAAAGGGAAAGATAAGAGGAATTTTAAAGTGCATGACAAAGAATTTGCCACACAAAGTTATATTACTTAGCGTTAATTTTACCTGTTGGAAAGACTTACGTAATTAGAAAATGAAATTTTTTTCTAATTTAAAATGATTGGACCACCTGGTAAAACAAAACTGACTCACCTTCCCAGTGTGCACCACGGACTCACTTTCCAGGGTGCACCACGGACTCACTTTCCAGGGTGCACCACGGACTCACTTTCCAGGGTGCACCACTGACTCACTTTTCCAGTGTGCACAACGGACTCGTCTTCCCAGTGTGCACCACGGACTCACCTTCCCAGTGTGCACCACTGACTCACCTTTCCAGTGTGCACCACAAACCCACCTTCCCAGTGTGCACCACTGACTCACTTTTCCAGTGTGCACAACGGACTCGTCTTCCCAGTGTGCACCATTGACTCACCTTCCCAGGGTGCACCACTGATTCACCTTTCCAGTGTGCACCACAAACCCACCTTCCCAGTGTGCACCACTGACTCACCTTTCCAGTGTGCACCACAGACTCACCTTTCCAGTGTGCACCACAGACTCACCTTTCCAGTGTGCACCACTGACTCACCTTCCCAGTGTGCACCACGGACTCACCTTTCCAGTGTGCACCACTGACTCACCTTCCCAGTGTGCACCACAGACTCAACTTCCCAGTGTGCACCACTGACTCACATTCCCAGTGTGCACCACTGACTCACCTTCCCAGTGTGCACCACTGACTCACCTTCCCAGTGTGCACCACTGACTCATCTTCCCAGTGTGCACCACAGACTTACCTTCCCAGTATGCACCACTGACTCACCTTTCCTGTGTGCACCACTGACGCGAAAAACATGTTACTAATCTTAAGTAATTTAAGCGCTTGCCTTAGTTAGGAAAGAATGCACTAAGAATGCGCTGATTATTTTTTAAACCTTTACGGTTTGTAAGCTAAACTTGTTCAAATGACTTACCATTAAAGTGGCTGCCCCTAACGGTCATCGCGGGAGTTAAAATTCACAAGTTTCATACAGCGCTGCTGCTAACGCAAGCTCTGTATGCAGTAAGTCATGCTGTGATACAAAACTTCAAGGCGAACTTTTAAGCTCCTCTTATTAAGAGTGCTTTTTGAGCTTTAAGTAAACACAGTTCAAAGGTCAAAGGTTAAATGTACTAGACAGCGCATTTGTGTACACTTGACAACGTCTAGCAACCCATGCTGTTGTAATACAGTTTTAACATTTAGCTAGAATCTTACCTATTTCCTTTTTTCTTGTTCCTAAGCAAAATCCTTCTAGTAAATCACTCTACGCACTGACTAATGCATAGTTAAGTGAAGTTCACGTAAAGCAATTAAGTTACTGAACCGATGCGGCACACGGCTTGCTTTACACACATGTCACATGACGGTTGCAATTAAGACGCGTTCCTGTAGTACACTTAACCTTTGACCTACGGCAATGCGCGTGCGCACAACGAAACTGCGAAAAGAGCTTAAACTGACTTTGTTTAAAAGTAAAATTTGCAGATGGCGACACTAGCGAACATGGCAGACCTTTTTAGCTAGTCACTTAATTCGGATAACTTTTTTCTTGAGCTAATTTCTGAACCCAAACGTCTGGCGTTCTTGTTGTACTAGGAATCCATTAAAATCTGCTTATGCTAAGTAAACATCTGTGGAAGGTCCTTTCAAATCAGCCATTAGTAGGTATTTAACCGTCAGTAACTTCTAAACAAATATTTTCTCGTCAAATGCCTGCCTTTTGTTCTCTTATTAGCTTGGCAATACATGGTAGACCATAGAGATGTTTGACTTTTAATCGTATGAAAGGTGCCCTGTTGATGGAGACCGTCCATTTTGCGTTTTGTGTTACAGACAACAGGTGGAGCAAAAGTTGTTCGAAATACGGTGCGCCAATCCTTTGTCGAGAATTCACGTTCAACAAAAGAGTGTTTTAGTATAAGTAGAATCTGGAGTTGACATTTTCTTCAGATGCTTTAGGACATAATGACCTTTCAAGCGGTTGAACAGTCAAAACCAAGATCTTGCTGAACTACAGGGTGTTCCAGAAAAAAAGGCTGAATAATAAAATAAAATTATGCAGATGCACTTATCCTGAAGTGTTTTTTTTTACTTCATCAAGTCCATGGTAAAGTTTCTGTGTTATTTGATGAGCATATTTCTATTGCATCGTTTCTTTTGGAACATCCTGTATTTTCTATGAACTCGTATATTTTGAGAAAGTCTTGAGTCAGCTATTTACGAACGAGTTTATTTATTTACACAATTCATTTTTCGTTTGAGCACTAAAACAAATTAAAATGTCTTCTTTTTCATTTAACTTGGCCTGGATAATTGCACAAGTTTTGCAAATCACCAGTTTGGTTCTTTTGTGACATTTACTGAGACAATAGCATAAACTGAGAATAACTTGTGCAAACTCAAAAATATTATTATTATTGTTGTTGTTGCTGCTGCTGTTTTTGTAGTAGTAGTAGTAGTAGTAGTAGTAGTAGTAGTAGTAGTAGTAGTAGTAGTAGTAGTAGTAGTAGTAGTAGTAGTAGTAGTAGTAGTAGTAATAGTAAAAGGA
>JAQGDQ010001450.1:0-40463 GCA_030141605.1 Tubiluchus corallicola
ATCACCATTTAATTGCAGACATTCTCCAAATCACCACTTTAATTGCAGACGTTCTCGAAATCATTACTTAATTGCAGAAGGTCTTGAAATCACCACTTAATTGCAGACGTTCTTGAAATCATCACTTAATTGCAGACGTTCTTGAAATCATCACTTAATTGCAGACGTTCTCGAAATCACCACTTAATTGCAGACGTTCTCGAAATCACCACTTAATTGCAGAAGTTCTTGAAATCACCACTTAATTGCAGAAGTTCTTGAAATCACCACTTAATTGCAGACTTTCTTGAAATCACCACTTAATTGCAGAAGTTCTTGAAATCACCACTTAATTGCAGACGTTCTTGAAATCACCACTTAATTGCAGACGTTCTTTCGAAATCACCACTTAATTGCAGACGTTCTCGAAATCACCACTTAGGTGCAGACATTCTCCAAATCACCATTTAATTGCAGACATTCTCCAAATCACCACTTTAATTGCAGACGTTCTCGAAATCATTACTTAATTGCAGAAGTTCTTGAAATCACCACTTAATTGCAGACGTTCTTGAAATCATCACTTAATTGCAGACGTTCTTGAAATCATCACTTAATTGCAGACGTTCTCGAAATCACCACTTAATTGCAGACGTTCTCGAAATCACCACTTAATTGCAGAAGTTCTTGAAATCACCACTTAATTGCAGAAGTTCTTGAAATCACCACTTAATTGCAGACTTTCTTGAAATCACCACTTAATTGCAGAAGTTCTTGAAATCACCACTTAATTGCAGAAGTTCTTGAAATCACCACTTAATTGCAGACGTTCTTGAAATCATCACTTAATTGCAGACGTTCTTGAAATCATCTCTTAATTGCAGACATTCTCCAAATCACCACTTAATTGCAGACGTTCTTGAAATCACCACTTAGTTGGCAGACGTTCATGAAATCACCACTTAGTTGGCAGACGTTCATGAAATCACCACTTAGTTGGCAGACGTTCTTGAAATCACCACTTAGTTGGCAGACGTTCATGAAATCACCACTTAGTTGGCAGACGTTCTTGAAATCACCACTTTCCCCAGGCACAGATATTCCAATCATAATTTTATTTGTTTAGTAGTTTGTCATTTTACATAATTATGGTACTATTTGACTATTATTTAACTGTCGTTTTACTGCACAAGAAAACCCTTTACTTACGTAAAGCTAGAAAAATATGTCATGCAATTTTATATCACTTACTCTCTGCCTTATTGCGCACAGAGCTGCATTAGCAGCATCGCTGTATAAAACTTGCAAATTTAAATTCACATGATGACACAGCCATTTTGACAGTATGTTATTTGAAACAAGTTAAGATAACACTGTGTAAAGTTTTAAAAATAATCAGAGCACTTTTAGCACACTCTTCACCAACTAACCAAAAATATAAAGAATTGTATGCTGTGAATAAGATGAAAAATGATTTTTTGGTAAGTCAGAAGTGCACACTGGGAAGGTGCGTCAGTGGTGCACACTGGGAAGGTGAGTCAGTGGTGCACACTGGGAAGGTAAGTCAGAGGTGCACACTGGGAAGGTGAGTCAGTGATGCTGTGCCAGCTGGTGCAAACATTTTAAATTACTAAGAATTTTTCTTTTCCACTTATATAAGTCTTTCAACCAGGTTACTGTAATGCAAAGTAATATAACTTGACTGGGAAGCTTTTTGGTACCTACTTTAAAATTGCCTTTTCTCCCCCATCAAGTAATTATAGTTAAGCAAGTTTGGTAAAAAAAAATCCAACACTTATGAATGTTTTTTTTCAACAACTATTTGTGGCCATGTACAAGGCTGAGGCCTAGGTTGGAAAGTTTGGTTTCTTTCACTTGTGTTCTAATGTAAGCCATGTGGCTGCAAGCTCAGTGAAACAAGGTTATTTACACTTCTGTGACAATGGCCCAAGATTGATGCAATAATGCAAGAAACTTTTTGCTGCAGGGTCATGGTGCTAGACCAGGGGAAAGTGAAGGAGTTTGACTCTCCAGAAAACCTCTTGGCTCGTTCAGATTCCATCTTCTACAGCCTGGCTAAGGAAGCTGGATTGGTCGCGAATGACAGGACCGACTCGCATTCACTGCAATGATGGCGGTTTTGTTCTTAGTATGTTAAGCTTTAGCTGTCACCTTAGCATGACAACTTTGTTTTTGGTTCAAGCAAAAAATGTGCTTAAAAATGTGAAATTCTGATGTTTCATGACAAATGAGTGTATTTGTCAATGCTGACTAAGCAGGAGAAATGTCCATTGGAAAACGCACGTTATTGTTGCAACTCAATTGTTTTTTCACATTCTTCACGGAGAATTAATATATCACGAGCAGTATTTTAGTAATTTTTAATAAATTTATGAATTTTTTTGTATAATTTTTACACGAACGAGCAAATCTATTTACAAGTGGATAATGTACTTCCGTTACATTAATGTGATTAGCAAGCAATATGAATGCAGTCTGCAGAAAATCAAAACTGTGTTTATAAGAAGACAAAAACTACTAGAACCACCCATCAATGATCATTAATGCACGAACACACCACGTGCTGGCCGGTTATGCAAAAGGTGCAACAAAAATTCACTGAAAAATGTTTTTCCTAGCGAAAAATCATCAAATTAGAATGCTACCGTTCTCATGCTACTCGGTACAAGTGAGAATTCTACAGTCCTATAGTCCACTTGTTTCTACTGGTATAGACTGGCTTCCTGGATGCCCGTTTAGTTCTAAAAACCAACTTTCTGAAGGTGTGGATTCGCGAAGATGTGCAGACTGTAGATTTGCAGAGCCTTGCCTCTTGGGGAGTTTCTAACTTGCATTTTTTAATAATAATAGAAACGCAGTTTACAAATGGACTCTTGTGATGTCGGCTTAATTAGTAATTGTCTACTTGACGAGAATTAATTAGTTTGGCACAGACATTTTGTGTTATATTTACAGTCATTTATTTACTGCAATGTTCGTTAATATTTCAAGTGGATTCACGCACTTGACAGTCCAAAAGTACGAATCCAAAATTACGCAAGTTTTAAGTTTAATGTTAGACTTAAAAGTATAATGTTAAATTTAAAGTTAATTAATAGGATTAATTGATTATGTGAACACTGTGGAGGCCCCCGGCGGGGCATTTCCTGTCTTAAATCTATCATTGCTAAGTCTAGGAAAAAGACAATCCGGTGTTCATGGATTTTGCAGATTATAGACATGGATATCTTGGTAATTCTGCGGATCTGTGGATCTAACATATCTTGACTCCACACATCTCTGGTTTATTTCTGTGTCTACTAGTAAACAAAACTATGTCTATGACATCTCTTTACAAAGGGATATGTGTAAGTTACATCTAGCACACAACCCGACACAATCCCGTCTTTTAACTCAAGCTTGTAGCTTTTGCTGAAATTGTCCAAAAGAGTTTTTTTACCTGATGCTTTTTCGAATTGCTCTGATTCGCGAAGAAATACGTAAAGGTTTAAGGGTTGATACAAACCAAAGATGAACTACCTGATACCTCAACATGTCCAAAATAATGACCATGGTTCACTTGAATCCAAACATTTGAATTCGACTTAAAATTTTCTTTAATTGAAATTGAATTCGAATACAACATTGCGAATTCGAATAATTCAACACCTCATTCAGTTACATTCACTGTTTAACATGAAAATATTTGAACATGTTGCAGTCAGTAAAGCCACACTGTCTATGCACATTTTTTATTAGATTATTATAGTTTTCACTGTAGATATAGAACAAAGTTAGACAGTATTATAAAAAGAAACGAGTTTTATTAAAAACTTTAAGATACAAAATATTAAAAAGACGTCACAAACGTTTCTACTGCAGGCTGTTAGATGTACCTTAACAAGCCTTCTTCCTTTAATTTTGTTTACAAACATCTATTTGTACTTTCACTGTACACACCTCCTTCAAAGGCTGGCAGTAGAGGATGGTACGAAAAAAATACCGTACTTTGTACCTTTAAAAATATCGTACCGTAATTTCTTACCTTTAAAAATATCGTACCGTACCTACAAAATCTAATCGTACCGTAGCAGTACGATAAAATATCGTAGCATAGTTCCGTACCAAGTAGGATCTACTGCAAAAAGATAAAGAGTGGCGTAAAATTTAACTGCAAAATGATAAGTTTATCAATTATTGTTACGAATTTATGCATACTATAAAAACAGAACTGCTGTTTGAACTTCCACAGGCTTATTATTTATTTTAGGTTGCAAAAGTTACACGAAATTATGTAAGAGATATAAAATTATTTTGCGTTACTTTTTCTTAATAAATAATTTTGTGGTAGACACTGCGAGTTACGTTCGTTAACTAGTTTTCAAAGGCTGTCTTAAATTACGTGCTCACTAGTGACAAACTTTTAATGATAATCCAAATTTAGAATCTTGCCTAAAACATTTGTAACTATACCAAGCAGGCTGCACAATTTAACGTGTTAGGTCGGTACGTTTTGAATTTCTTTCGTTGGCAAAGCAAATCTTTAACTTAAATGTTGCACTCAAGCTATGCAGATTTTTTGAAACAAGAACGAATGTAAGTAAGAATGGCACAGAAAAAATGCGAGGTTTTTAGAGTGGCATTTTTACCTGCGTCATTTTACCGTTTCTATACAAATCTCAGAAATAACAGTTAGAACAGGTGTTACATGAATAGGTGTCAAACGTGGTAAGCAATATACCCAGTTTGTACAAGGACAACAATAAAGGTTAGTTAATTTACGAGAAATGACAACCGGCACTTCTAAATAACTTGCCGCTTTTCGCCCTCAAAGCGAACCAATCTAGTCGTTTTGTTTGCATGTGCTCTGTGTTAATTAGGGAAGAACAATAAGTCCCCACCCATGAGAGAAAACAAGTCGCACAAAGGTTACAAGAAGCTGAGCAAAATGGTACGAAAAAATATCGTAATTTCGTACCGTACAGTAATGTTGAAAAAATACTGTACCGTAATTTCGTACCGCACCGTACTGCCAGCCTTGCCTTCTTTCCTTAACTTTATTTACAAACGTCTAGCCATACTTTTACTGTACATTCTTCTTATCTACAGGTCTGTTAATTCATTACATCTTTGGCTTTCCTGTAAATGCATAATTAGTGAATTAGTGTATGCTCTGCCTATAAAACTGGTTGTTTGTAAAATCTATCACACTGAAGATGACTGCAGACTGCGATGTTTTTTAACATTTTGTACCTTAAAGCTTTTAATAAAAAATTGTTTCTTGTTAATAAAATTGTGAATGCTAGTAAAAATTAAACGGTACACGTGATCTTCGTGAGTCTGTTCTCTATTACTGATTCGAAATTACTTAATCCGAACTCGATTAGATCTTGAAATTCGGTTCTGATTGAAAGCCAAAAATTCGATTCGAATGCAATTTCTGACAATATATGATCGGCTGTAATGTAACTTTCCCGGGCGAGGATAATAAGGAATACTGTTTGTGAATTACAGGAAAAATCAAATGATGTTGGTGCTGCTGTTGTTCATTGTACAGTAACTGTAGATACTGTGCAATTTTTTTGAATTATATGAAATACAGTCAACCTCGTATATAAGGGACACCTCGGGACCGGAAAAAATTGTCCCTTATAGCCGAAGTTGAGTCAGACCGAGGTGTATCTAGCGAGCTCTTTATAACTCATCTGACAGCCTAACGCCCAATGAACCGTTTGTTGCAATGTATGTAATACACCTTGCGCTCTGACCTATTTCTATCATTACAGCCACAAGATTCGACCGTAGTCCAAGGGAATACAGTCGGTCCCACGCGGGGTCTTGGCATAGGTTTTTTAGGATGTAAAAAATATTTGATCATAGGGTCCCTTATATGCGAGGTAATTTACCTGGGTTTCTATTACGCGGGACCTGAAGATATCATCCCTTATAACCGAAAGTCCCTTATATCCGAGTAGCTTATATACGAAGATTTTTTATAAGGAAAAACGTTACGAAAAATCAGGACTGGTGTTGGTGGGTGGTCCTTTATAAGCGAATGTCCCTTATACCCGAGGTTGACTGTATGTTGTTACTATTGTTAACTGTTGATTCTAATGATTGTACATTTTATTATGAAAATTGCTGTAATAATTTTAGTAGGTTGATGCACAGGCGTATAATCACTCCACTACAATGTAATGTAAAAGGTATGTGATGCCATCTCTTGACTAAAGAAACAAGTATTATGTATTGGTACTGTTTTAAACAATCAAGAGCGAACATTTAATTGAAACAACATGGTTAAGATAAACGTTGGAGCTTCGTATCAAGTTTTGTTATACCAACTGCACAACAACAAGCTACATTAATATTATATTTTTATATCTATAAAGCAACTTTACACTTTGGGCCTTTTTTAAACATTCCACACTGCCAAAAATTATAACTTTTGTTTCCAGATTTTTTTGTACTGTTATTAAATTTTTAATTACTGATGAAATGTAATCATGTTACGAATGTATTTTATGATCTTTTTACCATAAAAGGTGTTATTTGATAAGTATCAAAACAAATAAAAAATTTCATTCGAAACAACTGTATATGTATCAATTTTTGTAAAAATATCGTCTGCATATTCTTGCTAAAATTTACGCGTGTACAGACTGCACTACAAAGTCCACTTTCTTGTGTATTTCAACTATCTCAATGTCATGACAGCTCAACACGTGTGCTTCTGCCTCTGTACAGAATTAAATTCCAACTCTCAATTGAAAATTTTAGCTTTTTGATTTCTTAATACGATGAACCACTCTCAGATGCAGTCTTAATTCAGAGAAAGTTTATTTCCTAACACAAGGTTTTGGTTCTTGCAAAAAACTATACATCTGCCCCGCACACTGTCACGTGAAGATGAGATCAAATATGGGTGTTAAATAGACTAATTGCTTCATCTATGTTGTGTATAGTTTCTATGGGTGTCCATTTTAATATAGGATTTGCTGTTGTGAAGCAGTCTTTTGCCGTTACATCAATCGTTTCTTCTTCTAGAGGAATAAAGAGCTTATACGAATGCAACATCATGCGATATGGAAGTACGTCGGTACGGTTACTATATGCATAATCTCCTATGATTCGATGTCCAGTGTAATCACAATGAACTCGTATCTGGTGCCTTCGACCTGAAAACAGTAGTAAAATTTAAAAGTTAAGTAACACTAAGCCTAGTCAGTTAATGGACAGATGCTGTTCATTATTTACAGATGAATTTAACTGACGTTTAAGCAGAATATTATGCACACCGAGTATTTGTAAGACGCGCTTGACAGTCCAGTGCCCGTTTTAAAGGATTATCTTTGATACGGATATAGAATCTGGTTCCACTGCAACCATTTCATTGGTTAGATCCTTCGCTTAAGTGACAGACCCCAGTCTGTAAAGTGTTGAAGTTGAAATGTATGGAAAATGAAATAAGCATTACTAATTGCTTTAACAGTCCAATGACTTTGTTTGTCTTGTACGTTGAGCATACATTATGACATTAAGAATCTGAGTAAGAATTGTGTTATCGCCAATGCTTGAAAAATGCAACTGGTGTGGATTGCTGAATGAAAACAAAAACTAACAAATCGGGAGAAGTACTACCTAATGGATGAAAGATGTACAACGCCTGCTGAACAAAAGAGGCACAGTGGCTTCTTCTCTAGCAAGGTGATGAATGATCCAAAATGCACGTCTAATTCAATAAATGGCAGATTGAGCTGCTTCTTTCAGTTTGACACTTGCATTTTGAGAAAGAGAGGCATATGAAAGGACAGAGCAGATAAGATCAGTTGATTACATGTACTTATTTTTCATATGCCATATCCTCTATTTACCTTTAGTTTTGGATATTCTCAGTAATTATTATTACAAAACTTCAGTTAGAACAAAAAACCGTATATAAACATTGGTATCCAATCTGCTGCCACTACAGATCATCATCATCATCATCATCATCATATGCTAATTAAGTCTATTAGAGACATTGGGCAGGCAGAATTCTAAAATAAAGGATACCTGCCCTCAAAACAAAAAAAAACTAGGCACCGCTATGCCAGTGGCTTGTCAGCACCACTTCCAATGCCAATGAATATATAAATGTTAACTTACTGCATGAAGAACAACTATAGGTGTTCTCTTGGCTCATAACTTCATAGTAATAAATCGACAGTAAGCAAACTATACTCAGTTTTTCAAGTCAAACAGTATGACTCCTAGTGACTATTTCAGTTGATATATTGCAGCTTTAACCCTAATGTATTTTATGCACTGACGTGTGCTGCTGAAATAATCTACCTGTGACTGGCTTAACGAGCAATTTTGTAGCCGGATGCTTCCCGTAAAAACCTCGCTGTAATGTCACCAAGTATGTTAGTGCATCTCTAGCCTCCTCACAGTGTTTCTTATCAATGGTGCACATCTTTAGAGCTTCGGGTTGTGAGCCGTCCTTTCCGATGGGCTTATCAATCTTCAAAACGTCATCTTTGACATGTCCCCAGACCTAACATCATCAATATTTACGAAGCATTAATGCAACAGTTTGGTCAGCTTTATGGACAGACAAATAGACAAGCAGTCAGTGAACATTTTGCTTATAAAACTTCCACTTCTTTTTCTACATTGGAAATGATCCCATTTCAAATGAATGACTCTTACAGTGATCAAGTAACACCATTAGTGTCTTAGAGCAATAAATCTCAGTAATACAGATACTGTAGCTGTTCAAGGCTCACTAAAGCCATGCCATTGCCAGTGCGAACTACTACGTAGAATTCCATCATATAGATCATTAAAACAACAATTACTCTGGTTATTTGTCCACTCATAAAGTAAATTTATCTGAGGAGATTATGTAAATATAATAATAATAACGCAATCAATAATACTGAAGCACGTGTACACCGCCGAAATAATTGTAACAAAGCCTCATGATGTTATGGAAATTGAGTACTAAATCAGGATTGGAGCATTACTAGATATTAGTTACAAAATATAGCAACAATAATGTTGATAGCAGAACCAAAAATTACTGGCAGATGGTGGTTCTTACCAGAGTTGTCAGAAATGTAGCTTTCTTTACAGTTGTGCATGCAAAAAGGATGTCAAAAGAGCTTTTGCCTTCATTAAGGTCAATTGCACTGACTTTTTATTTTTCACTAAAGCTGCTTCAAAATGTTCTAATCTAAATTACAATTGACGTCTAACATAATGTCAATCATTTTCGTTGACTGCCCAATCAGCGTGCAAGTTATTTCGCACCCCTGCAGAGCTTAATTAACGCAGGTACGTTCGGGACATTTAGCTACAGACTGGCTCTAATGCTGCTATGAAAAATTCTCAACTTTTCATTAGTTAGTGGGAGAAATATTGGCTTGGTTTTAGATTTTAATATTGTCAATTGAGATTGCAAGTGAATTAGTGGAAATATATATATAGTCTAGTTTCGTTTATTGGAAGAAATGCACAATGCTTACGTCTATGAGTTGCTGATTAAACCATTTTGCAATCAAGAAAATACACACTTTGGTTTGGTTTATGGCTTTGCAAGTTAGATAAAAACAACTATTTCATTAACTTTAAATAAGGACAAAACAAAATGTTTTCTTTTCTGGCCAGTTTTCATAAACCTTAATGAGATCTTCACAGTCAAAATTAATTCAAGAATAGTCAAAACTTATATTATACATTAATGTAATATTAGTTAATTTTACGCTATTTTTCTGGTTATAATCATGGTTGAAAGAAAGCTGCCATTGGGACTTATGTAACTCGCGCATTCAATATAAGGGTCGTCTATGGAATGGAACAGTCAAATTTATTCCACTTCCGTAGCCTAGCAAACGGAAAAATGCAAAAACTGAATAAATCTTGCAGACGAGCACATGATAAGTTAATATAGAAAAATACATCACAGGCATGCTGTTCGTATGTTTAAATGCAAGAGACAATATATTTTTGCAGCCCATTTATTGTAATAAACCTAGGCTAACTGGCTTAGTTTCTTTATTATACTTATGTCTCTGTATTTTGCAGTGGTTTGAAACTTCGTCTCCACATTCTGTTTAAATCGAAAAGTCATTTTTTGGCTACTTGAAGTTAATTTCGTGCAAAAATAGAAACTGGTCTGCAAATTTGTGTTTATGTTAAAGTGCAATCAGTTTATCTGCTGATTAGACATTAGTTGTGACTGTTAGTTTAGTTTAGTTTAGTTTAGTTTAGTTTAGTTTAGCTTAGACAGTTGTTGTCTTGCGTGGGCTGTTGTCCCGAATGCTGCTGAGCATGTTGATGTTACAGCAGGGGCGGAGCGATAGACCAATATGTTTGACGTCAATTGTAAAACAAAGTTAGAATCACCAGTGCAGTTAAATTACACACTAATCTACCTAATATTAAGTATCATGTATTAAATTTCAGTAATTATAACAATAGCATTAATCATCATGAATTGCCATTAAGGGTAATCAATCCCCACTCAGAACAGTGACACACGATGCCCTACTCAACTTTTTGAGTTTTCGATGATATTTTTCCAATTTTCCATTTCACATTCGCAACGTTCCTACAAAATGAACGTTGCAGAACAATGATTCGAAACCACCATATTTTTTTATCAATAAAAATCTTTTGGCACAACGTGTAATTTTTGATCTTTGTTAGTAAGTTAAGATAAGCCGGGACAAAGCCAAGAAAGTTTAGTTGAAAAAAGCAAGCAGCAAAGTGTTGCAATTCTTCAGTCTGCACAGGTGAGAAATGATGGTTACAGCATGATAGCCATCTCCTATTATATATTTATTTTTTACTTTAAGGCAAGACATTATAGTATGTAATCTATAATTTGGCAAAAAATACCAACTAATTTACCTATGCTGCTACCGTCACCAGAGCAATAATAGCAAATTAATCATTAATTAAGCTAAGTAGCTCAAGAGCTTAGGGATGAAGAGCCCCAGGTAATATCAATTAGATGACACCTTTTAGTATAATATGGCATTGAATGAAGGATGGGACAGAAGAGTATCAAGGAGAGTTTTAGCAAAAACACTTAGATGCCTGCAATAGCAGTTAATCCCCACAAGTCAACTACCGGCAACTACAATGTTTCACTTACTAGAGCAAGGTACAGTTTCAACGCTTGTTTTTTGTAGAATGCATTTCCTCCATTAGCCGCTGCCTTTTTCGTCAATGCAACGCATAATGCTCCACTTGTGGCAAAATCTAGTCGATGTACAAATCTGTCAAACACGTATATCACATACTCAAAACATAATCAACACGTATATCACATACTCAAAACAAAACAAGTATCATTAAGTGTTTTATTCTTCTGACACAGAGGTCGTGGATAAACTGCAATGCAACTAGTACAACAAAAACAAACATGTTAATTTATTATTAACACTGCAAGTTGAGCAATGTTTCGACTTGTATAATTATTGTATGCACATAGCTAGCGTAAACTCACCTAAATCCAAAGCATACAGAGTTATCCACTAAACTTGGAAAGTTCGCCGTCAACTGTTTAGAAACTGTGACAATTGGTTTAGTCTCATTACTATTAATGACTATGTCATAATTTTTATTGACTACAATAAAGTTATTACTTTTGTAAAGCACTTCTAGTTCATGTAATTTAGGCAGTTTTCTTCCACTTACGAAATCCCGAAGTAAACTGACGAACTTATTGTAAAGAAAGTTAAATGAAGTAAACATAACACCTATCAAGTACACATAACTGAGGAAAATCCATGACACTATTAAAGAGAAAATTTTCATACTAGGACGCTGACATTTTGTTTTCTCAACAGTATCATGTAATCGATAAAACCGACGTAATCGACAGGAAACTGAGCCTGAGCGCACAACCCATGCTGGACATGCAGTAGCAAAAGTTACCCAACTAATTTCTTGCTTCTATTTGGCGGCTAAAGCTTACGATACACTAAAGTGGCGTTTATGTAGCATGCGGATACGGATGCGTTTTCGAATGAGCAACAGCCTGCGGGAAAAAAATCAAGCCACAGAAAAAGAATAACGCATACGCAGGGTGCTTTGGAAAAAATATAAACAGATTTTATCTATTCCGCACCCCCAAAACGCATCCACGTGCTACATAAACGCTGCTTAAGCGTCCAGCATCTGGAAGTGAGAAAGAACACTATTTATAATTGTGAGTGGGTCATGACAGCGCTGGAAGTTCTTCCTATTTTTTGAGCATTTGGCGTCCCTTGTGCAGCGTCTGAGCCTCAATCAGCCATTGATGACTGGACTAGGCCTATACTGGGCCATCTATAGTCAGCTATATGTCTATTTATGACTGAGCGTGCGAATTATTATAATATACGAATAAGTACGTAAAAAAGAACAGCATTGAAAAATAAAATTGAATTTGATATCGCCCATTTTGTTTTTCTGCGAAAAACATAGAGGTTAGACGCGAGACGTATTATACACAGTGAACACTAGATGTCGGGAGCGAGCAGCCAGACGCTGGAAGCTAGACGTCTGACACTGGACGTATCATAGCTTAACTGGGTCGGCCGAAGGCTGTTACTATTGGATGTAGTATCTTGCAGTACTAATTTGACACTTATTATGGTGCACTCATTGGTGGAAAACAATATCTATTTTTGTTGTACTTATTATTGCAGGTTTATCTATCGAAGTATTTTGTTTTTAGCTCTCTTTCATTGTTCCATGTAAGTGTGAAACTGGTATTACTTTGGCGCGAAATAAATCCCAAAACGCCAGTCGATCAGTTATTCATGTAATTAGATAATGTAAGAATAAGATTTTTTTGATTGGCCTATGTCTGCAATATCAGACTCATATAGTAGCCTATAATTATATTATAGCTAGCGGTCTAGTAATTTTTGTTTCTTGTCAATGCATGGATTTTGCCACATGCTTTTGGTACAGTAGTGTGAAAGAGAGCTTTTCATAAAAATTCTGTGTATTAAACTAATAAAAGAGCAATTTAGAGGCTGCATGTTTAGATGTGTGTACATACCTGAGATTTTCTAAGGGAATTAAGGATTAAGATTGTAAGGCCCGAAAAAACAGAATAAACTGAATATTGAATATATTCAATTATTAAATTGGTATCAGGTTTTTCCTTGCTATTAACTGCAGACAACATTGAAAAGGATCATAGAGTGATAGAAAAAACAAACCAAGATTACGTAATTTTTTCAATATTACACAAAGTCTTTATTTACAGACAAAACAACAATGAATGGTTAACACAAGTTATTACGTACAGCTGCCAAGTGAAGAGTATAAGTAGCATAAGTAGCAAAAAACTACAAGAGTGTAGTATTCTGAATAAATTACTTATTTACACAGTAATGTACACATAAAATTTTTTAATAGAACTTCTAGTACTCTTACATAAGTAAATGTATCAGTCAGTATACATGTATTTGGAAAAATAAAATTAATGCTCGAAATAATAATTTTTAGTCAACTTCTTCCACGGTTGGACCGGTCCATCTTCTACCACTGTTGGCTTGAGCTTGTTGCCCACATGTTCTTCCTGCATCTGGTGTAGGGCCTTGTGTCTGAGACGCTCCCTGATGCAACTTTGTCATGATTGGATTGCAAACGTGTTGCAGTTCTTCAAGTTTGTGTTCCAGCTCTTCCTTTTCTGCAAGCGTGTTAGAATCTAACCAAGTACACGTTTCATTGCATTTATTGATGACGGTGCTTTTATCATCCGAGGAAATTTTGCCTTCCAGCCCAGGTTCATTCACTGCTTGTTTGACGCTAAATAAGTAGCTTTCTAGTTTGTTCCTGGCTTCTATACGAATTCTATGTCTTTCGTCTTCAGCTTTGTACTTCTCTGCATCTGAGACCATCTTGTCTATGTCTTCCTTTGACAAGCGAGACTTGTCATTGGAGATGGTGATCTTGTTAGACCGACCAGTGCTCGTATCTTTAGCAGAAACGTTCAGGATTCCATTGGCGTCGATATCAAATTCGACTTCGATCTTTGGCACTCCTCTTGGAGCTGGAGGAATTCCACTTAATTCAAATGTTCCTAACAGATTGTTGTCCTTTGTCATGGCACGTTCACCCTCAAAGACTTGAATCGTAACTCCTGGTTGATTGTCAGAATACGTAGTGAACGTCTGTTTAGCTTTGGTAGGTATTCGAGTGTTTCTTTCAATAAGCTTTGTCATAACTGCACCAGCCGTTTCTATACCTAGAGATAATGGAGCTACATCCACCAGTAGAACGTCTTTGATAGTGTCACTCCTGTCACCTTTCAATACTGCTCCTTGGACAGCTGCACCATACGCTACTGCTTCATCTGGATTGATTGACTGATTGAGTTCTTTTCCACCAAAGTATTCTTTTAACAGTTTCTGAATTTTTGGAATACGAGTTGAGCCACCAACTAAGACAACATCATTAATAGCAAACTTGTCCATCTTTGAATCAAGAAGAGCTTTCTCAACTGGTTCTAATGTTGCCCTAAACAGATCAGAGCAGAGTTCTTCAAATCTTGCTCTGGTGATCTTTGCGTAAAAGTCAATGCCTTCATGCAGGGAATCCACTTCAATGCAAGCTTCTGTGCTGCTAGAGAGTGTTCTCTTTGCTCTTTCGCAAGTAGTCCGAAGTCGTCGCATAGCTCTGTGGTTACCCGAAATGTCTTTCTTATGTCGCCTTTTGAATTCCTGCACAAAGTGCTGAACCAGCCTGTTGTCGAAATCCTCACCACCAAGATGTGTGTCGCCAGCTGTTGATCTCACTTCAAACATGGAACCTTCATCAATTGTCAAGATGGAAACATCAAAAGTGCCGCCACCTAAATCAAAGATGAGTACATTCTTTTCTCCTTTCAAGTTTTTGTCAAGTCCATATGCCAGGGCAGCTGCAGTTGGCTCGTTGATGATCCTAAGTACGTTGAGTCCAGCTATCCGTCCTGCATCTTTTGTAGCCTGTCTTTGAGAATCATTGAAGTATGCTGGAACTGTTACTACTGCATCTGTCACCTTCTTGCCCAAATATGATTCGGCTGTTTCCTTCATTTTTGACAATACCATTGAGCTGATTTCTTCAGGTGTAAAAGTTTTTCTTTCTCCCATGTACTCAACTTCCATATTTGGCTTACCATTTCTGTTCACAACTTTAAATGGCCAGAGTTTCATATCAGATTGTACAGAACTTTCATCAAACCGTCGCCCGATTAATCTCTTGGCATCGAAGATGGAGTTCTGTGGATTCCTGGCTACCTGTTGTTTAGCCGCATCACCAATTAGCCTCTCTGTGTCTGTAAAAGCCACGTAGCTTGGTGTTGTCCTGTTGCCTTGATCGTTGGCTATGATTTCCACTTTTCCTCCTTGAAACACTCCAACACAACTGTACGTTGTGCCGAGGTCAATTCCTATTGCTGGAGCTGCCATGTCCACGGTAGTCGATTATTGTTCCAATATATAACACTTGTGTAGTCACTGTAATCTAAATTCACAGAGAATAAATATAAAACGCAATCTAGCGATTTTAAAGACTCGTATCGCTTGATGGTTGCTTTTCTGTGTATCAAAATCTGTCGTCTGAGCATTGCTCGGCGCTTATATACTATTTTGCCGCTTTGTAGCAAATTCTAGAAGTTTCCACGCCTTTCTAGTAGCGCAAAGAAACCTCATGACTGAACCATCTTCGCGACACGCCTACACAGCTTGCAGGAGAACTTTCCAGAAGTTTCCACAGAAATTTCCCCGCCTCACCAGAATGTTCGAGAAATATCATGAATGAACGCAGCGGTAAACACGCCCACTTCTGCAATGATTGGACAGCGCAATGGCAAATGGAGACCAAATATTGGAATGACGTTTAGGCACCAGGCATATCTAATCGAACTCATCAAGATTTTGTAAGACGCCGTAGTTCTTGTTTCTTTAACATGTTTAATTCTTTGTAGTCTATTATTTATTATTTATTTAACCCAGAAATGGTGCCTAGTTTTATTGCTGAATTAAAGGCTGTATTTTCCTGTCTTGATGGTAGATTTATTTTGGAAATGGGCTCATTTCGTGATGGGCTTTCAATGATTGTTCATTTCAACGAATTATATAAATGTATAATCGTAGCCTTAGAAAAGAGACTACATGCCCAATTTGTTTTGTAAAAAGCGTTTCTGTAAGGTAGATATACACTCACACAGCGAAACACTATGTACAAGAGTGAAATGTACACAGTGGCCTCTATATGTGACCTCTTGAATCTGACAGAACAGATATTAAGTTTAACGTTAGAACTGTACCAATTCTTATAACTATTATTAAAAGAGTATTTTTTGATCGTAAATTAATTCTCAACTGCTGTAAAATACTGAACTGCAGTCGGTACCTCGCCGATAAGGGCTAAACCTACCCAAGTTGGTTCGGTACCAGCACATGCAGATTCCAAGCAGTCTATAACTCTTTGACATCCATCCACGAAACAACAGAATGATGTGTGAGAAAAACGATACCTTTATTGGCAAATTACATGAAGTAGATTGAAAAATAATGATGAAATAAAGCTTGCACCGTCGTGGATTTATCTAACTGAACCAGTAAAACAGCAGAGAAGATTGCCTTTATACAGGCCAGATCCATAACTTGGCTTCAACAGAAACTTACATTTAGCGTGAAAGGGGTGTTCTGTACAATACTATGACTTATTACTGTTTTGCCTTTGACGAAAATTTGCATTTGTATTTTAATTTTTCTAATTCTAACCACAACAAATTTAATAATTTGTGCTTTGACTTATAAAAAGTATCTGTTTTTGTTTCTGTATAAACGTAATAATGAATTTTCGCTTGTTTGACCTTCTTTGATAAAGTTATGACGCAGCCCAATGATAAACATGTTTTCCATGTGTGTAAGATAACTTACTCTGATCAGGCAAGATGTGATTTCTTTGTATGGTGGTGAGCTTAAAAGATGAATCTGTGTGATACCCTGCTCCATTATGAACGTCGTAGTAGCTGCCCTCGTTTACAGCGTGCACGGCGTAGGCTGCTCACTTAGATCATTGCTGCTTTTCAAAAGTTAAGCATTGCCAATTCTGACTAAAACTTGGTTTGGTTCTGGCTAACGTGTTGTCCAGGGATGGAAGTGGGCCAGTTGCCATTTTGTGTACTGTGATCAAATATTTTCTACCGACGTTATACAGCATACAGCTATAGACATTCATAAGTTCACGTGACTTGTGGGATGGCTCCAAGAAAACGTCATGCCGTTGCCGTAGTAAATGAATCCTTGCGGCAACGACAAATACAATACAGAGAGTGGTCTTGTCTACAAACGGCCACGTAATGCATAAGATATTAGGGCTCTGCTGCGCTAGTATCGCCACTGATGCCTCCAACATTATTTTCAAGCCAGCAAAACTAATGAACCTAAATAGAGTAACTAACTTTTTCTGTTACAGCTAATTAACTCGTTATTTAAATCACACTTACAAAATTATTACTCATTTTTCTTTCATTTGATGTTATTCTGTAATTTATAAATATTTTCAATTTATTCTTTTCTCAACCTCTAAGGCAAAACATGGACACACATACGAACAGAGCAATTACACATGCAAAACATGGACACACATACGAACAGAGCAATTACACATGCAAAACATGGTCACACATACGAACAGAGCCATTACACATGCAAAACATGGTCACACATACGAACAGAGCAATTACACATGCAAAACATGGACACACAAACGAACAGAGCAATTACACATGCAAAACATGGACACACATACGAACAGAGCCATTACACATGCAAAACATCGTCACACATACGAACAGAGCAATTACACATGCAAAACATGGACACACAAACGAACAGAGCAATTACACATGCAAAACATGGACACACATACGAACAGAGCCATTACACATGCAAAACATGGTCACACATACGAACAGAGCAATTACACATGCAAAACATGGACACACAAACGAACAGAGCAATTACACATGCAAAACATGGACACGCATACAAACAGAGCAATTACACATGCTTTAGATGTGAAAGAAATCTACAAACACTTAAAATACTTTTAAAAAAGCCATTTATGCAAATTCTATTTTGCATGAAGCTGTTTGCAATAAATGTACATGAAAATTAAAATTCAACGAACGAAATTAGGATAATAAATTTATAATTCGACCTATATTTAATGATTGTAAACATGCTTCTTTAAAATTAGTAGCTTAAAATGTTTAATATTATAGCCTAATACTTACACAAAACGAGGAAATTCGAGTATCAAATCTAAGATTGAATTCGCATTTTATTACAAATGTAACTGTCAGTTTAATCAATTTCTAAAAATTCAGCTTGGCCCACAAACTATAGTATCAACGTAACCTCAATTCTAACAATGTAAAGCTTCCCCACGTAGTTAGTGAGGCGTAAAAAAGGGAAGCCATATCAGTTCTTATTAATTAATAACTATTACACGCCTTGTGATTTTAGCAGCAAATGTGTAGTAATAATTTCCCGGGGGTGACTAATCCACGGGTTTCATATACGCTTGGCTTTACACTGAACGATTACGCTGTAATAGCTGCGTGCTGTCAGAAAACTAAACGCTAAATATTTACAACCAAATTTGATATCTTCTCGGAATTCCTTTGTAAAGCAAAAAAATGTGTGACGTTTAAACAGTTTATCGTTCAAGATCTATTTCAAGAAATGAAAAAACTTTCACCAAAATCAATAATTTTCTAATTGCAAAGGTGACGGTACAAATGTAATGGTGAAGTTGATAAGATTGACAGCTATGAGAGAAAACTGGGGAATATGATGTCGCAGCGTCTGACAGCTATGAGAGAAAACTGGGAAAGATGTCGCAGCGTCTGACAGCTATGAGAGAAAAACTGGGAAAGATGATGTCGCAGCGTCTGACAGCTATGAGAGAAAACTGGGAAAGATGATGTCGCAGCGTCTGACAGCTATGAGAGAAAACTGGGAAAGATGATGTCGCAACGTCTGACAGCCATGAGAGAAAACTGGGAAAGATGTCGCAGTGTCTGACAGCTATGAGAGAAAACTGGGAAAGATGTCGCAGCGTCTGACAGCTATGAGAGAAAACTGGGAAAGATGTCGCAGCGTCTGACAGCTATGAGAGAAAACTGGGAAAGATGTCGCAGCGTCTGACAGCTATGAGAGAAAACTGGGAAAGATGATGTCGCAGCGTCTGACAGCTATGAGAGAAAACTGGGAAAGATGATGTCGCAGCGTCTGACAGCTATGAGAGGAAACTTGGAAAGATGATGTCGCAGCGTCTGACAGCTATGAGAGAAAACTGGGAAAGATGATGTCGCAGCGTCTGACAGCTATGAGAGAAAACTGGGAAAGATGATGTCGCAGCGTCTGACAGCTATGAGAGAAAACTGGGAAAGATGATGTCGCAGCGATACCCTCATATTGATGAAAATTAATATGTTTCGTGATTCTATCTGCTATTTGTATGAAATGAAATTTCACGTTTTCACTACTGCTAGCAACAAACGTGAACTTCAAAAGACATTTTTTGTGTAATTCGTGATGCATGCTTTTGTATTTATTTTATTTATTTATTTTAAGTGGATAGACATACAGTAATATTACTGTAACGATCTGACGACTAGGGGTAGGTTGTTTGATCGAAGGTTGTCGCTGGGTAACAATTTGACTGGCCTGACCGAGCTAAAGAAAGGGGGACCAATCATCTACCTGTCAGCTCCAGACAGTGGCAAGCTTATAAGCAGTCTACGGGTTGCCTGTCTATTGAGCAGAGTGGTTCGGATGTGGGATGTGCAGTTTATTTTGCTAGAGTAATCTGTTTTACTCATTGTGATAATGCAAATGACAATGTGTAGGCAACTAATGCACAAACAATCAATTGCATAAATTTAGTAGAAATAATTATTAAACAACAACAAAAAATATCAAACAACAAAATAAACAAAACACTTTAAGCCTGGGACTTACTATCAAATCAATAAACTAACAAATAAGTTGACAAATAATGCACTACAGCTAAACCTAACTAAAAAGGGGTACCTATTTGCCTAACTACACGCCACCCCATATGATGTAGTCCTCGCTAGCGCTAGGATGATCAACCGGCATTATCTCACTTAGAAAATACACAATCGAGGTTGAGTAGGTCTACTAAATCTAACGTAGCGCGTCTCTACGATGAGGTAGCAGCTCACTGCCTCTTAATGTCACCACAAATTTCTTGAACAGCAAGGAGGTTAAGTCCAGCTTCCACGCAACTGCTAGCATCAGATATGCTAATACTAAATTGTGCAACTTTCAGTCTCTGGGATGTTACCGTACTTCGACGAGGGGGTGCCTCGTCACCTCAAACATGGATCCGCCTCCCAACGGTTTGTCGGTACGCCCATAGCATTTCCCAACGATACAATTACAGCAATGAGACAAAGTCTTAATTGTCACCAAACTTTGTGGAAATCTCTACCACCAAAAACACCTGCCCTCTCAAGTTGTCCAATAGTTTCAGACCTCATGGACAAAGTCACCATACGTTATAACTGACTACTACTTACGTGGACAATACTACTTTCACGTCATACCAAACTACGTGCCGTATATGGAGTAAAGTTGCTGACCTCCTTTCGATACCTGCGAGAGTAGTAGTAAGCATAGGTATACGCTGGCTTCCTACAGCTGTCATTACAAGCGATTAAACTGGCCCTCCCGCAGTACTTACTAACCTTGGCTAGTGGCCATTATCGTTTACAGGCCATAGAAAAGATATTTTTAATGCTAATGTTATTTTACTTCCACATTTGAACAAAAGGTAGAATACATATTGAGATATGCACAGCATACAAGGGCCAAAAATGATTGGAGTTTGTGTTTTCTTTCCAAACTTTGCAACTGGGATGACCAACCAACTGACAGACTAACTGAACAAACACCACACTCACATGACGCAAACTCCTACACGAGTCTATTTATGTGAGAAACTGAAATGGACGTTACAATTACTAATCGGAGTTTTTCCACTGTCCAAAAAGTACATTTTAGTTGAGAACAGATATATGCAACTGGTTATCAAGAATATAGTTACATAGTTAGTTAGTTAAAAAACGCAAGTAATTCATTGGTTAAGACTTAAAATTGAAATATACAAAGCCCACAGAGTACAGAAGCGATACCAGAAACATTTATCAACGCACATCATCCTATTTGTTATACAAAAGTATGACTGATCAATAACTGATGTTTAATTCAAAAGTCTAAAGTTCAAAATGATGCAGGTTACAGTTCAATACACAATTACACGTATTAATTAGCAAAACGTTTAATAGACTTTATATAGTTTTGGAACAATTTGAAGAGAATGTCACTGGATGGATGACCAGATCTGAGTTTATGAAAAATGTCATTGTAAATAATAGCAGGTCTAGGGTTGGCGTGTAATTCTTCAGTTATGTGTCGATAATACCAGAGCTGATCTAATAATAGTGTTCTGTGTATGTCATAGTTTGAACACTCAAAAATAATAGGTTTTTGTATAATAACATTTTTGTCTGAAAAATAAATTTGAAACCTTGAATACTTGATACCCCATCTGACAACGTCATAGCAGCATAATTAATAGGCCTACGTTAGATGAACGGAAAAAAATTGGATAAATGACGAGAAATAATCTAGACATTAAAAATTATCATGTGCAAAAGTGAAAAATCACATGATAATTGTTGAATGAAGCAATGTAAGTTACTAATAGTCTGTTTGCGTATGATGGATAACTTGTGCGCATGCAGTGTGTAGGTTTGGTATGTGTGAGCGTTTTTGACACGTCCTGTATCTGAATATGGCTGAAACGGCAGTTAAAGTTACCATCATTGAAAGTTTATTGTGGTGGGATTCAGTCCCTTTTAAACTGGTATCATGAGCATTTGTCCAGTGCTCTTTTATTTGAGCACCATATTAATAACTGACATATCGAGCATGTTCTTCAGTAGATGCTTGCTTTCAATACAAGCTTACATTCTCGATACATTCAACATGATTTCCCCAAGGACAGACGAATCGCTTGCAAAGACTCTTTTAGCCTTTAAACATGTCCATAAAACCTAAAAGTAATATCACCGTGTGAAAGCCAACGGTACATGAAAAGACTGTTGTAATAAATAATGCAATATGGCGGCTAAGTGAAGTTTGAAGATATTTAAGTATGATATATCAGTGTATGATATAAGGTGTGTCAGTTTTAGAATGATAGTCTTTTGTGATATACAGGTCTATATATTGTACCACTGTTGAAGGTTATTCAAAATTTTACCAGGAAATTACAGCATACTCATTATTGAGCTGTGGAACAGAAAATACTAGAAATAATTTTCAGAAGCAGCTTTTGAATCGCTGCGTACACTCATGTAGACCGTCTGCAAAACTTTCTATTTGTACAATTTTCAAATTTGCAGTTGCAGTGAAAAGTTCAAAACTCCTTTTCGAATTGTAGTTTTTATAATTGACACGATTTCACAATTGTTGCACAACCATTATAGAGCTTACAATACACTGTGTATCACGAATTGTGAACGAGTACATTGTAGGTCGTGACTGTGACGTGTGCACATTGGACATATTCGAGATTGGCGAATGAAGTTAATGAAATATTCAGTGAAGTACATAATCTTTTGCAGGTTGTAACAACGAGTTAACAGTACAGCATAATTTGTTACATTAATTAAATAATAATAATAATAATAATAATAATAATAATAATAATAATAATAATAATAATAATAATAATAATAATAACGATAACAATAATAATAACAATAACAATAGCAATAATAATAATAATAATAATAATAATAATAATAATAATAATAATAATAATAATAATAATAATAATAATAATAATAATAATAACAACAACAACAACAACACCAACAACAATAACGACAACAACAACAATAACAACAACAACAACAACAACAACAACAACAACAACAACAACAACAACAACAACAACAACAACAACAACAACAACAACAACAACAACAACAACAACAACAACAACAACAACAACAACAACAACAACAACAACAACAACAACAACAACAACAACAACAACAACCTCAACAACAACAACAACAACAACAACAACAACAACAACAACAACAACAACAATAACAATAACAATAACAATAACAATAACAATAACAATAACAATAACAATAACAATAACAATAACAATAACAATAACAATAACAATAACAATAACAATAACAATAACAATAACAATAACAATAACAATAACAATAACAATAACAATAACAATAACAATAACAATAACAATAACAATAACAATAACAACAACAACATCAACAATAATAATAGAGGATTTATTATACCCTCAATATTTAGTTTTGAAGCCTTATGGGTTTCGTACAGCCGCCAATCTTAAAAAATATGACCCGATACTCGAGGGATTCAGTTCGAACCAGGACCTCAAGCACATCTTGCAGACGTCAGACAAGACTGTTGATAAAATACCTGGATCTGGATCATCTCGATCTGCCTTCTGTCTTTTAGGATCCAATGTGGTCGATCAGGTAAATTTTTAGAACATTCAGTTTGATGGACAAAATCAGCCGGAGTTTTCGAGTACCTATTCCAACCATAACTTATGAAAGCCTATAATAACCCTACTCCTGTCTCTCACACACTTATTTTCTTCGCGTGTGTAGCAGTTTACGAAAAGACAAAACCAGATCAGAGTCATCAGACCAATGAAAAGCAATCATATGTCATCTAATAAATTAATACCCTAGTTACCCACACAATTGTTGTCATCCTTTCTGCTTTTTTTCTTGCCTCAGTTAAGTGCTGAAATAATTTACCTCTTGATATCCGTAACTTTAACTCTTTAAACATCTTTAAATCTCGATTAAAGAATCACATGTTTTAATAAGCGGCCTATTTACTTTTCAAGTGATACTCGAAATTCATCAGTACACCATATTAGAATGAGAGTTGGTTTTTGTCAACTTAATTATGATTTATACCTCAGAAAATGTAAAAATTACGAATTGTATCACCCTAGTATCACCCAATTGTCAATGTGGTTCTGCTTATTCAAACAGTTGGTCATTACTTAATTAGCTGCCCTCTTTACCACCAGGCCAAACACGACTTATTTACAAATCTCTGCTTTTGTTAGCTTTTAACATCAATGTTTACAGTCTTGCATCAAATGAACTTGTACGTCTTGTCCCTGAACGGGAAACACACGCTAGAAAATTCTGTGAACACTCAAATTTTTGTTTTAGTGCAGTCTTTTATTTCAAACACTAAGCGCTTTAAATAGTATTACTCTTGTCACATAGTAATGTTCATATTTATTGCAACTTTTTTGTACATTGTGGTCACCATTGTTCTGCATTTTTTTTGTACATTGTGGTCACCATTGTTCTGCATTTTTTTGTACATTGTGGTCACCATTGTTCTGCATTTGTCTCTAGCGTTTCGCTCCCACTAGGGGAGAACATGTATCACTTGTAAAACTGGCTGTTTCAAACTTAGCACATGTTACATCTTCGATAAATTATGTTTAAACCTATTGTTACTTCATACAAAAGTTGCCGTACGCGTGCAAATTTCTGAGGCAAGTGTGCTGCACACAGATTTTTTTCCGTGCACAACTACTAATAACGTGAACGCTTGTTAACTATGCTATTATACAGATCGCTAAATACACGTAACCAGTTGATCCAACATCGAATGTGATTAGTCGTGGGAAATAGCGTGTTTGCATAATGTAAACTGAATGTGCATAACACGTAAGTCATTACTCTCTATACACACACATATAGAGATAATAGTGTAGCAACATTGTAGATTACATCTGTGTTAAATCTAGCGAACATTGTGAGAAATGGGAGATACCAATTGGGGCACACAAGTGAGGGACGGGGGGATACAATGAAGGAGTTGGTCCCTGACTCCCTAGCGTCACAAAATTTCCAACACGCACTGGTGGGCCATGATGTTTTTTGCATAAAAACCAACTGGATCACGAATCAAAAATGGTTGAAAGTCATGGCGCTTCTAGATGAACACGAACCGGCAATGACCGAAGATGTTTTTTGGTAAATTTTAAAATATGAACTTGCTACCATTTTCAGACATCTTCTTGCTCACCAAAAGCAATAAGAATTAAGATATAATTTGAAAAGCTGGAAAGACGAAAGATTTTTTCGTTTCCTCAAAGTTGCTACACTCATGGTAAACACTGTTGTTGAAAATTGTAGAAAAGTAAAAAAATGCTAAAAGAAAAAATAAATCGCAAAATATTGTCAGCACTGTTTTACTTTATTTATTTATTTATTTTTATTTGGTTATTTATCTTCATATAAGCCACGCCTATATGTTATGTATAAGAAGTTGCAGACAAACACTATCAGTTCGTTTGTATATGTATGGGCTGCGCTAACATTAGTTTTTTACGGTCAGTTACTTGTGCTAATTAACTTTATTCAGTGCAATTTTTAGTTGCTGGTAACACCGGCGTCATAACAGTGCATAGCGTGTGACATCTACTGAGAAGTGACATGTACGTGTGACATCTACTGAGAAGTGACATGTACGTGTGACATCTACTGAGAAGTGACATCTACGTGTGACATCTACTGAGAAGTGACATGTACGTGTGACATCTACTGAGAAGTGACATCTACGTGTGACATCTACTGAGAAGTGACATGTACGTGTGACATCTACTGAGAAGTGACATCTACGTGTGACATCTACTGAGAAGTGACATGTACGTGTGACATCTGCGTGTGGCATCTACTGAGAAGTGACATCTACGTTTGACATCTGCGTGTGACATCTACTGAGAAGTGACATCTACGTGTGACATCTACTGAGAAGTGACATCTACGTGTGACATTTACTGAGAAGTGACATGTACGTGTGACATCTACTGAGAAGTGACATGTACGTGTGACATCTGCGTGTGGCATTTACTGAGAAGTGACATCTACGTGTGACATCTACTGAGAAGTGACATCTACGTGTGACATCTATGTGTGACATCTACTGAGAAGTGACATGTACGTGTGACATCTGCGTGTGACATCTACTGAGAAGTGACATCTATGTGTGGCATCTACTGAGAAGTGACATGTACGTGTGACATCTACTGAGAAGCAAGATGAAGCATTATAACCTAGTTATAATTTAATGCAATGTTGCTGAAGTTTTGCTATTGTTTTATGCCACTATAATGTTCTCCTGATGATGCATCTTGTTCACACTGAAACGGTTCATCCTCGCCGATGACGTCATACGTTGTTTTTGTTATGAAGGGATACGTGAAAAGAGGCAGAAGACGCCATATCACTGTTACATCAGGTAATAAGGAAGCATCATTGGGGAAAGGTGTGAATTTTCGCAAGACACCAATGGCAGGATCTCATGAAGCAGAGGTATTGGTGCACCATGTTTGCCTGGATTCCAGGTGATGTTAGGTCAGGTGCTGTAAGAGAAATTTGCATTGAAGGTACTTAGATTGTCTCAAACATGATGCAAGCCGTTGAATTTTTCCGTTAAGCCCTCGCCAATCGACGAAAGGATTATTACGTAATTACCAATTAACTAATTAATATTTACCGGTTACTTTCACTTGATTGTATTTGCATCTCAATTGCTGCTCATAATTAATAGAAGAAACACCATATCGTTACGTGTTGATTTAGAACAAGCGTGTAGTTTATATACGTAAACTACCCAATTTTTTACCTATTAACAACCACCAAACTCTTCGTTTTACTTATTTGAATTAAACAGTTTACAGCTTTATTTATTACATTTATATCCTTTTATACAACTCTAGATTCGCGGATTAAAATTAGTTTGAAAAATGAATGAAATATTACGTTGTAAGTTATTAAGCAAAATTTAAAAGTAGATGAATACTTTTTAAACACTCAGAATTCATCACAACCCAACATTTTTCAAGTATTTGTGTTCAGAACAAAAATCCAAGTACATTATTTTGAATAAAAAGTTCAAAAGCATTTAGCACAAACAATCCTGAATCATAAGCCTTCTTCACATCGGTGTCTTGTCAGCTCTGTTTCCACTCGTCTCCGTGGAAGGGGGTCCGTAACAGTCCGTTTTGAAGACGTTATGTTCACATAATTACGACCATAGATCCGTTCTACCGTAAATGTTTAATTTTGACAGCAAACGCGGTAAATAGAAACGAGATTTGGGCTTCTCTCGTGGAGGTGTGTGTTTAACCCTATCGTATAGTCCAGTGAACTGGAGATACCTATCCAATGTGGAGAGGTCCAGAGCTCGAGTGGAAGCCTAAAAAAGAGAAAAATATATTCGTTATTCAGTGATAATGTAAAAGTATGCAATTAAAAGCAGTTTATATTCTCTGTGACACGATCATGATCGGGAGAAATTAACAATGAAAGCCTATATAAGCCATATAAGGACTATTTTTGTCTCATAATAGATATAAATATGCTCCCTTATTATTCCAAGTACCATAATAAGGAGTAATGGCATGGCAAAATGCTGACGAAAGCCAAAAAAAATTGAAGGAGATAAAGATGGGAGCTTTGATTGCGTCTAGATTATTAGTGTGGCGTTGTTAATGACTTTGAAAGACTTGATGCTGAATCGATTAGCGCATGTGTGCGACATTAAAAGGTTCTGGGTTCAATTCGCTTTCTCTGACCGTTTAAACGATCACATTTACACCTTAAGAACCTATTAAACGAAGGGGTGTCAAGTAGGCCCTATAACTGCGTAAGTTAAGTACTAAACTTCACTTTATTGAGTAACCAAAGTTAATTCACCTTACGTATTGAACCTATAATTGCAATTATTATCACGCTACAGTTGAAATCATATCTTGTGGGTGCCTCTTATCTCGGTTTGCTTTTTCAGGTGTTTTCCCAACTTGTAAGAAGCACAACCTTTTTATTACTTTTTTGGCTGAGTAGATTGCCGTCTTATTTCATGTTATATCTATAATTTTGCTCTCTTCTAATTTTTCGGTAACAGCTTTAGTTTTCTCTTAGTCCTACTGTATTCTGATTAGGACTGCCGAAAGCTTCAATAAATTAGAACTATAGACCATTTATAGTGACGTCTTTTCCTTTGGTGGCATTAACTTGGCAATTGTTTTGCATACAGTTACTATGATTACAGGTGCACGTGTGCATTGATTTCTTTTGATCTTTTTCTGCGATTCTACTGTGTCAATTTAGGCGGTGCGTTTATCTGTGAGTCATTTGCGTTAAGCGTAAAGGTGTCGTGGAAATTCATAGTTCATACACGTACAGGCGCCATGTTGCGCGTAAATGAAGTGATAAACTAAACATAAGAGATGTCAAGATTTGACAGCTCTTTACTCTCTGCTGCCCGTTTCAACACATATAAGACACTTCAATAAGACAGGCATAAGTTTAAAGGATAAGATTATAATGGATTTTCACTATTAATAAACAAATGCAGCGAATTTGTATACCACGTACATTTTAATGTTGCAGTAAAGAGAATTTACTTGTGATATTTCATGTAGGTGTCGCGCACACGCACCGCTGCCTAAACTTAGATTTAGATAATTTTATTGTCACAACACATCGCTCATTTTCAGAACACAGCACATCACATGAAATCATTTAGATTCAAAATGTTATGAATGTTGTGGGGTGAAGGGAGGTGCCCAGCTTTACAGTCCTTCATGCAAGTGAGGAGCTAAATCATATTAATAAACATTAACATAAATTAAAAGGCTTATGTAGGTTTACATGACTTCACAAAGCCTACAAGCAACCAAAAGTAGTCTTGCCAAAACAGGCATTAACAGTGACTTCTAAATACGCAATAAGCTAAGTAAGTGCATTTAGAAATGACAACATCTGATGAACTAAGAGTCAACCATAAGAGAATCTTTCAGCAAAAGATCCAAATTGCTTACAATACAAATCAAATTTACAAATGCATATCTCGACAGTAGGATCTGCATGACACGTTTTTTATAGTGACTAAAGCTAGAAAATTAAGTTCAGTAGGAATATCTGTCCATAATTTGATACAATCATGTTTAGCAGCATGTTGAACTAACTGATATTGTGCTGAGGCATGTAATAACTGCTAACTGCATGTCTTGTTTGATGTATATTAGAGACTAAAGTAAAGAATTACTAAATACCGGTGTTAATAAGTTATGGTGGTATTTGTGTATGAGTAAAAGACAAATAAGGTCATAAAGTTTTTTTTACTTTGAAGGTATTAGCAGTTTTATATGTATGAGTGGTATTATGATCATATGGGAGAAAGTGAATCATCTTCTGGATTTTGTTTTATGTTGTCTGTAGTTCAGTGAGATTGGGTTTGTAGGATCCACCCCCTGCCATTATACCACATGTTAAGCACGGGTAAACTAACTTTGTGTTTTACAATGATAATATGAAATTTCCACGATAAATGTTAATTGATATATATTCCTGATACTTCACATATTCTTTTTGTTGAATTTTTGAATCATTTAGTAGAACTTTAAATTTTTAGGAATAAAGATATAATTTGATTTGTTTTTATTCAAGGAAAGTTTATTTGCTGTAAGCCATTCAGTTACATTTATTAGTTCCTCGTTTGTTTGCATTTCAAGGTTAGTTACATTTGCAAGAAAAATATTAGTATCATTGGCAAATAATCCAAGGATTAATTTTTTACTGCAAAGAGGGAGATCATTAATGTATAAAAGAAAAAGCAATGGTCCGAGGGTTGATCCCTGCGGTACTCCATATGTAATGAAATATTTTTGATGCCGTAATAGTAAAGTTGTTCTAAGAGAATTTGATGGTGCACTGTGTCAAATGCTTTCAACAGATCGATAAAATTTAGTAACTCACGTGTAGTGTGCTGACCATCAATTAATTTTAGTTAATTTGTCAGATATTTCTAGGAGGAAGAACTTGTATATTTAAACTCCCTCACTGACTACTTGATGCAACTATTTTAATGATTGGTTGTCTGTTAAGAAATAGAAGCAAATTTTGATAAAACATTTGCATTTTGTAAACAATGTAGGCAAAAACTAACAGCACGCAGATCAGTGGCCCAGTAAAAATAAATTAAGCCATTAATAGGCATTTTTACTGAGTTGCTGATACATGCTGGAATTGTATAGCTTCCATGTATAGCTTCTTCGCCAATGACTTGATTTATTAAAATTATTTTTTTTTCTTTTTTCCCGAGTGTGGTTAAAGTTTATTTTGTGATTTCTTTCAAAACATTTGCGTTACTGCTTACGAAACTCGATTACTAAGTTGTGCCCTGGCGTTTAGCATCACATGTTTCTTTCCTCTATTTTGCTCCCTTCGTTTTTCTTCACTCGTTTGTTCCTCTTCTCAAATTTTTCTTCATCTACATGCACATTGCACAAGATGCTGTTAACATAGAAATACTTATTTCTTATTTCTTGAACACCCTGCCGTACTTCTACTTTGCTCAGTACATAATTTATAATTTGATACTGTACTGAATAAGCTACTGTAGTATATATATATTTACAAATTTACAAAGACTACTTAGGAAATATATATATATATATATTTCCTAAGTAGTCTTTGTAAATTTATGTAAGTAAAATAAATTAATAAATAAATAAATCGCATCATTTCCCTTTAATGTGTATTAACAGCCAAGATTTCCATCAATAAATGTTGTTTTTTGCACAGGTAAATTTTGCATTAAAACGTTTGGTATTTGGTCGTTCTGAAACACTTTGAAACGTTTTGATAAAAACTATTATAAATTTAATATTTAATTTATAGACGATAATTCCCAATATCCAATGAAATTGTTTGGGTTTACACAATCACAATTACTATTGCATGCTTGAGTAGGTGCACTCTTCTAATAACGCGATACATTATTTATCTAATCACGAATCAAGTATAATTCTACTATGACATACATTATCCAGAATGAGCGCCATTATTACTGATACGTTTTCATGACTGTCCAGGGTGTCCACTTCAGAACAATGCAGCATAGTTGACGAATCCATTCTAATAGATTAACTCATGCAGTTGAATTGCGTTTCTGATCTTGACAATACGGAGGTTGTTGACATAAGCGCGTTGGCAATTAATTAATAACTAAATAGATAGATAGATTCGTTACTATGTTATTATTTCTTCTTGTAGTAAAATGACGTCTTACAAAATAGTGAAAATATCATAAAAACACCTACTTTTGGGAGTCTGTTTGATTTATGCTATGCCAGCACAACTTCTTAGTCAATACGAATCCAGCCAAAAAAGTCACAGGAAAAACTAACAGGAAAAAAAGAGATAACCCTAAACCCTAACCCTAATCCTAACCTGAACCCTAACCATAACCACTTAATCCTAACCCTGACCATTAACTTTTGCCTTGACACTAAACCTAACCAAAATTAATTTTGATTTTTTCCTAGGCAAAATTGCGAGTTCTTTTCTGTGACTTGATGACTGGTCACCTACTGTCTAACTGGTTTCTCAATGATAAGTCATTTTTACATGTCAGTTAAACTAAATGTATAATTTTTATTTACGACTAAAATATAATACACATGTTCCATAAAATCTAAATGTCAGGATTGATAATGCTAACATTGATACAGTAAAAAACAAAATTTTGTGTATAATCCTGCAAAGGGTAGTTGCAGGACTTTTGAAAAAACACGATTTGCATGAAAGACAGTTGCCTAAGAATATCAAAACGTCTAAGACTTTATATCTAGCAGTATTAAATTTAAGATCTTACGTAATTCGTCATTTTTCCTTACTTTAAAAACCATAGTTCCATTATCTAGGGAAAACATCCGTTGCAAAATTATCTAATTTGTTTACATATAAAAGACTGTGTAAATATTGCGGTGGCAAGACCAAAGTAAGTAACCATAATAGGAACAAAAACAGTGGAAAATTGTTGTCATCGATGATATAGAAAGCAAGCAAGTCCAGCTGTTTAGTTGTTCCAATTTCATCAATAATGAAAACGCCGAAAGATGCAAGAAGCAGAATGGCTAACGCGAAAGTTCGATGCTCGCAAATGGTCAACAAGTGAATCAGAGCTAAAACGGCTGAAAAAGCAACTTGCAAAGACACTGATCTGACCACTGTCCACTTATGGATGTGAAGCGTGGCTTTTGTTTGAAAAAAACCGAAAACAGAGTAAAATACAGCAGAAATCAACAAAAGACAGGCCAGACATCTTGGGGAGGCTGCACTTTGGAACGACACTTGATTTTGTTAGAAGGAGAAAGAAGCAATGTTGAAATCGGAGAATTAAAACAGAATAAACTATATTAAGGAAATCGAAAAATTTGCTGGGCGCATGGTCCGGAGACGGATTTTCTACGGCTCAAATTTGGTAAAGCTTCCAGCTAATGGCATTAGCTCGGGTTTCAAGCAACTTGAATTACTGTTACTTCTTCAGTGACAAACTAATTCTTTCAGGACCTAACCAGTCAAAATAAGACCCATGACTGGTCTGCTACTGAATGAGCACAGACATAAATAAATGATTACAAAAGTGCTGTTCTATTCAAGAGAATTTCGACTATCCAATCATGCTATTTGTTTAAGCATCTATAAGTGATTTCATTGGTTAAGTGATCTCGAATACACCTTTTTAGGCACTCCAACGTAACCTATCGAGTATCTTAGTCTGGTGTACACTACTTTTTTGATCGCATCAGCCGATCAGCTACGGACAAATTAAAGTCATCTCATCTCTTAGCAGGAATTTCTCCTTGAAAATAGAGTATACTTGAGGCCAAAGTGCATCAGAGCGTTGTGTCAAGAAGTTGAAAATTTGTGTATTAGCCGATTTCACACAAGTGATATTGTACATTGCAACTTGGGAAACACTGCAGTAACTGAAAGTTGTTTCATTTTTTCATCAAAAATCGATTTTTAATTTGTCTAAGGCAAGCAATAGCATTTCACATACAATCTTGCATGAAAGCCGAATGAGTGAGAAACCTACAAAAATGAACTATAATGTGATCGTGCTTAGGAGAGCAGTTTTTTATGAACAAATGAAGCTCTACTACTTTCGCTATCGTCATACATTGTGAAGAAGCGAAATTAAATTATTCTCACTGAGAGCAGCAGTCGCTCTCATGTTTTCTTTTCTGTTTGTGTGAAAGAAGTCATGTTCACTTGCGTGTTATTGCATGAGAAACTGATTGGTGATAGGTGCTGTGTTATTACTTGAGAAACTTATTACTTGTGAACATGACCTTAATTGTGTCGAAACGTTGCAGATGTTGTGTCTGAATAAAAGTAGTGTCTTTGCTTAATTGGGTGTCGGCTGTTAATTGCTTGTGTCTGAATAAAAGTAATGTCTTTGCTTAATTGGGTGTCGGCTGTTAATTGCTTGTGTCTGAATAAAAGTAGTGTCTTTGCTTAAGTGGGCGCTGGCTGTTGATTGCTTGTGTCTGAATAAAAGTAATGTCTTCCCTTAAGTGGGTGCTGGCTGTTAATTGCTTGTGTCTGAATAAAAGTAATGTCTTTGCTTAAGTGGGTGCCGGCTGTTAATTGCTTGTGTCTGAATAAAAGTAATGTCTTTGCTTAAGTGGGTGCTGGCTGTTAATTACTTGTGTCAGAATAAAAGTAATGTCTTTGCTTAAGTGGGTGCTGACTGTTAATTGCTTGTGTCTGAATAAAAGTAATGTCTTTGCTTAAGTGGGTGCGGGCTGTTAATTGCTTGTGTCTGAATAAAAGTAATGTCTTTGCTTAAGTGGGTGCTGGCTGTTAATTGCTTGTCTGAATAAAAGTAATGTCTTTGCTTAAGTGGGTGCTGGCTGTTAATTGCTTGTGTCTGAATAAAAGTAATGTCTTTGCTTAAGTGGGCGCTGGCTGTCAATTGTTTGCGTCTGAATAAAAGTAATGTCTTTGCTTTTAAGTGTGTGCTGGCTGTTAATTGCTTGTGTCTGAATAAAAGCAACGTCTTTGCTTAAGTGTGTGCTGGCTGTTAATTGCTTGTGTCTGAATAAAAGTAATGTCTTTCCTTAAGTGGGTGCTGGCTGTTAATTGCTTGTGTCTGAATAAAAGTAATGTCTTCTTAAGTGGGTGCAGGCTGTTAATTGCTTGTGTCTGAATAAAAGTAATGTCTTTGCTTAAGTGGGTGCTGGCTGTTAATTGCTCGTCTGAATAAAAGTAATGTCTTTGCTTAAGTGGGTGCTGGCTGTTAATTGCTTGTGTCTGAATAAAAGTAATGTCTTTGCTTAAGTGGGTGCTGGCTGTTAATTGCTTGTCTGAATAAAAGTAATGTCTTTGCTTAAGTGGGTGCTGGCTGTTAATTGCTTGTGTCTGAATAAAAGTAATGTCTTTGCTTAAGTGGGTGCTGGCTGTTAATTCTTGTGTCTGAATAAAAGTAATGTCTTTGCTTTTAAGTGTGTGCTGGCTGTTAATTGCTTGTGTCTGAATAAAAGCAACGTCTTTGCTTAAGTGTGTGCTGGCTGTTAATTGCTTGTGTCTGAATAAAAATAATGTCTTTCCTTAAGTGGGTGCTGGCTGTTAATTGCTTGTGTCTGAATAAAAGTAATGTCTTTTCTTAAGTGGGTGCTGGCTGTTAATTGCTTGTGTCTGAATAAAAGTAGTGTCTTTCCTTAAGTGGGTGCTGGCTGTTCATTGCTTGTGTCTGAATAAAAGTAATGTCTTTCCTTAAGTGGGTGCTGGCTGTTAATTGCTTGTGTCTGAATAAAAGCAATGTCTTTGCTTAAGTGGGTGCCGGCTGTTAATTGCTTGTGTCTGAATAAAAGTAATGTCTTTCCTTAAGTGGGTGCTGGCTGTTAATTGGTTGTGTCTGAATAAAAGCAATGTCTTTGCTTAAGTGGGTGCCGGCTTGTGTCTGAATAAAAGTAGATTCTTTCCTTAAGTGGGTGCTGGCTGTTCATTGCTTGTGTCTGAATAAAAGTAATGTCTTTGCTTAAGTGGGTGCTGGCTGTTAATTGCTTGTGTCTGAATAAAAGTAATGTCTTTCCTTAAGTGGACGCTTGATTATGTTGAGGTTAAAATACTTACAAAGCTTCGACTGCACTTAACAATGTTGGTTCCATCAAACTTCCTCATCAGAGTCTCTTGAAGTCCTTCGCAGCAAGGATATGGACATATCTGAAGACCGTCTCTCTGCTTCGTTCCAAACGGACAACATTCTGGACTCGAATCAACGGAGTCTGTGTAAAAATATGGATTTACCTTGGCTTCCTGTAAATATGGGATAAATGTGGTAATTAGCTTCTTGTGCAATCTGCAATCTGCAGAAATCTGCAAAAGCTTTTCCTATTAAGATGCCGAAACCATTGGGTAGAGGAACCAGACCAAATCAATGAGCCACGTGATGGGAGGAGGTACCATTCGAAAGACTCGCTTTGATGCTGCATCGCCCAAATGTGCTATCAACTTGCATTTACGGTTTAACGTACTACTAATAAAGAAGCTACCCAACCGCGGGATTGATCAACACTCATAATCAATAATACGTGCCCTCTCCACGTAGTGTCGTGCTGTGGAGGATAATTCTTGACAATGATTTTATTGCCACAATGTTCGCTGCAATGCCACCCTGACGTTGAATGCTGTGTGTCTTTTTGCATAAGAAAGGTCTAGTATTAGTGTTGATGCTTGTGGCAGTACCGGGAGTTTGATAGTTATGAAAAATTGTTCTCTGATAGACGACGATTACAAATCTCAGCAGGTGAAGTAGCTGTCACACTGTTATCAGTGTGGATTAGCATGGATCCATGTATAGTGTATTCAGTAGTTCTTGGTATAGTAGACGAAACCGCCCTTAACCAACTTTCACAGCGGTCGCTCATCCATTTACCCATTAAGCTTAGTGCTGTTAACTTTACACTCGGGATTTTCCCCATTAACATTCGGGAATTTCTTGCTTTAAAGCGGCAGGCTAAACTCGAGACAAACAAGACATTTTTTGATACTTTATAGGTTTACAGTTAAAATTCATACTTAGAAAATAAAACAAATTCACTTACAATCTTAATGATCTGGAAGACAGTCCAAATGGCTGCAGTTAAACAAAGGCAACTGTTCATCTCGCTGGTTTAGTCTCTATGCATAAGCTACACTTGTACGAAAACGTTTTTTTGTATATTTATATTTTCTAGAGCGTCGACGATTACACACTACACAGTCTTCACAATAAGATCGTTTTCTTTCGTCGAATTAAGAAAGATCCAGGCCACGCCATTGGTGTTGAACTTTATCATTTATAATAGCTTTTCAGTGTGTTTTCTGTGGTTGAGTTCCTCCTGATTTGCACTGCTCAAAACTAGGAAACAGTAGATGTGCTTCTGCGATAGAATGGTAAAAAGTCTCTACTAAAAGTAAAAGATTATTCTTGCTGCAAAAAGTACGTCCATACTTCCTTTCATACACCTTTCGTTGTCTTTCTTTCTCTTTCTCTGTCTCGCTCTCTCTGACCCGCACACACGCGCACGCACGCACGCACGCACGCACGCACGCACACACACACACACACTCTCCACACACTCACTCACTCACTCACTCACTCACTCACTCACTCACTCACTCACTCACTCACTCACTCACTCACTCACTCACTCACTCACTCACTCACTCCCTGTCTCTCTCTCTTTTTGTGCTCTTATTACAATTGTTACTTTCACTTTGCTTTAGTATTGCACTTTGTCGTATTTCCACTTTGAAATACTGTTGCTTTTATTACTTTTTTACTTATATATGCTATATGCTTGGAATGTACAGGGTCATCCAAAAAAAACGTTCCCTGCGAAATCTTTACTAAACGAAAGTTACAAGTAAAAAAGGCATGAGAATTTAATAGAATAACAAAAATATATGAATTTTGTAAACAAAAAAAATTGAATTGTAAATTTTAAGCTTTACTTTTGCTGAGCTTATTAAAAATATGATGTTTAAGTAGTACAACATAACTACTAATTAACAGTAATAGTAACATGTGATTTCAATATCAACTTTGTTTTACGGAAGTTCAAAATAAGTAACTCGAAAAATTTTTCATCGCAAGGGTAAATATAAATATTAGTGTTAAATACATTCAATCACTGAAATGATTATCTAACATTTACTATTCTGATGTAGACAATCTGCATAAATCGAATGTTCTGACACTTCTATTCTCAACAAAACTGAAATTTAACGTCTCGATGAAAGTTTAATTTTAATGATAATCGTTTAACTGAATCCTACACATGTAATAACAATTTTTCACAGCAATGTAGGATAAATATAATATTTTAAGCCAAAATTTGTTGTTTTAAATGAAAAAGAAAACGAGTTTTCGATGTTTGTAGATGTATATATATTTAGAATATAGCCTTACTTATCCTGTAAATTTTATCTCAGCGAGTGTATCACGCAAGAAAGATTAAAGACGGTCCTGAACCGAAAATTTTGTTTTAAATGAAATGAGATGAGACTAATTTAGTTATTCACGAATTCCGTTCTTTCGCTTTACAAAGTGATCGAAATGAAAGGAATGTCAATGAACAATAAACTAAGTGAAATATCAAAAGCTGAGTTTCTTTTTTATTTAAAGCAATAAATTTTGGAAAACTTCCTTTTCTTTCTTATTTGAACACAATTTTAGACGAATACAACATTTTTGAAAATTTCAGCAAAAATATAACAAAACAATTTTTTGCGTATAACACCTATATTCATTGTTATTCTGCTAAATTTTTGATTTTTTTAACTTGCAATTGTTTATTTTGTTAAGGAATTTGCAGGAAATATTTTTTGGACGAACCTGTAGTATAGCCTGAATATGTAATAAGAATGAGAGTGTACGCAAAACATGAAGAAAAGATACTAGACATAATTATAATCCTGTTACAGTCTCGTTTAGGTGAGAAAAACTAGATGTTTAACACTTTTGCACATTTTCAAAAACGTTATAAGCACGTTTACACGACACTTGACAATAACTCTAGAAGCATGTAATAGTTACCACTAGACACGTACGCATCACGTCATTGTCCAATTTCCATTGCATTTGATGAAGCCCGAGGCTGTTCATGTAGTTGTCCACTCCTTCGCATCCCACACGCAACTGCAGGCGTGGACGCGGCGTGGTCAGGCAGGCAATTTAGTCGTAATTAAACGCGTTGGCAATTATCACCAAACGCCTAACCTTTCAGACCAGGTGACACCCGAGAATTCGAGGCTTCGCTAAGATTGATGGGGTGTTCGGTTGCAGTGTAAATCTGATTCTGGATTTCTTCGTGAGATGTGGGCAGTGTCTAAACTTCAATCTTGTACGCTTAAGCGCAACAGAAAGCAGAGAATGAGAGCAATTAGCACCTTTAATTAATTCTCACTATAGCATTAGTGGCAAGTTTTACCTTTTTGCCTTCCAGGTAAGGCGACAATAGTTATTATTGATTAAATGATTTGCCTTCTTATTTCATTATTGTGCGTTAGGAAAATTGACGTTGAGCAAGGGGATAGTGGGGCAAGTTGAATTACGGGAAAAGCAGGATTTCATTATTATTGTTTTAGCTAGTCGTAATCAAAACACTTGTCTGAGCAGACTTGATATAAAACACTGCATAATTATTGCTGGCGTGCTTATGTTTGTCATCGTTACCATCGTTATCACCATTCTCATTGTCATCATCGTTGTAGTTATTGTCGTCATGATGATGATCATCATCATTGTCATACTCATTCTCATCATTATCATAGTTATCGTCATTTTGTTTTCATCATTACAATTGTTGTCAGTAATACCATCGCCGCTTAAGCAAAGACACTACTTTTATTCAGACACAAGCAATTAACAGCCGACACCCAATTAAGCAAAGACATTACTTTTATTCAGACACAAGCAATTAACAGCCGACACCCAATTAAGCAAAGACACTACTTTTATTCAGACACAACATCTGCAACGTTTCGACACAATTAAGGTCATGTTCACAAGTAATAAGTTTCTCAAGTAATAACACAGCACCTATCACCAATCAGTTTCTCATGCAATAACACGCAAGTGAACATGACTTCTTTCACACAAACAGAAAAGAAAACATGAGAGCGACTGCTGCTCTCAGTGAGAATAATTTAATTTCGCTTCTTCACAATGTATGACGATAGCGAAAGTAGTAGAGCTTCATTTGTTCATAAAAAACTGCTCTCCTAAGCACGATCACATTATAGTTCATTTTTGTAGGTTTCTCACTCATTCGGCTTTCATGCAAGATTGTATGTGAAATGCTATTGCTTGCCTTAGACAAATTAAAAATCGATTTTTGATGAAAAAATGAAACAACTTTCAGTTACTGCAGTGTTTCCCAAGTTGCAATGTACAATATCACTTGTGTGAAATCGGCTAATACACAAATTTTCAACTTCCTGACACAACGCTCTGATGCACTTTGGCCTCAAATATACTCTATTTTTAAGGAGAAATTCCTGCTAAGAGATGAGATGACTTTAATTTGTCCGTAGCTGATCGGCTGATGCGATCAAAAAAGTAGTGTGTACGATCACCAGACTAAGATACTCGATAGGTTACGTTGGAGTGCCTAAAAAGGTGTATTCGAGATCACTTTATCCAATGAAATCACTTATAGATGCTTAAACAAATAGCATGATTGGATAGTCGAAATTCTCTTGAATAGAACAGCACTTTTGTAATCATTTATTTATGTCTGTGCTCATTCAGTAGCAGACCAGTCATAGGTCTTATTTTGACTGGTTAGGTCCTGAAAGAGTTAGTTTGTCACTGAAGAAGTAACAGTAATTCAAGTTGCTTGAAGCCCGAGCTAATACCATTAGCTGGAAGCTTTTACCAAATTTGCGCCGTAAAAAAATCCGTCTCCGGACCATGAGCCCAGCAAATTTTTCGATTTCCTTAATATAGTTTATTCTGTTTTAATTCTCCGATTTCAACATTACTTCTTTCTCCTTCTACCAAAATCAAGTGTCGTTCCAAAGTGCAGTCTCCCCAAGGTGTCTGGCCTGTCTTTTGTTGATTTCTGCTGTATTTTACACTGTTTTCGGTTTTTTTCAAACAAAAGCCACGCTTCACATCCATAAGTGGACAGTGGTCAGATCAGTGTCTTTACAAGTTGCTTTTTCAGCCGTTTTAGCTCTGATTCACTTGTTGGCCATTTGTGAGCGTCGAACTTTCGCGTTAGCCATTCTGCTTCTTGCATCTTTCGACGTTTTCATTATTGATGAAATTGGAACAACTAAACAGCTGGACTTGCTGGCTTTCTATATCATCGATGACAACAATTTTCCACTGTTTTTGTTCCTATTATGGTTACTTACTTTGGTCTTGCCACCGCAATATTTACACAGTCTTTTATATGTAAACAAATTAGATAATTTTGCAACGGATGTTTTCCCTAGATAA
>JAQGDQ010001794.1:0-2500 GCA_030141605.1 Tubiluchus corallicola
AGTTACTGAGTGTGAGCTAATCAGAGAGTTTACTGAGTGACTGGTGTGAGTTACTGAGTGTGAGCTAATCAGAGAGTTTACTGAGTGACTGGTGTGAGTTACTGAGTGTGAGCTAGTCAGAGAGTTTACTGAGTGACTGGTGTGAGTTACTGAGTGTGAGCTAGTCAGAGAGTTTGCTGAGTGACTGATAGTTAGTTACTGAATGTGAGCTAGTCAGAGAGTTTACCAGTGACACACAGTAGTTAGTTACTGAGTGTGAGCTAGTCAGAGAGTTTACTGAGTGACTGATAATTCAGTTATGAAATGTGAGCCTAGTCAGGAGTTTACTGAAACACTGCCAGATAACCACTGAATGTGAACAGTCAAGAGAGTTTACTGATGACTTCTCAGTTAGTCACTGAGACAGCCAGACAGACAGTTTACTGAGTGACTGATAGTTAGTTACTGAGTGTGGCTAGTCAGAAGTTGCAGTGAGCACTAGTTAGTTACTGAGTGTAAGCTAGTCAGACAGTTTACTGAGTGAATGATAGTTAGTTACTGAGTGTGAGCTAGTCAGAGAGTTTACTGAGTGACTGCTAGTTAGTTACTGAGTGTGAGCTAGTCAGAGAGTTTACTGAGTGACTGCTAGTTAGTTACTGAGTGTGAGCTAGTCAGAGAGTTTACTGAGTGACTGCCAGTGAGTTACTGAGTGTGAGCTAGTCAGAGAGTTTGCTGAGTGACTGCCAGTGAGTTACTGAGTGTGAGCTAGTCAGACAGTTTACTGAGTGAATGATAGTTAGTTACTGAGTGTGAGCTAGTCAGAGAGTTTGCTGAGTGACTGCCAGTGAGTTACTGAGTGTGAGCTAGTCAGAGAGTTTACTGAGTGACTGATAGTTAGTTACTGAGTGTGAGCTAGTCAGAGAGTTTACTGAGTGACTGCCAGTGAGATACTGAGTGTGAGCTAGTCAGAGAGTTTGCTGAGTGACTGCCAGTGAGTTACTGAGTGTAAGCTAGTCAGAGAGTTTACTGGTGACTGATAGTTAGTTACTGAGTGTGAGCTAGTCAGAGAGTTTACTGGTGACTGATAGTTAGTTACTGAGTGTGAGCTAGTCAGAGAGTTTACTGAGTGACTGCTAGTTAGTTACTGAGTGTGAGCTAGTCAGAGAGTTTCTGAGTGACTGCCAGTGAGTTACTGAGTGTGGAGCTAGTCAGAGAGTTTACTGAGTGACTGCCAGTTAGTTCTGAGTGTGAGCTAGTCAGAGAGTTTACTGAGTGACTGCTAGTTAGTTACTGAGTGTGAGCTAGTCAGAGAGTTTACTGAGTGACTGATAGTTAGTTATTACTGAGTGACTGCTAGGTAGTTACTGAGTGTGAGCTAGTCAGAGAGTTTACTGAGTGACTGCTAGTTAGTTACTGAGTGTGAGCTAGTCAGAGAGTTTACTGAGACACTGCCAGTTAGTTACTGAGTGTGAGCTAGTCAGAGAGTTTACTGAGTGACTGCTAGTTAGTTACTGAATGTGAGCTAGTCAGAGAGTTTACTGAGTGACTGCTAGTTAGTTACTGAGTGTGAGCTAGTCAGAGAGTTTACTGAGTGACTGATAGTTAGTTACTGAGTGTGAGCTAGTCAGAGAGTTTACTGAGTGACTGATAGTTAGTTACTGAGTGTGAGCTAGTCAGAGAGTTTACTGAGTGACTGCTAGTTAGTTACTGAGTGTGAGCTAGTCAGAGAGTTTACTGAGTGACTGCTAGTTAGTTACTGAGTGTGAGCTAGTCAGAGAGTTTACTGAGTGACTGTCAGTGAGTTACTGAGTGTGAGCTAGTCAGAGAGTTTACTGAGTGACTGCTAATTAGTTACTGAGTGTGAGCTAGTCAGAGAGTTTACTGAGTGTGAGCTAGTCAGAGAGTTTACTGAGTGACTGATAGTTAGTTACTGAGTGTGAGCTAGTCAGAGAGTTTACTGAGTGACTGATAGTTAGTTACTGAGTGTGAGCTAGTCAGAGAGTTTACTGAGTGACTGATAGTTAGTTACTGAGTGTGAGCTAGTCAGAGAGTTTACTGAGTGACTGCTAGTTAGTTACTGAGTGTGAGCTAGTCAGAGAGTTTACTGAGTGACTGCTAGTTAGTTACTGAGTGTGAGCTAGTCAGAGAGTTTACTGAGTGACTGATAGTTAGTTACTGAGTGTGAGCTAGTCAGAGAGTTTACTGAGTGACTGCTAGGTAGTTACTGAGTGTGAGCCAGTCAGGGAGTTTACTGAGTGACTGCTAGGATGCTTTTCTCTAACTAGGTGAGATTTTTGTTTTGTCGGCTGGTACCAACAAATACCAGATCAGTGTCCTAGTTGTAAGCTTAGTGCCAGCTCCATACAAGGAACAGGAAGTTGTAAGCTTAGTGCCAGCTCCAAACAAAGAACAGGAAGTTGTAAGCTTAGTGCCAGCTCCATACAAGGAACAGGAAGTTGTAAGCTTAGTGCCAGCTCCAAACAAAGAACAGGAAGTTGTAAGCTTAGTGCCAGCTCCAAAC
>JAQGDQ010001794.1:15000-25275 GCA_030141605.1 Tubiluchus corallicola
CGGGATTCGAACCCGAGACCCGAAATTAGCAGTCCAATGCTCTGCCAGCGAATGGAGCTACCACTCCAACAAGACTGAACATGCGCGAGATGTCATTCTTCTAGTACACAATCCAACAGCGCCACCTATGCCCATGACAGTAAGAGGATATTTATGGTATCAACATTCTGGAATTCACTGTCGTATTCGAACTGATGAAACTTTAAAGATATTTTGATAAAATTTTGCTAGCATAATTATGGTAGTTATAGGGCCCATCCTACACTAATTCTATCTTAAGTAAAAATCTACACTACTTTGAATGGTAGCAGCAGGTCAGTATGTCATATTTTTCCTTTCTCTTTCATGTCGTCTTATTGCATATAGGACTACTGCGCAGCATAAAACTTCCAAATTTGAACTCAAGCAATGACTGCTAAGAGTAGGGATTTTAACGGTAAGTTGTTTGAAACACGTTTAGATAACATTGCGAAAGATTAGAGAAAATAATTAGAGCATTCGTAACGCACTCTTCACTAATTAAGCAAAAGATTATATTAGTTTATCTTATAGATAAGATTCAACATAGTTTTTTTATGAGTTAGTTTATCTTTTATGAGACACTGGGATGCTGGTACGCAAGGCCTTTCTACCAGGTGGCATAAAAATGTAATATTACGTTTTTTCTAGTTACGTAAGTCCTTCAAGCAAGAAAGCATAATCAGGAGGCATTCACTTTGATGTTCTGCGCATGTCACTGGAGGCATTCACTCTGATGTTCTGCGCATGTCACTGGAGGCATTCACTTTGATGTTCTGCGCATGTCACTGGAGGCATTCACTTTGATGTTCTGCGCATGTCACTGGCTCGCCATGTCAAACAGTTTTGTGAATCCCATCATTTATTCATTTATGAACAAAAACTTTCAGGTGAGTGAAAGAAGCCACATTTAGCATTAGACAGTTTTGCAAGGCCGAAAGCAAGCATTTGAAGCCGTTTTTTAGCACTGAAGACAAATCTACCTTTAAGTGAAACTTACTTACTTACTTACTTACTTACTTACTTACTTCCTTCCTTCCTTCCTTCCTTCCTTCCTTCCTTCCTTCCTTCCTTCCTTACTTACTTACTTACTTACTTACTTACTTACTTACTTACTTACCTACCTACCTACCTACCTACCTACCTACCTACCTACCTTCCTTCCTACCTACCTACCTACCTACCTACCTACCTACCTACCTACCTACCTACCTACCTACCTACCTACTTACTTACTTACTTACTTACTTACTTACTTACTTACTTACTTACTTACTTACTAAGTAATGTAATGCTAAGTAATGTAACTCTGCGTTAAAAGTTTTTTTGTGAAATACTTTAACATACCTTTCTTTCCTAGTCAAAATACCAGCCTCACGTTTTCACTTATAACATCAACTTACTAAACAATATCCTACACTGGCTAAATTTCTCTCAAAGTTTTTTTAAATAAAAAAATTCATTCATTCGTGTACGCTTACTTACCGTTTTTGATCACACTGTTATTTGCAGTCCATCTGTTACTGTAGAATCTGTTACACGTGACATTCCAAATCATGGAATTTTGAAAAATCTTCAGTTTTGACAATGTGTTGAAAACTTTTTTCCAAACAATTCGTGATTGCGTCACGCTGAATGACGTCAGCTGAATTAGCTGCTAATGTGTGATGAAACAAGTGACAAAAAAAATTCTGTAGAATAATTGTACTTACGTCATCTAGCATTATTGTCATAGCGAAGTTGAACAATGATGGGTTGATAATGTCAGTGAAATATTTTAACGACATTTTGATAAAGCTCTGAGAGTAATTTGATTTTATTATTAAAACTTATCGCATTGTTGTTGCTACTGCTGCTGTCACAGTTGATGCTGTTGCTGTTGTTGTTGCTGTAGTTGCTGTTGTTGTTGTTCTTCCTATTGCTGCTGTTGTTACTGTTGCTGTCACAGTTGCTGCTGTTGCTGTTGTTTTTGCTGCCGTTGTTGTTGTTGTTGCTATTGCTATTGCTGTTGTTGTTGCTGTTGTTGTTGTTGTTGTTGTTGTTCCTGTTGCTGTTGTTGTTCCTATTTCTGTTGCTATTGCTGTTGCCATTGATGTTGTTGTTGCTGTAGCTGTTGCTGTTGCTGTTGGCATTGGCGTTGGCATTGGTGTTGGTGTTGGTGTTGTTGTTGTTGTTCCTGTTGCTGTTGTTGTTGCTATTTCTGTTGCTATTGCTGTTGCCATTGATGTTGCTGTTGCTGTTGCTGTTGCTGTTGCTGTTGCTGTTGCTGTTGCTGTTGGTGTTGGTGTTGGTGTTGGTGTTGGTGTTGGTGTTGGTGTTGGTGTTGGTGTTGGTGTTGGTGTTGCTGCTGCTATTGCTATTGCTGTTGCTGTTGTTGTTGCTATTTCTGTTGCCATTGATGTTGTTGTTGCTGTTGCTGTTGCTGTTGGCGCTGGTGTTGCTGTTGCTGTTGGCGCTGGTGTTGCTGTTGCTGTTGCTGTTGCTGCTGCTATTGCTATTGCTATAGCTGTTGCTGTTGCCATTGCAGTTGTTGTTGTTGTTGTTGTTGTTGCTGTTGCTGCTGTTGTTGTTGTTGTTGTTCCTGTTGCTGTTGTTGTTCCTATTTCTGTTGCTATTGCTGTTGCCATTGATGTTGTTGTTGCTGTAGCTGTTGCTGTTGCTGTTGCTGTTGGCGTTGGCGTTGGCGTTGGCATTGGCATTGGTGTTGGTGTTGGTGTTGTTGTTCCTGTTGCTGTTGTTGTTGCTATTTCTGTTGCTATTGCTGTTGCCATTGATGTTGCTGTTGCTGTTGCTGTTGCTGTTGCTGTTGGTGTTGGTGTTGGTGTTGGTGTTGGTGTTGGTGTTGGTGTTGGTGTTGGTGTTTGTGTTTGTGTTTGTGTTGGTGTTGGTGTTGGTGTTGCTGCTGTTATTGCTATTGCTGTTGCTGTTGTTGTTGCTATTTCTGTTGCCATTGATGTTGTTGTTGCTGTTGCTGTTGCTGTTGGCGCTGGTGTTGCTGTTGCTGTTGGCGCTGGTGTTGCTGTTGCTGTTGCTGTTGCTGTTGCTGTTGCTGCTGCTGCTGCTATTACTATTGCTATAGCTGTTGCTGTTGCCATTGCAGTTGTTGTTTTTGTTGTTGTTGTTGTTGTTGTTGTTGTTGTTGCTGTTGCTGCTGCTGTTGTTTTTCTGTTGATGTTGATGTTGCTGTTTGCATCAGAAGTTGTGCTGACAACCCACTGTCATAGCAATGTCTAGTCTTTGCTGCATCACTGTTGTGTTTAAAACAAAATCGAACCCAATCTTAAACTGCAGTTCAAAACAATTGACTCCCTTAGATATTCGGAGGAAGAATTGAACTTTTATTTTCGCTTCGCAAACACGTGCAACGCGCTCGTGGAATATTTTTGCTGTTGTGATGTCATCAATAGTTGCGCTCGCCCACGCCATAATTAAGTTTTTAATCTATTATTTAATTAGCAGAAAATTTTGTGTTGAAATATATATTTTTAACAGACTTAAAAATGGGGTCGTATATGAAAAATCATCCTCTCTCTCTTTAACTGTCTTGAATGCATGTTTATTTTATTTTAGAATTCTGCCAGCCCATTGTCTGTTATGGACGTAGTGCGCTAATGATGAATTCTCACTGAAACCTTCCAAGAATTTAATGAAACATATCAAAATTATTACAGAAATTAGACAAAGCAAGTAAAATGAAGTTATAAAACATTTAATATTGTTTTTGATCTTTTCTTCTGACAAATCATAATAATAAAAAGTTAAATAAACAATGTTTCAGATCTTTTCCTTTCGTCTTTCCTTCTTTCCATTCGTTCGTTGCAATGTTTTTTTCTTTCCTTTAACAATCTTCTGTCTTTTTCACACAGACTTTGTGTGAAAAGTTTTTATAAGTTTATTAATGATTTAGTTCTTTTGTTCACTCTTTCATGCAAGCAAGCGTGCATGTGTACGTCCATCCGTCCGTCTGTCCGTCCGTCCGTCCGTCAGTATGCACAGCCCAATCTGTTATTTTAATTATTATTGTAATCTGGTTGTTGTTCTTATTATTATTGTCTTGTTGTTGTTGTTACCTTTGCCAGTGTCATTGTTGCCTCTGCCATGTTTTGTGGTGTTGTGCTATTATCAAACTTTCTAGTTGTTGTGGCCGGAAGTACATTGTTTTCCTCCTCGTCTGAACTTCTGAACTTTCCTAGCAAATCGACTTCTCGACCAGTCACGAATGATCCAGTGCCTCAGGTTGTTACTTACCCCATTTTACAGGTCACAAAATGAGGTTACTTTAACCCACCTGGCAAATTTAGGGCTAACCCTGTAATTACTTGCTTTACTCACTCATTGGACCATTTCTGTCATTGCTCTAATAGTAAATTACTGAATAGTGACCTCAACTGTCTTGGAAGGTACAGTCAAGTTCATTGTTCCCATTTATTCTCCTAAATGAAAGCAGTTTCTGGGAGTTCTCTTTTCAATGCAGATTTTTTTGTAATAATAATCATTTTATACTTTGGATATTTCCATATATATATATATATATATAGGACAGTTGCTAAGGTGTATTTTTTCTTGGACTTCTTCCCTGTGGTACTCTCAAGTTTATTGTTCGTTTTTTATTCTCCTAAATGCAAGCAGTTTTTAGAGTCCCTTTTTTATTGCAGATTTTTTCTATTAATTACCATTTGATACCCTGCATATTTCTGTGTGTACGACAGTTGCTAAGATGAATTTTTTCTTGTGGACTTCTTCCATGTGGTACTCTCTGCAACAATATTGTTTCATTGTTTAATTATTAGGTTTACAAGTAAAAACAAAGACATAGCAGAGTAAAGAGCATCACGTTCTACAACCAGTTTATCTTACAAAAACCAGGCACTGATATGAGTCTACTGTACGAAGATTTTACAAAAAAACTTGGCAACATTCCAAGAACGTCACGTGTAGATAATGGCCGTCGTTACCCAGACTACCGTCTCTTCTACTGAGTACAAATAATCTGTCTACCAAGTTTTTGATTTTTCTATTGAAAAGCAGACATTTTAAAATTTTACTAAAAGTGTGCATAAAAATATAAAAAAGGAAATAAAATACAAATTAGCAGATAATTGTAATGTTTCGGCTAAGCTTTTCGTCTCTCCAACAGCAACCGTCTTGCAAATTTCAAAATCTTTTTCAGATGGAACGTTCTTGGGATCGAGTAAATCTGGTTCAGAGCAGAAGACGTTTTTGTGATCAAATTTCAAAATCCAAGCCATCTGGCAATAGCATCTCAACTTGGAATTTTCTGCAGGTGAAAATAAATCATTATTAAAAAGAGTTTGTAGAATTCTAGAAATGTAAATTCTTCAATAAACACAAAAATTATCTTTCAAATGTCGATATTGACGATGATGATGATGATGTTGACGACGACAACGACGACGACGACAATGACGGCGATGGTAATGGTGATGATGATGATGGTGAATGATGATGGCAATGGTGATGATTATGATGATGGTGAATGATGATGTTAGCAATGATGATGACTATGATAACAATGACGATGATGATGATAGTAATGATCATGATAATGATGATGACGACGACAACGACGACTACGACGATGATTTTGATGGTGATGGTAATGACGATGATGGTGAATGATGATGATGATGACAATAGCAATGATGATGAAATGACGACAATTATGATGACAATGATGATGACGATAGCAATGACGACGGTGATGATGGCAATGAAGATGCTGCTGCTACTGCTGTTGATGATGATTGATGATAACGACGACGATTAAGATAACAATGATGATGACGATGATAACAATGACGACGGTGATGATGCTAATGATAGTGAAGATGATGATGATCATGATTACAATGAAAAGAGCGAGGAAATGTACGTTTTCTTTGCCTTTATCGTAGCAAAGTCACTGCTGCCGTGTTTAAAACTGCGCAACGTTTTAGATTAATTAATTAATTAGTTAATTAACTAGTGATACTTCTTAGATTAATGATGGTTGTTGTAGCATTCACTTCTGGGTGCAATTCTGGCTTCTCTATGTTCTTTAGTCCACTTCTGCTTATTTCAATCATTTTGAGGTTCTTTGCATTAGACAGGTCAAGGTCAACTTTCTCCAGCAGTGGACTTTTCAAGATGACCAAAACTTCTAGTTCGTCTATTTCTCTCATTGCCTTCTTCTCAATGGTGGTAAGCATCTGATTGTTAATGAAGTAGAGGCGTTTCCTTACTGCCTTTAGGAAACCGCTGGCTTCATTGCCAACCGTCTTCAGATGTGGACTGTTGGCGACCTTGCAGAAGTCCACAGATTTTTCTGGCAATGTGAAATCTTTTAGAGTCTCCCCTATAAATCCGTTGAGGGTGAGCTGAAAGGGGTTCTGGAGAAGTGATTTTTTTACTGTATCAGCTTCTGATGCAGTGACGTCACTACAGATGAGTTCATCAATCAATCCAGCAATAGCAGGCAGGCGAACCTTCACTGACTTACACCGTGTATTTTGGCCACCACCATTGTTCGATCCCATCTTGTTTAGTCCTTGTGCATTACCAATGGCAACTATTCCCCAGTAAGTAACAATGAGTAAGTTTTTCAAAATCGTGGCATCCATTCTAGTAAATCCCCTGGATGGTATCTCAACTAACGCAAAGTTTTGCTATTTTCCAGAAATCATATTATTTGTAGTAGCAAGATCGTGTTTTTAAATTTTTCAAAAGAATGAAATAGTGACGTCACTGAAAAATCATTGTCACTTGGAACTGATTAGAAATGTCTGCAAATGGAGTTTTAACCACCGTTATCGATTGAAAAGTGAATTATGACCTGTCATAAAGATCGACTGATTATCAATTATATGGTACAGAAAGTATACCACCGCAATGACGCTTATTAGCTTGTCTATTTGTCTTTATATATTGTTTTTCTATTTTTGTTCTTTATTTCTTTTTCTTGTATGCTTTTTTCTTTCTTCCTTGTCAAATGCTATATATTTTTATTTCCTTCTTTATTGCTTTGTTCATTTTCTTGTTTGTTTATTTGTTTACCTGTTCGCTGCTGTTATTCGCTTGTATTTGTTCTCCATTGCAGATTTGATTTGGTCTTCATATCTGCTATATAGGTTTTACACGTCAAATGTAGACACAGGAAAGTTCAAATGTGACTTAGGTAAGTCAAATGTAGACATAGCAATTTCAAATGTGTTTTGGTAACTCAAGTGTGACTTAGGTAAGTCAAATGTAGACACAGGAAAGTTCAAATTAACTCAAGTGTGACTTAGGTAAGTCAAATGTAGACACAGGAAAGTTCAAATTTGACTTAGGTAAATCAAATGTAGACATAGGACATTTGACTTGACATGTGTCTACATTTTACTTACCAAAAACGCTTAAGATTTGTTGAAAACCATTGTTAACACATTTGAACTGCCTAAGTCTACATTTGAGTTACCAAGACACATTTTAATTACCTAAATCTACATTTGAGTTAACGCAGGTCTACATTTGACGTTTAAAACCTATAGATTGGGCACAGTTAAGTTGTTTATATTATTTTTATATTATAACTAGTTTTATACATCAACATGTGATGTCGTCCTATGTTTGTTAATATGTAATTTTTTTTCGTTTTTGTTTTTTTATTTAAAAATACTTTAGTTGTACTTGTGTGAGCATGTGTGTTATATAGTAAGTAAATAAGTAAGTAAGTAAGTAAGTAAGTAAGTAAGTAAGTAAGTAAGTAAGTAAGTAAGTAATTAAGTGTGTTATATAAATGACTGTAACCATTTATATATATATATTTACCCAAATATATCAAATATGTCAATATTATGGAATGTTCAGAGAGCGTGAATTGTTTGTGAGTTACTGTGAGTAAGAAATTTAAATTGCAGGTTCTCCTGCAGTTACTGTAATTTACTGTTCAGTGTGAACGCCTTGTCGAGTTACTATCGACACTGCAGTGAATAGGGAAGGGAGAGCACGATTACTGCTTGAGAGTAACTCGCGGCAAGTGTTGCTGTACTATCTAAACAGCCCTACGAGTTACTTAGCGAGTGATATCGCAAGTGTGAACGATCGTTGAGTTAGGCTGCAATTGGAGTTAATTCAGCATGTAGCAGTATTTTGATAGATTACCATTTTAAATTTATGACACAATACCAGACATGGCAGGCGGCCATTTTAAATAACAAAAACACTCAGGTAGACCCCTTCTTAAAGTTTACAAGGCAAATAACATGTCGGATGGCAGACGACTTAGTCAATAGCGCCATCTAGTGACAAAAAGCCAATTTAGGCAATATCAATTTTCCGAAATCAACGACATCACTGATTGCTCTTTGGTCTTTACTCAGTTAATTTACAACTTGTTTTTTTTGAAAACGAATTAACCATTAACAGAAATTACTGAATAAGAAGAAGCAAAACAAATAAATAATTAATTAATAAAACAATAAGAGACTTTTTTAAAACAATATTTCTGATTTATTTATGTCCTTGTTTGAAAAACGTAAATTAACAAATTAACTTACAACGTGCCGCCTACATAACATTACAGAAGCCTAGATATTACAACTAGGTCTAAGAGATTTTTAAATCTAAGGCTAATTACACATTGAACAATGTCATATGTGACAATGTGTAAGTCATATTGAAAGTCATATAATCAGTGCTGCAAGGTTTTTCAATCTCAAAGTGTTTTCAATCGATGATGCTTTGAACTTCTTGCAGGCAAAGAATCTCCTTTACAGGAAAAAAAACCGCGAATTCTTTCACTGAAACGTCTGAAACAAAGAAAACAATGTTTACCCACATTTTGTGACTTTGCTGTTGACATGCACATACATTTTTACATCCCCTGTCAGTCATGCTGTCAACTGTTTGCTCAAAATTTATTTAGACGGCCGTCAGATGGCTTATATAAAAAGTTTATCAGTGGCGTAATTTCAACAGCTGCGGGAAAAGTGCACAAAATACTTTACGATGTTATTGTACAGTATTTCATGATGGGAACAAGATGTTATTGTACAGTATTTCATGATGGGAACAAGATGTTATTGTACAGTATTTCATGATGGGGAACAAGATGTTATTGTACAGTACGTCATGATGGGAACAAGATGTTGTTGTACAGTACGTCATGATGGGGAACAAGATGTTATTGTACAGTACGTCATGATGGGAACAAGATGTTATTGTACAGTACGTCATGATGGGAACAAGATGTTGTTGTACAGTATTTCATGATGGGAACAAGATGTTATTGTACAGTATTTCATGATGGGGAACAAGATGTTGTTGTACAGTATTTCATGATGGGGAACAAGATGTTATTGTACAGTACGTCATGATGGGAACAAGATGTTGTTGTACAGTATTTCATGATGGGAACAAGATGTTTCCAGCATTACTGTAAGAAGATATAAAAGCATGCATGACGTCATTGCAATAAATTTATGCATGTGTTATTTCAGACAGATAAAAATAGAAATTGAACCTACCAGTTCTTTCTTTTTCTTTCTAATGTTTTACTCTAATTTCTTTTCTCAAATATGTCTCAGTTGACTCTGTATTTGCGTAAGTTTACAAAGTACAAATTAAAAAAAGCTTTATTATTCACGAGACAGAAAAATTCCAACCTTAAGAAAACAAAAACATTTTCATATGGATCGCGTAACATCTGTTAAACAGATTAAATTATTTTCAGCTCGATTGTTTAAAAGCTATATATATCTTTATATACTTATATATATACTTATATATCTTTACCCACACATAATGAGTGCATTATATAGTATATAATGTACATACATATATATATATATATATATACATACATATACTTATATATCTTTACCCACACATAATGAGTGCATTATATAGTATATAATGTACATACATATATATACATACATACATACATACATATACTTATTTATCTTTACCCACACATTGTGTTGTTAGTAGCAAATACAATATGTTATTAATATCATTAACTGTGAAGCCTTCAAATACATTATTCAAAGTCCAGAAGAGAATGTTTGCTAATATTTCAACAGGTTCGTTTGTGATCTAATACGATTTCTGCCTCGTTATTTTACTAGCATTGTTATTTAACACAAACAATGAGCAAACAAGTGGACAGCGGATAAACTTATGTTTAAATAGTGCTTTAAAATTCGCTTATGGAAAAGCATATTTAGAGGATATGTATGAGCAATACACAACGTCATGCACGAATTCAAGTCTCAA
>JAQGDQ010002505.1:0-16629 GCA_030141605.1 Tubiluchus corallicola
TTGTAGGGTATTGCTTCTATCTTGGAAAGGTTTGTTGAGTACACTAAAAAACAGTTCGTTAAGGTCGTTATAGTCTTGTATCTTTTTTGTGTTGAAAAATGAATATGCTGTGTCTCCCTTATGGTAAGAAAGTAGTTGAGCCTCTAAGAGTTTGAGAAACAATACACGGTTTACCCACGTTATAGTAAGTTGTAGGGCTATGGTATAGGTTTGCTCTTTGGGAGTGTCTCCGTATTCTTTGAGATTGAACCCAGAGGAATAGGGGTCGTTTTCTAATTGACTTATTGCATTTTCCAGTAGTGAGCCGTCTTGTCTATTATTCTCTATTCTACGTATCAGGGTTTTGCCTTTGTCAGTGTATTCCTCCAAACCCATTAAGTAAAGTAGCTCCTCGTAAAATTCTTTGTTGATGGTATTAGCATCGGTGGGTAAGTCCTTTTTGAGTAAAAAGTAAGGAGAAAGTATTTTGTAAAGTGTATCGGGGTTGGGGTCGTTTATATTGAAGTGGGTAAAGGTAATTTCTTTATCAGTGTTCTCTACAAAGGTTTGTGCTATTTCTTTATAAAAATAATCGGTGTTTTTGCTTGTTTTTTGTCCCTTCTCAAATTCTTTGAAGTCTTTAAGTAATTTCGTATCTCTGTAAAATAGCTTGTCAAACTCTAAGGCATCAATAATGTAAAAGTTGATATAGTCTGTTATGATAAAGTTTTTTAGGTTTTGGCTACCTTCTTTTTTGTGCCTTTCTCTAAGGTAGTAGAGTATAAGCTCGTGTAGGGCTTTGGTATTTAGGTTGTCGGGGGTAGGCATCTCCCTACTATCAGGTTTTTTAGTCTCTATCATTACCTCTACAGAACTTTTAGCCTTGTTACTATGTATGACAAGGTCGGTGCGTTTGTAGGTGTTAATATGGTTGTTTTGGTAGAAAGTAGTATCTAAAAAATTGGTAAGAATGTTTTTGTTGTGTTCCTCCGTTTCTTTGGGGTTGATACTGTCTTTAAAGGTGTTTAATGCAGTGGTGAAGTTTTGTAAGTCTTCTTTGGGTATAGGTAGCTTTGATAGCTTGCCTTTTAAACTGTCGTCTATGTTTTTAGGGTTATGTTGCATTTAAGAAACAAGATAATAAATTTTGGGTAAAAATAATATAAAATCCTTACATATTTATTCCTTTTTTACCCTTTTGTATAGTTGTAATAAGTATTGAGTATCAGGGGTAAAAAGTTGTGTTACTTCCTCCGTGTTTAAGTGGTAGTTTTTTATTAAATAAGCCATTATAAGACCTTGTAATGGCTGGGTAGATATACAATGTTCCTGTAGTTTCAATACAAGTTCTAAACTATCTACAATAGTATCTATACGGTTTACTTCTTTATTTAGGTTCATAACTAATTAAGATTTTAGGGTTTATTGTTTCTTTTTGTTTGCTTCTATATCTTTTAAGATTTGTTTTGTAAGAAGGGTAGCAAGGTTGTCTATATGTAGTTTGTAAATATCTTTGAGTTGGTTAAGGTATTTTTGTGTATTAGCATCTTGGGAGAGGTTAATACAGTGGTTAAGCTCTTCAATCTGCACATATAGAAATTTAATGAAAGGGTGAGCGGGTGGGGTATGTTCTTTTTTCATAAGTAGAGTATGTTTTAATTTACTCTCCCCAGTTCCAAAGAAGGTAATAGTTTAAAGTATAGACAAAAAATAAGCAAGGAACTGTAACTTATCCGTTTTAGAGGCTCTGAGAAGCCTTGCATCCAAATAAATACAGCCCTTGCTATACTTACTATTCTTGGATGCTTAAAAATTTCTCAGATTTCTAAAACAAGAATATAAGCTATTGCTTATTATGTTATTTTAAATGATGTTAATAGTGTTGTGTTAATTCATATAGTTAGTTTTAAGTTGTGTTGTTTGTTTAGTTTTCTTATTTGACTTCTTTTATAATCTTACTATGTAATAGCAATTAAATTGTAACTACGGAGGGAGAATATAATACTCTAAAAGTATAGAATATTAATGTTTTGATTGTATATGTTTAGGGCTATTTTGTGTTTTAAAATAATTATAGACAATACCTATAATAACTCCAAAAAATGCTATACACATTATAATTAACCCTATTGATTTTGCATCCATAACTTAAATAGTTTTGCAGAATTTATAAATAAAAATATACTAAAAATTAAAAATAACGAAGTCCCTGCCCAAAAAGATATGTTATAAAATAAACCTTGCTTACTATAAATAGTCATCAAACCACCACAAATACCCATTAAAAGAATTATCAAAAGACTAAGGGTAGTAGTTAAAACCTTTACTTTATTATCTTCTGTTGCCATAAATAAATATCTTAATTCAAGATACTACAAATATTAGTGTTTTGATTGTATATGTTTAGGGCTATTTTGTGTTTTTAAATAATTGTAGGCAATAGTCACAAGTATGCTAAGAAATGCTATACTCATTATAATTAACCCTATAAACTTGATGTTTTCCATAGTTTAAACAATTTTATAACAGTTATTATTATAAATATACAAATACCAAAGAATATTAAGAAACCTACAATAAAAGAATAGTTATAAAATATATCTTCTTTTTCATAAATTGTCATCAAACCACCACAAAGGGCAATTAACAGAATAGTATATAATTGTAGATAGGTGTTGAGGTTCTTTTATTTTGTCTTTGGCATTCATAATACAAATATAATCAATTTACAGTTAAATATAACTATTAAAATAATCTAAGATGATGAGTTAAGTCTCCTACCCTCCGTTTTCTATTGTTGAGTTTGTTGAAATACTGGTTACGTATATTGTGGGCTATTTCTAACATTTGAATATCTAAGGGTTTTGTTCTCCAATGTGGTTTTAGGTAGTTTCTCTCTAAATGTTTGTAGGCGTGTCTATCTTGTTTGTATAGTTGTTTGAGTGTGGTTACATAAACAAAACTACTCCCCTCTTTTTGGTGTGAAATATCTATACCAGTAACTTGGCAATACTTCACCTGTTTTAACTCTATATATAAGGGGTTAATTTGGGTGAAGTTGTTATTTTCAAACTTGGTTAATTCCTGTAATGTTTGGGTATCGTTTTTAAGTAATTGATTACATTTTTTTTCTATTAAAGATAAGGTTTCTGTATGGTAGGTATTTTGACTGTATTTGCGTCTTAGTTTTTTAAATCTTTTTACTCTACTTTTGTAAGTATTTGAGTTGAGTTCCTTTTTTTGTTTTGTCCATTCTTTGGGGTTTTTAAAGTCTCTAATGGTGTTTTGTTCTCTTTGTGGTATATTGTCTATATTAAGGGTATCAGTATCATCATACATTACAACGTCTTCGAAGGCATCTAATAAAATAATGGTTAATTCCTGTAATGTTTTAGTCTTGGTAAGGTCTGTAAGGGTTGCTATGCCCACCTTTTTTAGATGCTCCATTTTAATAGTTTTTACTTCATACCTAAGTATAGGCTTGGGTTGTTTATATTGACTTCCTTTGTCATATAGTTTGAGGTAGTAACGTTGTGATTTGAATTCTAAAAAATATTTTTTGTCTTTGTCTTTTATGGGTTCTTTGCCTTTGTAGTTGATAATACTATCTAAAAGTTGTTTAGTAGATATATGGGGAGTTATGTTTACTCCAAACTCTATACTTTTTATTTCACAATCTTTGAGGGGTAGGTTAAATTCTGTAGAAAAGTTATTTAAGGTGTTTTGAAGGTTGTTAAAAGTAAAATCGTTGTAATTGTGTTTTCCATTGTTAAAATACTTGTGTAGGCTTCCTTTGATAATAATATGTTTATTGTTAGGGTTAAAATCAAATTCTAATCCTTTGTATTTAGCAGTTTCTTTAGTTTCTCCTGTGTATGTGTGTGTTTCTAAGGTAATTGATTTCTCTAAAATCTTTAATAGACTTTTTTCGTGTTTTTTAGATAGATATATTTTGATAAAGTCTATCATTTTGCTATCTTTGTAGTGTTGTAAATTTATAGGGGTTGCCTGTATGGGTAGCTCCTTTTTTCATTTACTTACCTTGTATTATTCTCTCCTCCGTTTCACTTGCTAACTCTTCTATAGTTTTTTGCCTTCCTTCGTTCATATACCTATCTAACTCTACTCTATTAAAGTAAAGTCGTTTGCCTTTCTTAACACAGGGTATTGTACGTTGGGAGGCTTTAATGCGGAGGGTTGCTAAGGGTATAGAGGTATAAACGGAGGCTTCTTTTACTCCTAACCAACCATTATTAACAGTATCACCAGTTAAATTGTGGGCTTCTAAACAGGCTTTTACACAATCTACTATTAGTCCTGTTAATTCGTTTTTGGGTAGTGAAATAAATACTTGCTCTTGCATATCGTTTTCTTTTTGATATTTACAAGGCAAATAAAAGAAAGGTTATTTTTCTTTTTTTCCATTTGGAAGATGTGGAAGATAAAAAATAGAATTTTTATGAATTATTTTTTAATGTAAGCTAAGAATTTGATTTTATAATCATTATAAATACGAGTTCCTTTATTTCTTAACGTTCTATCTGTAATATTAAGATTAGATATTTTATTATTAATAAGTTCTACCATTACCTTTTTAGGAAGTTCTTTAATTTTAAGCTCATCTATTAATACTTGTATGTAAGCTGTTATTATACTTTTAGTTTTAATGTTCTCCTTTTATATATTCTCCCTTACTATTAACAATAGGTGGTTTTACTTGTTTTAGTACTTCAAAATAATGGTTAGCCTCTTCTTTACTTTCAAATAAGTCTTCAAAGGTTTGAGGGTAGTTTTTTTGGGGGGTAGTTTTTTTTAGTTTTTTTTCCCTTTGCTCTAAAAAAGACTTATAATCATCAAAATAAATAGAGTATTCAACTGCAATTATTCCCTTTTCCTTTTCCTTTAAACCATTGTTACTTTCTATTAACTCTAATTTTATAAACTTTCTTTCTGTTTGTCTATCATTTAATTGAGGTCGTGGGTTCTTTTTTTCATATTCTTTGATTATCTTTTTACAGTATTCAGGGTTCTCTTCCTTTTTACGTTGCTCTCTACTCTTTTTTTGATATTCAGGAGAAAGAGAAGTGCCTAATAGTTGATTTGAATGTAAGGAAACAGGCTTTATGTTTGCAAATTCTTTTTCTTTATCTTTGGCTAATACCTTTTCTCTATTTTCTATTATTGCTTTGCGTTTGTGGTTATCTAATAGTTCTTTTAATTGTTCTTGTTTATAATTTTCTAATCTTTTTTGATAGAAAGGCTCTATATTATCAGAGGAAAAACCAGAGAAATATATAGACAAATGTGTATTTATGATAGAAGCATCTGTAAAGTCCATTTTTTCAAAATTAGAAATTGATTAAAGTTTTAGCTACTTCTTTTTTAGCCTCATCCTCAAAGCTATCTAAATAGTTTTGTGTAGTAGCTATATTAGAGTGTCCCAGTGCCTCGCTTATGTAAGATACATTCATACCACTATTTTTTAATACAGTAGCAAAGGAGTGTCGGGCTGTGTAGGTTGATATATTGCCTTCTATTCCTACTTTGGAGGCTATACGTTTTATATACTTGTTTACTTGCTTGGTAAATTGTTTTATCTTTTTTTGCTCCTCTTCTGCACTTATTCCATTGCTTAAAATATTAAAGATAAAAGTATCGGGGTGCGGAGGTTTTGCTCCCCAACGGGCTATAATTTCTTTTTGTCTATCTTGTAAAGGAAATGAAATAGGTTTTGCTCCTCTATTAGTGTTTATTGTTTTTGCTCTTGTAAACCTTATAAAATCGTTGTCTATATCTTGGTATTTGAGTAAACAAATATCTTTCATATTTATTCCATTGCCTAAATAGGAAAATACCCATATATCTAAATAATATTGCTCTTGGCTACCTTTGGGGGCTTGGTAGTTGTAAAGTTCTTTTATTTCTTTTATACTTAGTGCCTTTTTTATGTTTTGTGATTGTGGTATAGTGTATTTGTCTCTTCCAAAGGGGTATAACTTGTGTTTGATATTACCTTGTGAAATAGATAGGTTAAATAGCCTTTTTAAACAACGGAGGTAAATACCTATGGTTGTAGAAGACTTACCACTGTCATACATATACCTTTCATACTTTTGTAAAAACTTTACATTCACTTTGTCAAAAGTCAATGTTCCTTTACCCCAAAACTCTTTTATAGAACGTAAAGAACATTCATAGGTTGAGGCTGTGCCTATTTGCTTGTTTTCTTTTAATAGGGTTATTTGATTTTCAAATAGACTAAATACATTAGTAGGGTTAGTTAGTTTGGAGTAGAAACGGGCTTTGAACTCATCAAAAGAAAAGATAGGTATGTTTGATATTACTTTTTCTGCTCGTTTTTCTATTTCTGCTAATTGTAGGCTATATTCTTTTAATTCGCCTCGTGGTCGTGGAGACTTTATTTTTTCAAAGTCGTTTTCTGTAAATGAAAAGGGGGTTTTGTAGGTTCTGTTATTCCTATCAAAGATTACTCTTAATTTAACGGGGATAGTTCCATCTTTTTTTTTGCAGTGTTTACGGGGGTCTAAGATGGTTTGAACGGATATATTATCATTCATTTTTGTTGTAAATTTTGTGTGTTGTAAATATTATCTTACAAATATAATCAATTAAAAAAATTACACAACAAATTACCCAACAATTTTAAAGAAAAACCATAAACAATAAAATAGTATATTTGCAAAACACTTGTAAATAAAGGGATTTGAGCAACAACAACAAACAACGAAAACAATATAGTTATGACTTACAAGCAGGGGGTCGTAGGTTCGAATCCTACATCGCCCACTTTTCACCTCTTCAACATTTTAATCAATTTTAACGAAACATTCAAAAACATTAAACTTTAGAGAGTTTTGACACATCAAAGCTCTCTTTTTTTTAACATTCAATTAAAAGAGTTTAAAGGAAAAATAACCACTGTATCATATTTGTAAAAAAATATGATACTATGGCAGTCAATTTCAACCCAAAAGAACCCAGTAGTAAACAACCTACACTTATTATTATGCATATCTGGTTTGAAGGAAAACGTATCACTGTATCTACTGGAGAACACATCTTGCCTAAATATTGGAACAAAAGAAAATTAAGAGCCAAAGAAGTAATGGAATACCCGAGAGGCAAAACACTCAACCAATACCTTGATAAGATAGACGCACAATTTGAGAATATGCTACTCAATCTAAAACTCAATCACAAAAATCTCACCCCTACATTAATAAAAGAGCAGTGGAAGAAACTTACAGGTAAAAAACAAAACACGCGAAACGATACCTTCATAACTTTCTTTGAAAAGTGGGTGCAAGAGAAAATAGAAAAAAGCGGGTATGAACTTGGGAAAGGAACACAAACAACACTACTTAAAATAAAAACATTTTTCAATATAGTAGGCGAAAAAGATTTTGAAGATATAGACTATAATTTCTATAGAAAGTTCCTCTCTTGGTTAGAATCAAAAGACTACTCTGCAAATTACATACATAACCAAATTAAAAACCTCAAAGCCTGTCTTAATGAAACCGTAAAACAAGGAATAAACAAAAATCTTGACTTTAGAAAGTTTAAAAAATCAATGGAATAAGTAGATAATATATACCTTACACAAACAGAAATATATAAACTTTATAGCTTGGAGAACCTAAAAAGATACATTGCTAATGCACGGGACTTGTTTATATTAGGGTGCTGCACTGGTTTAAGATACTCCGACTTTTCACAACTCAATGAGGATAATTTATATAATGATGGTAAGATGTTTAAGGTGAAGACTCAAAAAAACAGGGCAGGTAGTCGTAATACCTATACACAATTACGTAAAAGAGATAATGCAAAAAGAAATGCCACGTACTATTATGAACCAAAAACTCAACGTATATCTTAAAGAACTGGGTAAGTTGGCAGGTATTAATGATACAATACTGCATACCCGCACCGAAGGAGGCAGGAAGATAACCCGAAAGTTTCAAAAATGGGAACGCATCACCACACACACAGCACGGAGGTCGTTTGCCACTAATTTATATAAAGAGACTAAAAATATAAGTTACGTATCGCAAATCTTAAGACACTCTAAAATAGAACAAACGCAAAAGTACCTCAAGCTATCCGCAGAAGAAACAGCAGAGATGGTAGCAGGTGCAGAGTTCTTTAAAGGTATGTAAATTATAACACGATGAATAACAAGGTTTTACATTTTTTATCTTCAAAAAAAACATAACTTATTGATAATCAACTACATCTTAAGCACTATCTTATAAATTGTGTAAGTTTATAAGATAGTGCTAGCATTCAAAACCACCCCCACCACAAAACGAACCGTAAAAGCATTGCCCGTAAGGTCTGTGATAACTTCTGTTTCTCTTCCAACAAAATCAGGACCTTTTATATCCTGATAATACACTATGTTATACCTTGCTTGCACACCCAAATACCAACTAGAAGCAACATAATATCTATACCCCAACCCCAAATTTAGATTAGTAGAAGTAGCACGTGCTTTAATAGTATTAGGACTATTGTATTCTGGATTATAATCTGGCTCTACTTCATATTTAAAAACAATATCTTCGAACCCAACACCCGCCAACAACTCCAATTTTGCTCTCGTTGTGAACCATATACTCCTTCCTACCTCAAGCCCATAATAAACTGCAGAAAAATGATCTCCTGTTACAGTATCATCGTCATAAAAAATAGAGTTATAAGTCGTATATCTTCCTACCTCATACTCATTAGAAGTTTGCCCAAATTTAAAAGACATAACAAAATCAAACTCCCAGTTATATGCTATATACCCCATAGTTAAACCTACTTCAGGCTTATTGCCCAAAAGAGAAAGTTCTCCATTAGGTATCCACACACCCGAAAAAACATTAAAGTTCCGAAGCTCATCTTTAGCATATTCTAAAGAAGGAGTTTTGTAACGCTTTTTTTTCGTTTTAGTAGGTGTAGAATAAGTAGTAGGCACAGTTTTACGAGCCTCTAATTTCTTCTCCAACTCTCTCAACTCTTCTTCTAAAACTTCAGCCTCCTTTTGGCGTTGTATTTTTGCCCTCAAATCGTCCATCTCCTGTTCCAACGTTTGGATTTCCTTTTGTCTCCGTAGTTGAGCCTGCAAACTCACAACCTCCTTTTCTAAAACCGCTATTTCCTCTTGTTTTTGGTCTTGTTGCCTACTCCATTCCCTTATTTGCTGCGACAAGTCATTGTCCTCTACCTTTACTTTGGCTTTTATGTAATACTCTTCGCCATCCCACCTTTCCTCAAGTATCTCCGTTTTCAGTATAGAGGTTGTATATTGTTTAATCTCCTGCTCAAAAGTTTCAGTCAGCTTACCCTCCCTCTCCAGTTGTTTATAATAAGTATTGCTATGTATATAGCCGCCCAACTCCAATAGCACCACACTTTGCACCTCGGCTATAGCCTTCTCCCTAGAAGTAACCTTACTATCGTAGTCATTAGCCTTGTAAGTATGCTCCTTTATGTAAGTCTTGCCATAACCTACAATAGACAAACTGACTAATAAAATGAAAACTAAAAGTTGTTTCATAAAATTACTTCCATTTATCAGAAAAATTAGCCTTAGCAGCCGTTCCTAATGCAGTAACCATCATCATTGACTTGTCCTTTGCACCTATCTCATCATTGTCTATTTTAAGCCCAAGAATACAATTAGCTCCAATAGCCACAGCTTTTTTTCTTAATTCGTTCAACACATTATCATTGATAGAACTTAAAGTATTTTGATAAGGCCGAGACTTCCCTCCAAAAAAATCGGTAAAGCCCAAGAAAAAATCCTTAAAAAAATTCATCCCAACAACAACGTGAGCTGTAACAGGTTCTAAATACTCTTCAACCTTAGCATTCATTATCAAACCCCGAGGTGGTGGTTGCTTTTACATTTTGTGCTATCATATTATTATATATTAATATTTAAAATTCAATACTTACCACTCTAAAGATTTCTTACTTGCCTTGTTTTGCTCTTTATACATCATCAAAATAGTAGAATAATTGCACATTCCTATATCGCAATAAGTTTCAATCACATTCCTCAACAAAGAAGTATTAGTAGCCCTAGTTAGTTCCTTAAAAGCTTTTAAGTTTTCCTTTTCCATCATCCTTAAAGTAGAAGGGTCATCCATTCCAACAGCAGAATATGTTGCTTTCACATCCTTTTCTATGTAGGCTATAACCTTTTGTCTATTAGCCTCGCTATCAACAAAACCTATAGGACTAACAAAAGATTGAGAAAACAAACTTAAATGTAAAAAAAGAACACCGCATAATACTAACACCTTTTTCATAACCTTATTTTTTTATTTTAAAAATTTATAACTGGCTGTAAAAATAGTCAATTAAAACACAAAAGCAAATTATTTCCCACCTTTTTTAAGGAGGGGATAAAGGTTAAATATATCTGTTTTAACAGAGTCAGAAAAAAACTTGGCATCAATTTCAAAAAGTTGCCACCTTTTACCCCAAAAAACTTTTACAACTACACCTAATGTAGAGATACTTATTTCTGGCATCAAAATTCTTGAAGTTTTACTATTAGGACTATACCTTGTAACTCCCCCTACTACCTTACCTGTTTTTCTATTAACCAAATTAACTCCTGATTTCATATATTTTCCTTTTTTAGGCATATTTTCAAAGGTTAGCTCTGTTATATTATAATCATCAAGACTTACTCCCGTCATTTGGTTTTAGTAACTGAGCAAATCGGCATCATTATTAACTCCTGATGGTGTCCCTTTAAATCCTAAATTATGGTATTCTATTTCTGAAATAATCGTCCCATTCCAGAAATTCCCACCCATCTTGTTAGCTTTTATCCCCCCCTGCAATACCTCCTAAAATTGCACCAACAACCATAGTTACGAAAAATATAAACTCCCCATCCGGGTCTACAAACATTATAGGACTATTACCCATTGCTTGGTAGGGTGAGCGCACCTGCAAAGCTGGGTCTACGGCAAACCATCTACCCAAATTAGCATCGTATTGCTTTGCGTGAAAATCGTATAACTATGTATAAGAACGTTATTTTTATATGTAAAGGTAACAAATTTTACTCTTCCAAAAATTCTAAATACCCCTCATCATTGATTTTAAATTTTGTATAATAGATATAATTTTTAAGATGTTCAGTGCCTTTTAATTCTTCCATTGCTTCTTCAGAATATACAACATCTGATCCTATTGTTTCTGTAATAAATACAATAGTTTTATCTGGTAATATTTTCATCTTTTTGGAATAAACAGTTCCATAACCTCCATATTCGTATGACGAGCTTACTATAGAAGATAATATTTTTTTGTCTTTTACATTTAGCATCATTAAAATTCTCCTTCTAAAATAAGGTGTTTCAATTTTATTTTTAATCAAAAATACTAAACTTTCAAAATTTGAACTACAATCGATATAACCACAAAAATATATATCAAATCTGTCTTTATATTCTTTTATAAACTCTTTATATGTTAAAATATCTGATGTTATATTATTTGGTTCTTCAAGAAATTCCCAAAACAATGTAGAAACCCAACGTCTCATTATTTCTTGTTGGAATAAAAAATTAAAAACTTTTTTTGTTACTTCTTCTTTATCTCTATATAAAACATTTGTTTCATCAACAATTAGAAAAGTGTCATTAAAAATAAGGTTTTTACTCAATTGCCTTTCATAGTTTTTAGGAAAAGATACACTTGTGTCTTTGTAGTTCTCATAGGTTACAATTTTATTGTTCAAAATAAGTGTATCTACAAATCCTTCTTCAGAAGAGGCTATCATGCCCAAAAACATGTTCAATATCAATAATAACATAACTTTACCAAGGTTTAAAATTTATAATGTACATTCCATATTTCCCGTGATAATAAGGAGAACTTGTGTTAAATCTAAAACCTTTAGAAATTTCGCTAAAGTCATAAATTCTACCTGGTTTTCCTCCAATGTAATTCCATTGTTTGGCTTGAGTAAGTTCCCAAGCATCTATATGATAGTGATGATTTTCAGCAGGTAATCCTGCCATAGAATAACCTACATGCAAATACTCGTGCCCCATTGTGAGATACAATTGCTCTTTTCCAACAAATGCTCCTTTGTATAAATGAACATCATAACCCTTGCCTGTACCAGCATAACGAGTAGTGCCTAAAACACGTTTACCCCCTCTATTATAAACGTGATCTCCCTTTGTAGTGTAACCTCTTGGCATAGAACCATCCGAATGTAACCCATTCAATCCTTTCACTTCTCCAAAATGAGTATCTGAAAACCCACGAGCATATTCATTGGTATACTCCATTCCTTCCCCCACTGTAATTTTATCAGAAGTAACTGCACCTGAAACAGTTTGGTCAAATGTAGCACCTTCGCCACTCCAAAACTTACCTCCAGCTCCTCGTGCTTTGAAACCTCTTATTATTCCCTTTGTCAGTCCACCTGCCAATGCACCTATTCCTCCACCTATAGCACCTGCTTTGAGTCCTTGTCCAAAATCAGCTCCATTAGCCCAAGCATTACCAGCACCACCCACAAAACCTCCAGCACCACCTCCTGCTGCTCCTGTCAATGCTCCACCTGCAAAACCTATTGTTCCTACTGCACTAGCTACACCAGCTCCTGCTGCTCCACCAGCTGCTCCTGCCAATGCACCAATACCAAAGAACTTGAATATATCACCTCCACTGTTGACATTACCTATATTCATAGCCAAATTCGCCATTCCTCCTAAAATTGCACCAACAACCATAGCTGCAATGATAAACTCCCCATCAGGGTCTACAAACATCACAGGGCTATTCCCCATTGCTTGGTAGGGCGAGTGCATCTGCAAAGCAGGGTCAACGGCAAACCACCTACCCAAGTTAGCATCGTACTGCCGTGCGTGGAAGTCTATGTATAAGAACGTTATTCTTTTGTGTGTGAAAGAGAGTAGGTTTTCGTTAGTTCTCTTTTGTTGTAATTATTATTGCTCCGTATTTAAATTTTCTTTTGAAATTTTGTTTTTCTATATTTTTCGAAATTTTTTTAACATTGAGTATACTATCTCCTGAATGATTTTTTCTATCTGTTTTATCTACAAAAATACTGTCTATATAATAGTTTAGTTTAGTATAAATTCGTATTATGCCATTATAGTTTTCTAACGTATCATCATTTTGTAATTTGATTTTCTTTATTTCCTTTTTTTGTAAATCTAAAGATGTCAAAACATCAAATTTAATAACAAAATCATCTAATACATAAAGAGGAGGCAATTTTCTTTCTGTACAAATTGTATTGATAATTATAACTATCTTGAGAGTGATTAATCTTAAACAAAAAGATAAACATAGAGAATAGCACTAATTTTTTCATTTCAGATATTAATTCATAACTAATAATAAACTAATTTTTACCATCGTCTGGGAATTTTATAGATAATGTGAAACCATTTAGTTTTAGAATAATCTTTTAGTTTTGTATTTCATAAATAGTTTGTGTAAATTTAATTATGTTATCTCTTTATAATCAACGAACTCAGTAGTGTAATTTAATATTTTCAAACACAACATTTATCTTATTTCCTCCGTTAAAATAGAACTCTATTGCCCAAGAAAATGGGACTAACTTATTTCTGTCTTTTGCAGGAGAAAATTCTAAATTATAAAGAAAATAAGCTATTTTGTTCTCCCAAAATGTAATATCTATTTTTTTTCTCTCTCCTAACATTTCTACATAACCTACACAAGATACTTTTCCCTCTTCGTTTACAAGTAGACGAAACAAAAATTTTTCTTTTTTCCTTTTTTTATATTTATAGGCAAATAAAAGTGTTTCTAATTCCTGATTAATATAGTTAATAGAAGTTTTCAGTTTAGGTAATTGAGTTGGAACCGAAAGTGTTTCTTCCCCTTCTGATAGATGCTTAAGCAAATTACAATCATTACTATCATTATTAAAATAGTAGTATGTTTTTTGTGAAAAGAGGTTGATGCTATTAGATAATATGAGAATGAGCACTAATTTTTTCATTAATTTATAGTTTTTGATTTCACCATTTCCATCTATAATTTTAAGAGCATCTGCTGGGTCTATTGAGCTAAATGGACCCACAGAAATATTTATTCCATCACCAGTAGCGGAAGAGCGTCCCCACCAATCATCTTTTGTAGATGCAGAATTTACATTAACTTCTGTTCCACTAAAACCAGTCACTATATCTTGTAAATTTGCTAACCCTCCAAAGAAATACCCCCGGTTTTGTAGTTTAGAATTCCCCAACTTACCGAAGTATCCTCATTCACCCTGACTGAAATTGTAAGAACCAAAGCCCAAACTCATTGAAAAATCCGTTTGCCCTCCACTATTAATATCCTAATACACCTGTAATATATAAAATATTAGTAGAAACTCTTATTATACATTACATATTATTTTTAATTATTTATTTGAATTTAATTTCTTTCTCACGTGAAGGAAAAATAATGAATAGACCATCATTACTAATTGTTACCATCGTCTGGGAATTTTATAGATAATGTGAAACCATTTAGTTTTAGAATAATCTTTTAGTTTTGTATTTCATAAATAGTTTGTGTAAATTTAATTATGTTATCTCTTTATAATCAACGAACTCTGTAGTGTAATTTAATATTTTCAAACACAACATCTATATTATTTTCTCCGTTAAAATAGAACCCTATTGGCCAATAAAATGGGACTAACTTATTTCTGTTTTTTGCAGGAGAAAATTCTAAATTATAAAGAAAATAAGCTATTTTATCCCCCCAAAATGTAATATCTATTTTTTCTATCTCTCCTAACATTTCTACATAACCTGCACAAGATACTTTTCCCTCTTTGTTTACAAGTAGACCAAACAAAAATTTTTCTTTTTTCCTTTTTTTATATTTATAGGCAAATAAAAGTGTTTCTAATTCCTGATTAATATAGTTAATAGAAGTTTTCAGTTTAGGTGATCGAGTTGGACCCGAAAGTGTTTCTTCCCCTTCTAATAGATGCTTAAGCAAATTACAATCATTACTATCATTATTAAAATAGTAGTATGTTTTTTGTGAAAAGAGGTTGATGCTATTAGATAATATGAGAATGAGCACTAATTTTTTCATTAATTTATAGTTTTTGATTTCACCATTTCCATCTATAATTTTAAGAGCATCTGCTGGGTCTATTGAGCTAAATGGACCCACAGAAATATTTATTCCATCACCAGTAGCGGAAGAGCGTCCCCACCAATCATCTTTTGTAGATGCAGAATTTACATTAACTTCTGTTCCACTAAAACCAGTCACTATATCTTGTAAATTTGCTAACCCTCCAAAGAAATACCCCGGTTTTGTAGTTTAGAATTCCCCAACTTACCGAAGTATCCTCATTCACCCTGACTGAAATTGTAAGAACCAAAGCCCAAACTCATTGAAAAATCCGTTTGCCCTCCACTATTAATATCCTAATACACCTGTAATATATAAAATATTAGTAGAAACTCTTATTATACATTACATATTATTTTTAATTATTTATTTGAATTTAAATACTTTCTCACGTAAACAAAAAATAAAGAATCGACCATCATTACTAGTTTTTACTGCTATAGTTCCATAAAGACGCTTATCTGTCATAGCGTTAAATCTTTTTATATTTCTCTTTGAAGGATAAGTAAGTTTTGTCTTTTCCGGTAAAAAGCTATTTACAAAATCTTCATTGGGACTAATGTAAAATTCTTTGTTCTCTTCTATAATATTTAAGAAACTTCCTTGATAAATAACACCTTTCTTTATAAGGGTGTCTTGTGTTAGATATTTATCCGATTTTATATAAAAAAGATAATAAACAAAAAAAGTATCATTTGAATGTTCTACAACATAATACGTCGGAAAAAAAGAACGACACTTGACAAAATAATGACTTGTATCCGTAAGATATATTTTGTCTATTTCTATATATCTATTGTTTTGGCTAAAACAATCGTATCCAAATAAATGTAAAAAGATAAATAACTTAATAATTGATAATAGGTGCTGCATACATTCCAATTTGTCTTGTTAATAATTGAAGATTTAAAAATAATTACCTCCACTATTAATATCCTAATACACCTCTAATATATAAAATATTAGTAGAAACTCTTATTATACATTGCATATTATTTTTAATTATTTATTTGAATTTAAATACTTTCTGACGTAAACAATAAATAAAGAATCGACCATCATTACTAGTTTTTACTGCTATAGTTCCATAAAGACGCTTATCTGTCATAGCGTTAAATCTTTTTATATTTCTCTTTGAAGGATAAGTAAGTTTTGTCTTTTCCGGTAAAAAGCTATTTACAAAATCTTCATTAGGACTAATGTAAAATTCTTTGTTCTCTTCTATAATATTTAAGAAACTTCCTTGATAAATAACACCTTTCTTTATAAGGGTGTCTTGTGTTAGATATTTATCCCAAAATAAATTATAAAAATAATAAACAAAAAAAGTATCATTTGAATGTTCTACAACATAATACCTCGGAAAAAAAAAACGACACTTGACAAAATAATGACTTGTATCCGTAAGATATATTTTGTCTATTTCTATATAAGCAATACGTAACTGGAACTACACAATGA
>JAQGDQ010001204.1:0-55709 GCA_030141605.1 Tubiluchus corallicola
CCCAGCACAAGCGATCCACCTACAACTACCTAATCAGACACATACACGGCATCTCGTGGGAGGAGGGAATGATCGAGTACGCAGAATTGGAAAACATTCTACGACAGACCACCAGAGGCAGGATCACCTACGTCAAGGGTGCAGAGATGTACGATTTCGTCAAAAAACATCTCCCCAAAAATCGCGTGGTCATACGCGTAGAGGATCTGGAAAGCGAGCACCCGCCGCCCGCCATACGTTGGCAGAGCAACGGACGAGGCAGAGCGATTCGGGCGTCCGAAACGATTGCCAACTACGTTCTAACGTGTCAGTCCAAACGGTCAACATCGTCGCCACGGCTTCGTTCTCGCAGCGCTTCGATCTGAACGAACTCCGGTGGAGAATGGGCGGAAGACGCTACGAAAGGAAACCGCAAATGCTTCTGCTAAAGCGACTGGGCGGGACGCTGATGATTTTTGCCTCCGGCTCCGTGGTGGCCAACGGTTTTTCGGAGGAAAAAGTACTACGCAATGCGATCGAAGAACTCTCGAAAGGTCTCGGACTGACGCCCGCCGACGGGATCGCAATTCGCACCATCACCGCCAGAGCCAAAATTCGCTGCAGATTGAAACTGGGTGCACTGTACGAAGAACTCGTTCGTCCTTCGACGCATTCTTTTAGAGAAGTGTTTTACGAAGTGGAACTATTTCCCAAACTAACTTGCAAATGCGAGCAAATTACTCTGAACATTTTTCACACAGGAAGCATAATAATGATGGGCGGGACAAAGGTCGAGGATTTCTCTCCCGTTTTCCGCAAATTTAACGAATTCGTTTTTAACAACAATAACGTTTGTCTGTATCGCATCGACGACAATCCATGTACTCGCTCGTCGTCATTAGTGTAGTTTTACTGTAATTTTTGTAATTTGTGTAATTTGCGAAAAAAACGTAAAATGTAGAACTATCATGTCACCATAATAATAATAATAATCTAGTTTTAACACGTATGTATTTTGCATAAAAAATGTAAAAAAATTTTTTGTAATCCATCAATAAAAAAAGATTTGTGAAAATGCATTTATCGAACTTTGGCGTTTGAAATAAATCTCCACACCTGTAATCCATCAATAAAAAAGATTTGTGAAAATGCATTTATCGAACTTTGGCGTTTGAAATAAATCTCCACACGCACACACGCGCACACACACACACACACACACACACACACATCTAAACCCGCGAGAGAAGTGGTCGCGGAAAAGGGAAGGCACCCGAGAGAGAGAGAAGTGGTCGCGGAAAAGGGCCGGCACTGCGCGAGTGGCGGGAAAAAGATTTCCCTCATTGCCTGCAGTGGACGATTCCACGCGACGGAGGGGTGGGTTGCAGGGGGGGGTGTCCCCGACCCCCGGGACGGACGTTTGCATGCGGCGGAGGGGTGGCAGGGGCTCCCCAATTAGCGCCAATTAGCACTAATTAGTCCTCGGCGGGAACTCCACTTCTCCCTTTTTCTTCGTTTGAGGCGCTTTTTACCTCGTTTCACACACTTTCACACACTTTCACACGCTTTCGCGCGCTTTCACGCGCTTTCACGCGCTTTCACACACTTTCGCGCGCTTTCGAGCGCTTTCGCGCGGTTTAAAATGGGGCGTCAAAAAAAGAAGCCATCCAGGGGCCAGGGGTCAATGAACTTTGGTCACGTGACCTAGAGTTCAAGGTCATTCGATCCAAATGAAGCCATGCGGGAGGGAAAAACTGCAAAATTTTTACCTCGTTTCACACGCCTTTTCTTCGTTTTTCTTTGTTTTTCGCGCTTTTTCGTCGATTTCGGTCACGTGCGCACTTTCACACGGGTTTTCACACTTTTTTAGGGGTTTTCCCGGATCTTCGCACTTTTTTAGGGGTGTTTTTCCCCACCCCCCCGGGGAAATCCCCACCCCCCCGGGAAATCGGCCAGAGGTGTAACATCTATCCTACTTATAAGTATAAATATAAGATATAAATATAAATATAGATACAATGGGCAATTAATCAAACGCTGATTAAGTAACAGGCAGAACCTATATAAAATCCCTTCAGAAAGTAGATACGTCATATATAAGTTTAATAGGCACACGATTAGAAGTACTGTTAGCTATTGTAATGTATTCTTAATGCTTTTACATTAGGAATAGAATTACTGAAATTAGAAATTGAGCTTAACCTCACCAGTCGTGTGTACATGTGTGACGAACAATAAGCATAAACAGCTTTCATGCCATAAAATAATTTGAAAAAATCATTAATTATCGGATGCCACATTAAAATGAACTTGGCTAATAAATGCAAAACAGAGTGAACTGTAAAATAATCGAAACAAACGTGTTCTCAACGTTTAGTGCGAATCCTTGATTTGGATTGATTTAAAGCAAAACCGGATCCAATCTTAAACTATAGCTCAAAACAATCTACTCTTTAAAATATTGAAAGGAAACTTTACTATTTTTTAAAATTGACTTTGTGAAAGAACTGTTAAAACAAAAACAATTTTGCGTTAGCGCCTCTAGTTTTTAGCTGTTAGTTGCATTTCGCCATTCGTCAGTTAGACGGGCACTAGCGCCTGCATTTCAGGAACGCATTTCCCGAAAACAGGTGCTGTACCTCTGAGTTCAGATGTGTTAGTTTGTGACGAACTGCACACGTTCGATAGCTCATGCGTGAGCACAGCGGTAAATTTGAAATTTGAATTTTTAAATTAAAACTTGCCTAGTTTTAGTACAACACACTGAATATCTTACAGTAGCACTGTACTTCAATTTTTGCTTTCGCAAACACGTGCAACATGCTCATGGAATATTTTTGTTGTCGAAAATCATGTTAGTTTGTGACGTCATCAATAGTTGGGCTCGCCCACAGTTAATTAAGTTTTAAGTCTATTATTTAATTATCAGAAACGCCTTTGCAGTATTAACTGTGTTAAAATGTATACTTTTGCCGGACTTGAAAATGGGGTAGTGTAGGAAAAATCATCCTGTCTTCCTTTAAACCAACAAACATAAAATCTTCAATCTCTGTCGGCTTAAACTAATTCATCTTAGAAGTCGTTGAAAATTGGTTATGTTCCAGTCCTGCCGGAAACAACGCAACGGCTTGCAGTGTGTGGAGCTGCACAAACAGCAAAACTAGAAAAGTAATGCAGATGCTACAAAGTCCAATGGAAAAGCGTCTATTTATTTCACAGCACAAAAGACACTATTAAATTCGTTTTGAAATCTTGCATCATCTACACGTTGTCGTATTGACTACAGAGCTTGCATTGGCAGTAACGCAAAGCTCAGTAGTTTGTAAACTGGTAAATTTAAATACTGTTGAAAAGTTTGAATAAATAATCAGAGCATTCGCAGCATACACTTCACTAACTAAGCAAAAGTTTAAATTACTTTATCTTGTCAATAAGATTACTAAAATTTTATTGATGAGCCAGTGACGTCTTTTGGTGTAGACTGTGATGTTCAATAGCTGGCACGAACATTTATATTACTAAGAAATTTCTTTTCCAGCTAGATAAGCCTCTCAAACAGGTAAGCGAAATGCTAACTAATATAACTTTATGTGGAAAGTTTTTTGAGATATACTTTAAAATTTCCTTTTCTTCCCATTTAGATGTTTTTGTGGGAAAGATCCCTTATCTTAAAATAAAAATAATTACAATATCGAAAATGAAATTAGATTTTGTAGTTATTGCTTTATGCGTGATGTTAATTAGCAGTTTTTTTTATACAATTCGACAAACTGTAAACCAGAGAGTGTACTTAATGTGAATGCTTGTGGCGAGACCGGAATTTAGCTCAGTATCAAGGATAATCGTGATAACCTGGTGAGTTGGCTAATTCGTTGGTTGGTTGGTTGGTTGCTTGGTTGATAGCTTGGTTTATGGCAGGTTGATTAGTTCGCTATTTGGCTGGTTAGTTGGATGCTGGCTTTTTGACTGGTTGTTGGGTTGGTTTGTTGCTAGGTTGGATGCTGACTGGTTGGTGGGTTGGTTTGTTGCTAGGTTGGATGCTGACTGGTTGGTGGGTTGGTTCGTTGCTAGGTTGGATGCTGACTGGTTGGTGGGTTGGTTTGTTACTAGGTTGGATGCTGACTGGTTGACTGGTTGTTGGGTTGGTTTGTTGCTAGGTTGGATGCTGGCTGGTTGACTGGTTGGCTGGTTGCTTGGTTGCTTAATTTGGTTGGTTGGTATGTGTGCAAGGTGGTTGGTTCTGTTAGTTGATTTTTTTAGCTTGTTGGTAGTTTGGTTGGTTGGTTAGTTTGTTGCTTTGTTGATTGTTGTTGGCAGTCGGTCGGTTGGTTAGTCAGTTTTTAGTGGGTTCATCAGTAGAGTGGTTGACTGACCACTGTGTCCAAAAGTCATGGATCATTGTTTGCTGCTGTAAAATTAAACTCTTCATTTAAAAGGAAAAACTACAAGCATATAATATATAGTGTACAGTAAGTGAAGTAATTTTATTAAGTAAAAAGTCAGTTTACACAATGTTTTCTACAATAACAAACAGTAAGTGAAAATGCAGAGTTTATATTGCATTAAACTTGAATTGATTAAGGTTTTTAATCGTTAGAGAAATCACCCCCTCTTACAATTAGGCTACAGAGAGCAATTTCAACTAGGTTTATTTATCTATATGTTACATGCTATATATATATAGTGTTGTTACTACTAATTTGTATGTTATTACACTGTCATTATTAGATTGTAATCATCACTTATTTACCCCACCAAAATAATAAAAATTATGATTAATATTATGATAATATCTTCAATATTATGATTATGAAATAACCAGTTTTCTTTTTCGATGATGTTGCAGGCTAATTGATATCACAGTGGCAGTACCAGGGATATTTGAATCCATAATGGTTAACTTGATTTGTAGTGAGGTCGAAACCATGGAGAAGTACTTCTCCATAGAGCTGACGGCAGCGACCATAACAATGCTTGGTATGAAGGCAGCTTGATCCAGGGCTGAAATGATAGAATTTATTTATATTTTATTCTATAATAATGGGATAATTATTATTGTTGTTACTGTTGTTACTGCTGCTGTAGTTTTCATCGTCATTGTCATTATTGTTGTGGTTGTCATTGTCGTTGTTATTGTTGTTGTCGTCCACGCTGTCATTGTCATTATTATTGTGGTTGTCGTTGTCATCATTGTCGTCATCGTCATCGTTGTGATTGTACAGTAAAACTGGTGTACAATAATTTTAATTTATTTCAAGTATGCTGCAAATTACAGCACAAACAGGTGGACAGGGCGAAAAAGGCAGCGAGAGTGAGAGAAAGAGAGAGACAGAGACAGAGAAGGAGGCAGAAAGCTTATGAAAGAAAGAGAGTGAGAGACTGAGAGATTGACAGAGAGGGGAAGAGAAAGAGAGATACAGAAACGACAGGAATTCGCGAGAAAGGGGGAGAGGGAAAGACAGAGGGGGAAAAAGAGCGAGAGAGAGAAAGAATGAAAGAAAGAATAACGGGAAGAAAATGACGTTTCGGCTGTGCACAGATGTTTCACATACTCTATCATTGTTACGCAAACTTACGTTTTACATCTCCGGACGTAGAGCTTTTGTCCAGGAAACACGACGATGTTGTGACCATTACAAGATTGCACACAAATTGGCCAGTTTATGTTGTACCAGTAGTTCCATGCCGGGCACCCTTTTTGCGGTCCAGAACTTTTTGCGGTCCGAATCAGCAACCCATCTGCTGTTCCACTTGCTGCTGCCTGACGATTTGCGTTTGAATCAATCGCTGTTCTGCAAATTTGATAGAGCTGTGATAATAATTCCCTTGAAACTTATACAGGGCTGCCTTTCAAAGCCTGGCAGAAATAGCTACTGTACTTACAAATTACAGAGCGTTTTTCTTTTGAAACTTCATAAGCTTCGTTCCGAAATAAATAAGCCTTCTAACGGGTGTCAAGACAACAGCCTCAGTTTTGTGTACCACTCAGAAAACTGAAATAACCTTAGAATTGCGATCCTTTGGCCTTCTAATGACTTTGGACTTGAAGGAAACTCAGTAAGTACAACTTGCTTGATTCTAACCTTTCAGATTGCAGCATTGCAAACCATACTTTCTCACTGAACGTCATCAAAAAAAAAAAACACCCGGTTTCTAGTATTTTAATAAAAGACGTACCCCTCTTTCTGTACCAGCTTGAGTTCCTGAGATGGTTTCTTCAACATCACAGTTGATAGTTGGTGCAAAGAGAAATTTCGAAGAGATAGTTTCAACACTACTCGACATATACTTCCAAATTTTTTAGATTTTAATTTTCGGTAAAAACAAACAAGTATGCTTCGAAAAATTATAGCTTTACCCAAGGGATACAGAGTATTTAATCTACAGGCAGTGTTATTTCACTGACCCATTGACGTCACTTTTTGTAATTATCCTCCCTACTAGATAGCTGAATTAATGGGACTACTTTTGTGGATTAATCTATAACAAGCCACCCATGCAGGATTGCCCTTATGGCCCACCCTGTCATAATCTGATTCTACACCGAAATCATACCTAGACCATTTTTCGACCGCTTTGTGCGTTTGCGTAATCTAACAAGAACTTACCTTTGAGAGGCCTGCAGATTGACACATCTTTTTGACGGACTGCTTGGGATCCTGTCGGTAGATATCAGTTGTCCGTCGTTTCCAAGTAGGTCGCTTAACGGCACACAGCAGATGCTATTACCCACAGAGCTGCTTCTTGAAGCACTTCTTCCATAGCGGCTGCTTTGACCGCTGGTTAGCGAAAACAGTGTACAGACTAGCATAGCCAGCAGTATTGCAGTCAGTGACGATTTCATTGTTTAGATTCTATAAAGTTTAATGGAAAAAGGAATTACTTGTGGTTTTAGCAAATACTCCCCCAAATGGCATGGAAAAGATGTACCGAAGTTTTCATCACGATATTATAAAAACAAAACAATAAAATTGCCAGAAAATTACTAGATTGATAATACAGACACTTAAGTATAAATGTCAAAAATCTGAAGTCATTCCCTTAAATTTGTCCAAAGACACAAAAGTTTTAAGTCAACATGTCAAAAATGTAAATGCGGGAAAAATTTTTTGTCATTAATCACTATTATTAAAATTTACAGCAAATGCTCTACGGGTCTATTCTTTTCACTGGAAATTTAACCAAGACGTTTCCTTCAAAAGCAGACACAGTTTCTCAAATCTTTAAGGTGTGTTTGATCCCACCACTTAACAGCTCTTATCTTTACTTCCTTTGCATGAAACGGCTCTGTGTGGCCATTGTACACTTTCTCTTTAAGTGAATTGCAGATGCTGTAATGCAGAGAGGATTAAGTCCCACTTTTTATTGGTAACAAATCTTTGCCAATGTCTTATTTTCTTTGGCGAATGCCATGACATAAACGAATGTAGGTAAGAATGGTACAGGAAAAAAATGACTCGTTAAAAATGGCACGGTAAAAATGGTACAAGAAATGGCACAAATGGAAAAGTAGGGAAAAAGTCACAGGAAAAAATTGCACAAATTGAAAAGTAGGTAAAAATGGCACAGTAAAAAATGGGACAAATGGAAAAGTGGGTAAAGGTGATACAGGAAAAAAATGGCACAAATTGAAAACTAGGACAAATTGCACAGAAAAAATGGCACAACTGGAAAAGCAGGAAAAATGACACAGGAAAAAATGGCATAAATGGAAAAGTAGGAAAAAACGGCACAGGAAAAAAATGACACAGAAAAAATGGCACGGTAAAAATGGCACAGGAAAAAACGACACAAATGGAAAAGTAGATATAAATTGTACATGCACTGCTTTGATACAGATAATTTCAATAAGAAAGCAATTAAAATAATTATGATATGCATTTTTTCCTGTGTCGTTTTTACCTCGCACTGACATAAACTGTTTGATATCTTTATCGTTTTGCTTCCATGTATTAAGTGGTTTATAGATCAACGCCACTGTTTTTCAGTTGACGAATAGCTGACATTGTTCAGGCTTTGAATTTTTTAGCATGCAAAATTTTTAGCCAAAATTTAAAAACCGCTGAAACCACAAATTTGTAACTATCACAGTCTAAAACTGATGTACTGTATTTTGACACTGTGAGGTTTCAGACGAATTACACCTTGTTATAAAATGCCCATATTACAATGATCTTAGAGGAAAATTATATAATCACATCAATGGAATTATACCAGAATTTTTCCTTATGAGCGATGCAGATAAATTTTTATTTTTGATGAGAAGTAATGATATAGAAGTATTTAAGGCATTTATTGAAAAAGCGTTTTCTAGACATGATGAATATACCATGCCATGATCATATCATCGAAAGCGAGGCCAAATGTGTGACAATTTATTTTAAATACTAATCATTAAACTCTTGATTTAAACTCTTGATTTAAATAACTAACAGGAGCGATTTTATAATATTAATTTTGTTTTGTTTGCCTGCAGTGTCGCTATATTTCAAAATTGAAATTGTATGTATGTCTTGTTTTTGCTTGTATTGTATGTATTTTGGCACTAATAAATATGATTATGAATATTATTGTCTAAACCTCTTTCTGTGCCAACTGATGTGTGTACTTAGAATAACTTGCAGTCAATGTTAATGCGTACATAGCTAGCTTACCTGTATGAAGTTTCTACGCCTTCCTCTGTCAAACTTCAGATATCTGTGTCTTCAGTAACGTTCGTCGTTATTGGTTGTTCGGTCGCAATTTATAGTGTTGTCAACTTGTCCTGAATTTGAAAACTTGTAAGTTTGTAAATTTTATTATCTTTGCACGAATTCACAAGTATCTCTGCACGAATTCCCAATGTTTTCCACGAACCCATTTTTAATAGGTTTTTTAATTTTATGCATCAGTTACGACACCCATTTGCACGAGCTGATTTTATAATAGTTCTTTAATTTTATGCTTACAAGACCAAGGCAGGAAATAACTCGTTGGGAAAAACCCGACGGCTTTGAAAGTTGACGGAGCAGGTTTTTCCCCACGTTAAGAGGCAAAGCTATCTCTTAACTTAATATGTACTAAAGGGAAGTTTTTCTCCACGTATAGGAACCGGTTTTCTTCACGTAATAAAGACACCAAGTGTGTCGGGAATAAAGTATCCCAGGATGATATATTCCAAGCGAACGTATACTATATACACAAGATTTAGGATTAGTGCGCACAAATTGGATAGTGAGAGGGGAGGTATCATAAACAAACATACCTGCTCACCAAAGAATATGTGAGATGAATCAAGTAGAAGACGAAATGCATTTTTGCATGACATGTCCTGCTTATCAAAATGAGAGAAAAGTTGTATTTGAAAATATTTCCTCCTTTTGCAGATATGCCTGTAAGTGAATAGTTTGTTTATTAATGGCCTAAATGATGTAAAGATGAGACCCTTAGTAATAAATTTTATACACGACATCAGTAAGAAAAGGGAAGAGAAACAGGATAACAAATAACTTCAATTTGAACTCGCAGCCTATAAATGTATTCTTTCTATTGTTCTTTTTTATGTGTTATTGTGCTTTTGTTAGTATTGTGCTTTTGTTAGTATTGTGCGTTTGTTATCATTGTGCGTTTGTTATCATTGTGCTTTTGTTAGTATTGCGTTTTTTATATAATCGTCCCTACTACGTTTGAGTCGCTTCATCCTATGTACAGGATCAATGTTTTTCTCCTTGTGTTGTATGTTCTTTATGTTGCGTGGTATGCTCAACGTCTGGATATTCATATATTGAATTGTTAACTTCGTGACACTGACTAACACTATTTTGTTTTGTTTACAGGTCATGTTGTGAAGTTATTATGTTGTTATGTCATGTCGTTATATATGAAGTGATAATGTAAATAAGCACATCGTGATGTTTTAACTCATTTGTTTACTGCTTTCATTTACAAGCATATATAGATGACACGGCAATGGACATCAAACAGTAATAAAATACATTTCGAGAACAAATTTTAGATAAAACGTTTAGTTTGATACATCGACTCTCCCACCTTTTCTGGGCTAAAAACGAAATAAGCGAGATCTAGGAACCAAAATAAATTCTCCGTTCTCGGCGAATGCCAGATTTATTCTTATTCTCGACAAATGCTTTGCTACGTCATTTCAAAAAATGGGGTAATGTCGGACACTTGCAGGTAATGTCGGACAGTTAATAGGGCAACGTCGAACGTAATTAACAAAGTGGTTATGGCATTTAAATGGTTTAAAACTTCGAGATTGATCAGTGATGAGATGAGAGAAATATTATAGAATAGAATAAGCAACCGTCCTCACAGACATTTTTCTCTGTGTTGTTCATTTGTGAATAATATGCTTTGATAACAGATTACTTTCAATCATGGCTCAATCGTTGAAGTTTTCCTCTTTTATTCTTTGCGTTTTTTACATTTGCAGCATTTTACAAGCCGTTTCGATAAACGGTTTTCTCCCCATATTTCTAAAACGATCAGAATCATATTATTTTTACATTTTGGCTCAAATGACCGAAAATATATGTGATTTATCTAAAAAAATTAATTCCGGCAGAAAGTCGGAACCAAAAGTTCAATTCTCCGACATTAGCCTAGGCTTTTGGGTAAAGTCGGGCACTGCTTCAGTTAGTTGTGTAATAAACAAACAAATATGGTGTTCTACAAAGTGTGGCATGAAAGCATCAGGTAAGAACTAACTTACAAAATAAACCATTTCTGAAACAGATGCTGTAAATAATTAATGTGTTAGGTCTGTTTATGAGCAAATTAAAAAACATTATTACAGTTTGGAATAAGCGTACTCATTAAGTGAGCTTGTATGTTCACAACCATACGGTTTGCCAAATGATGAACTACCAAACAATGGTGAAAATGACAGTCTAAAGTATTAACAATGAAAGGAAAAAACAACGTCCAGGTAATTTAATGGGTTTTAGGAAACCGCAAAACACATTGTCCGACATTAACCCTAGCCATTGCACTACAGGGTAAATAGAATCAAAAAATGATATTATGTAAGTACTATAAAATTCTTTCGTACAATCGATTCTTACGTAAAATTCTAAAATATTATTCATTAAAAAATTATTGTAAATTATAACGACTTCACGAACACGCTTGTTTTCCACTTCAGAACTCTAACTGAAGAGAATTTTATGTACAGTTATTGTGTGAATTCAATAATTAGGATTAAAATTATAATCAATTATGCTAGTGTAGTTTACAGGAAGCTTAGTGCACAAGAAAAACCTCCACTTACATAAATCTTAAAAAAATCGTCTTGAAATTTTGTACCACTTACAAACTGCCCTTTTACATGCAGGGCTTGCGTCGGCAGTAACACTGTATAAAACCTGTAAATTTAAACTCCCACGACGACTGTAGGGCGCAGCCAATTTGATGGTAGGTTGTTTGAAATAAGTTTAGATAACATTGCGTGAAGTTTGGAAAAACAATCAGAGCACTCGTAGCACACACGTTACAACTAAGTAAAATTTTAAATTTCTGTATCTTGTCAATAAGATTAAAAATACGTTTTTGGTTAGTGAGTGGTGCACCCTGCAGAGTGAGTCAGCCAGCTTTTTACCAATCGGCACGAACATTTTAAATTATTATTTTAGTTATGTAAGTTTTTCCAGTAGGTAAGCGAAATGCTAAGTAATATAGATTTGCATAGAAAGTTTTTTGGGATATAATTTAACATTTCCTTTTCTTCCCCTGATTTACCTTGTGCGTATATTACGTCACGTAATGGCGCGGTCGAAACAGTACTGTGGGAGATTTAAAATGAAAACAAACTAAAATTCCTTTTAACACGAGTACGATATATGCATAAAACTGCTTTAAAGTAATAATTATAATTTTTAAAGCGATTTTTCTGGAACCTACTTCAGGTGCCCCTTTTCTTGTTCTTTAACAGAATCAGCTGAAATTATCTTATAACTATTAATATTTCTAAATAATAATTCTTTATATTATCCTATTTATCTATTCTATTTATTCCCACAACGCAATAGCTAGACCTCTGTTTCAGGATGACTTGATTATGATTATTACCACACCTGCTCGTGATGACGCAAGCACAACGTCCTGTTCATTAACCTAGTCAAGGTAAAACACCGTATTTATAGGGATAAGTAGACAAGAGAGAGGTACTTATTCGAAGTTAAGTGGCATTAGTTGTGAATTATGCTAATTTAGCAATGTGACGTATCTTAGAATCCTATTTTTAGATACTATTACGTTTCTTTGTTCACAGTATTTACATTGAGTAGCGTGAATCTTACACCTGCCTGATGGTATAACCGTAATAAACACATATCCTGACTTTTCTGTTTATTGATTAAAGGAAAGGCCAAGCCGTATAGAAGATTAGGCTTATTTCAGTGTTCGCGAAAAATGTTAGAAAAATTTAGTAATAAAACTTAACAAGCACCTCGTGTAACTAGTAAAATAACTTTAAAATCGCGGCCACTTCATACTTGGGCGCTCCCATTTTGAACGCCCATTCTTCTTCCAATGACGTCATCCGCCCTGAAAAGTAGCGCACTGTCAATCTTTGTCAAAGGTACAATAAATTCTTACAAAAAAATTAGATAGCTAATTTTGTAACATTTGTGCTTGAATATTAGGAAAGCTGCAAAAGTTTGAATGAGTTAAAGTCACGTCACGCTTACGAAAAGTCATGAAGTCTCCCACTTACGTCATGATTTTCAAGTGATTGGGGGCACGCTTGGAAATTTGTATTCAGAGGTAGTACATTTTAAGCTTACGCTTTATAGACAGTTTTTGCAATTTTTTTTTGTTATATTTTTCTAAGTTTGAGTGATAACAGTAAAATATAATAAACCCAACATACTGAGTGACTTGGTCTTTCCTTTTAACTTTGAGAAGTAAGCAAAATCGCACTGATAGACTACGGTGGACCACTGCGATCTGCAAAAATGTGATTCATGTGATTCAATCTACTGTGTGTCATGGCATATTTCTTATTCCATTAATTAGAAATTTGTTTGCAGTGGCTGTATCAATACCATTTCAAAGTTCTTTGCGAAGCCAAAATGCAGCGCCGACTGTGAATTACTGAACAGAATCGGTTTTTTTCAAGATATTGAGACTAATTTAGACCACCTTTTCTGTCCGCTTTTCGAAATATAAATAGGAATTAAAAACAATCAAAGCAATAAGCATTTTCACATTTCCAGCGATTGACGATAATCATGATAATGTCAAAGGTTAAGTAATTTAAAAGTAAAGCCGGTATTTGTTGCTAAAAGCTCTGCCACCCATAACCCCACAACCGATTGATATGACACAAATAAAGAAAAAACTTATTGACTTGAAGATGGTTTCTGATTTCTTGAGATAAAATGTGTTTCAAAAGAGAAGCTTCACTCTGACACGGACAGTTTTGTTAAAGCTAAATGTGATTCTGTTCTGCCTCCGCGAGGCCCAGGTTCCCGGGAGTCAGATACTAGTTCATTTCTGGGACAGTAGACTCGAATAGTTTTGCGCAACTGCAGAAAGAAAACCGCAAGGGGGACAGCTGCTGACTTACATCAATTTCATCCAAAAAGAACACACCATTAGATATCAAAGATACAGAGAAATGGGAGGTTGCGCGTGACAGGTGAGCATGGAATAAAGTGATCGGGAGGGTCATGTCAAACGACGTGTAACTCCAGAGATGAAATGATATTTACTGCGTACCTACGCAGTAATTATATAGGTACTCTACCTTGACTGTTTCGTAGTAACCTGATAACAAGGCGGCAAATAACTTAGACGTTGCAACTAACACGCCACAAGGTGTTTTATTGAAGTTGCACAACGCATCTAAGACGCCACAAGCTGTTGTTTTAGAAGTTCATATATACATTTTGGTAAGACTAAGTTTACTGGGGAGAGTTGGGGTAGATCCTTGCTTCTTCAGTCAAGCAAATGTTGCCTCAGCAAGGGCTTATCCTTTCAACGATCAGCCCTTCACTGTTGTAAGACACAAGGTGCATCGTGCAGCCAGCTGTGAACTGGAGAACCACAGAATAGGTAATAGAGGGTAAGCTATGATCTACACTGCTGTAACTGTGCATGCGCCCGTTTGCGAGACGGGAGCGACAGGTTGATCCGATCTCCGAACTCGACCTTTTGATTTTTAAAACATAAAAGTTTCTCCTTCTAGACAATAGCGCCATTCGATGACATTTAGTTTTGAATGGAAGAAGTTACTTGAGACAGGGGCGATATGTAACATCCTGTCTCCGAAGTCCAAATTTATTTCTTTTATTAATCTGTAATTATATGCGTAAAGTGACTATAATGCCGGTGGAATTTTCACTCAATGTTTGACGGAAGTAGTTCTCAAGATAAAACTGAAATTCAAGCAGCGTACATAGTTGACTGATTTTCTAAATATGTTGCTTCATAGCCACGGCTCAGACGGCGACGTGTAAAGGCTAGAATCGCAACCGTTGGAACAAAATTAGTTTAAATATATTTATTTTACAACCTTTGGACACCACAGTGGTAATTCAGAGGTAATACAAATACAATACTTGAAAGACAAAGTGAAGAATTAAAATCTACGTAACAATTAAACAAGCTTATTAATTAATAAAAGAAAATAGTCGCAATCTAATGAATATGAGGGAGTAGGATGCCCAGCCATATAGGCAGGCGAGCATTTAGGACAAAATACTTTAATTTAAAAAAATTGTCAGCACCACTTCCGAATATATAGTAATATAACATTATCAACTTAACATATTGTATTTAGCTTAACTTAAAACGTTTAGTTTCTCCAATATAATTGTGTACAGCAGTAAATATCCTACAATTTATTGTGATATTATCGACCTGGAGACCATTAAATAAAACGTGCATTTTGACTTTATTATTCAAGTTTTCAAAATTTCCAAGGTCTTCATTGAGAAACTCATTCGATATTGATAACAACATGCAACGTCTAGCAGCAACGTATCATAGGCAGTGAAATAAATAATGTTCAATACTTTTACTATAGAAGTTTTTGAAACTAAGTTACTATCACCACATTTACAACCATGAAGATTTAAATTGCTGTTCAATTGTGAGAATCCAAACCTCATCTTGGCGTGATACATTGCATAAGGTCTTTCACCAAATGAATGAAACTTACGAGTTTCAACAAAACTGAAGCGTGACTTGAGGCGACGTGAGAGTATATTTACAGAGGAAGAATTTTTGATATAATCTGGTAACTCATTCCACAAACGTACAAAGATGGAACAAAATTAAGTTAGTAGATTTCCAGATTTCGAACCCTTGATCACGGCTACTTTGCTAATTGGTTTGATCTGTTAACTTGGCAGTAGCAATTTGTCAGCTAGAAAAAAGGAAAAAATATGCACGTGAATACCCAGAAATTCACTACGCACGCAACTTTAACTGTGGAAGCTACTGAGGACAGGTTACGCAGAATCTGTGCACCAAATGTCCTGTCGTTCTACGGTAGATTCTACATAGAAAAAGTTTGACGGTCATAGTAGAAAAGAAATGACGATTTCTACAAACGAAGGAACGGTTTATAGTTCGTGCGTTTTTATTTTTTACCAACAACTCAACAAGCATGCGGACGTGTCAATAGTCTAAAAACATATAACGACTGGCCGAAGGGAGCTTATAAAATAAACTTTCAATAGCGACAAATTTTTCTTTTCTGCTACGTAATTGTGGTATTTCCAAGAGCGTGCTTACGTCATAATGGAGGCGGAGCGATAGGCCAGTATGCTTTTCATCTGTATGTATACCTACATAATGTAAATACACGTATTATATGTACAGATACATAATTTGTTTGTAAATGTATTTATTGTCATTTTTATATAGGGTCAAACTTGCGTAGCTGAATGTTTAAATTTTTAAAACGCTAAGTACTTTTAATGTACGTCAATAAATTTTAAATAAAATTAATAAAAAATAATTGCATAATATATATATAATAACTAGTAGCAGCATTACAGTTAGATGAAAAGATAGGTATTCACTTAAATTACGAATTGAAACACCTAAACTGACAGACTAAAGTGACTATCATGACTAAAGTTAAGCAAAGCCAAAACTCATTATGAATGGATGGGTGACCACAAGGTTCAATTTTCGCTAGGGGATCTAGCAAATCAATCCACCATACCGATTCCGATTGTTTACCTTGCTGAGGAGGATGCAGTCACATCTGATCGTGAATGGGCCGCTTCTGCTGGTCCAGTGGCTCAGCAGAACTAGCGTTGATAATCAGCTAGGTTTAGGCCTGGCAAACCCTACAGAAATAAAAGAAGAAGAAGAATAATAATAACAATAATACTTTCATCTTTTACCACAAAGCGATTTGGAGCTTTTAGTCGACAGGCGTGTATAATTTCTGCAGGTCAATTTGGTTGAATGAACTTGGAATTTGAGAATTTATACAGGAAAATTACGTCGGATATGGTAATTTACCCTCTAAAAGCTAAAAACATTCTTTGCAATTGTATTCTTAGAAAAGTGTGAGGGAAATCAGATTACTTTACTAAAAATTTCCCCACCTCGAGAAAAGGTTCACTGACTTTGGATTATGGTAAGCGTTTATAATGCCCTGGAAACGTAACATTATGGTAGTTATTTTTAACGTAATTTTCACATGCGTAATAAACAGGTGCGTCGTCCTGAGGTTGTGAAGCACTGTGCAGCCGCGTCGCAAGTTGGGAGGGGGAGGGGGGACAAGGGGGCAATCGCCCCCGAGCGCAAGGGTGAGAGGGCGCAAAATTCTTCTAGAGCTCAATGACTGTTAATTATTAATTACCAATGCGACAGTAACAAAACAATTAACAAAAGCTTTCAACCTGCAACAAAACTGTCTAATCAGAGATCATCGTAGCTGACTTAATTACTACATACAGTCTAGAAAAAGGCTGATGTTGTTACTTAAGGTGCGTGTAAGGTGTCATGTCGCTTAACAGATCGGTAATTTTGGCAGAAACAGTAGCGTTTGTATTATTTTGAAACTTGTAGTATTCTTTCACAGTCATAGCATGCAGTTAATGCTGGAGCTGAATGTTAAGCACTGTTGTGCTATGAACAACTTATGCATAGAAAAGAGTTACTTTGGTGCAGTACCGCAAATCAAACTCAGGCTGATTCTTAGAAAAAATTTGTTTTTCTAAGAATGACTGACTAAGAACAACAAGGCTGACTCAAAAAATGCATAATTTGTGGCTTTGCCCACGAAACAAATGATCAAAATATTAAAAGGGTGGAGCGCCAGAAGTCTTTCTGCCCCCGGGGCGTCACAAGTACGTGTTACGCCACTGGAACCGTGCATGGCGTTACAGGGACTATCGGCTCAAGGGTGGTGCCTATTATTGATACTTATATACAGCTTACTGTTGACGCATGCGCAGATAATAGTAAAAGAAATATATGTATTAAATTTAAACACTTTTCCCCACGAGATTATAACCTAACTTTGCAAATATACAAAACATACAAACAGTCAAGTGTATACAAGCAAAAGAGAAATTAAACTGACAAAGAAATGAGAAAAGATAAAATGTGAAGAGAAGCAAACGTCATCAAAAGCCATGACGTCACGAACTGTGAACGTCGTTCGACTTTTGTCGTCTGACTAGACAAACAATAAAATACTGAACAAATTTAAATAAAATCAAATGTTTTAAATTTTAGAAGAAAACATTGTCGACTGAGGCTGTCCACAGTTATTAGCTGCAGTCAGGCTGCTTGTTGTACTCGGAATCAGAACAATGTCACCCATCCAATCACTCTCCTTATCTAACCTTGCTAAACTTTAAAACAACACGTTTTTAAGTTCAGCCATCATTTTATTGAGTACACGCCGAGTGCACCAGTAATAAGGAACTTCTTTTCTGCTAAGAAAATCTGATGATAAAAAGGAAATCTAGTTTAAATCTCATTTCCGTTTTGCTGCAGACGGTAATTTTCACGTTTCTAATCGTCGCAGTGTAATCGTATCACGTTAGATGACGCTAGTAGCAGGTGTCATATGTAATCTACTCGTGCGACAATAAAAACGAAATTGGATGGATTGAAACATTTTAGGAGAAGAAAATGACGTTGACGAGCGAATAAAATGTTTACAGTTGGAGACAGTTTGGCAATAAACACGCAGTTTATTGTTTATTTTTCCTTTTTTACAAATTGTTTACAATAGACGTTTGTAATTCAGTGGTGTCATCCAACACTCGTCCTTGCTATCATTAATGCTGCTCTCGTCATTGTTCTCATTAATGCTGCTCTCGTCCTTGCTATCATTAATGCTGCTCTCGTCATTGTTCTCATTAATGCTGCTCTCGTCATTGTTCTCATTAATGCTGCTCTCGTCATTGTTCTCATTAATGCTGCTCTCGTCATTGTCCTCATTAATGCTGCTCTCGTCATTGTTCTCATTAATGCTGCCCTCGTCATTGACCTCATTAATGCTGCTCTTGTCATTGTCCTCATTAATGCTGTACTCGTCATTGCTATCATTAATGCTGCTCTTGTCATTGTCTTCATTAATGCTGTACTCGTCATTGCTATCATTAATGCTGCTCTCGTCATTGTTCGCATTTATGCTGCTCTCGTCATTGTTCTCATTAATGCTGCTCTTGTCATTGTCTTCATTAATGCTGCTCTCGTCATTGATGTCATTAATGCTGCTCTTGTCATTGTTGTCATTAATGCTGCTCTCGTCATTGTTGTCATTAATGCTACTCTTGTCATTGTTGTCATTAACGCTGCTCTCGTCATTGTTACCATTAATGCTGCTCTTGTCATCGTTCTCATTAATGCTGCTCTCGTCTTTATTACCATTAATGCTACTCTTGTCATTTTATCACGAACGCTACTCTCGTCATTGTTGTCATTAATGCTGCTCTCATCACTGTTGTCATTAATGCTGCTCTCATCATTGCTATCATTAATACTGGTAGCAAAACTTCGGTATCTAATCATTATTGTTCCTAAAGACAAAGCAAGTGTATCAATGTAGGTCTCAGCATCATCATCATCATCATAATCGGTAACGACGACCACCATGACAACAACAACAGCATTAACTTGCCAACATAAAACACGAACTTTGCCTTCATTACTATTACCATTATCATCACAGTTATCATCATCTTCCTCAACAACAACGACGACGATAACAACATCATCATCAATAACAACGACAGCAACAACAAGAATACCATGTTGTCACTGTCACTGTTACCATCATCATCATTATTACCAGAAAGTTTTCCTTATCATAACCACGTGGCATGTTTGTTTGTTAAAAATAACTATAAAGGTTGGAAGCAATGTCAAGGTCTTGGTCAACACGGTATTACAATTATCATCTCGTGACTGGAAATCTTCGGCATTAATCTGGATTAGTAGATTAAGACTGCCAAGGTCATGTCTAGTAAAGTGAATTCACGTGTACGGAAAATAAGAAAACCTTTTAGCCTCAGCTGAAAAGACATATTGTCGAGCGATGACCGGTAAAGCCCGAGGGTCAGCAATCATGCTGTTTTTGAATGGTTATTGTGCCAAAATGTCAGATGGTAAAAGATGAAAGGTAGCCAAGACTGACCAGCCTTAACAGCCACGAGTGCACAGCAGTCGTCTAGGAGTTTTTTACCCGTAGAAACAGATGACCTTAGATAAATGATAGTAGAGATAAAGTATTCAAGGTGAACAATCGTTTACACAGCATATAATTTTTTCCATTTTCTTTTAGTGTTGCTGATGCTACTGTTGCCGTTGCTGCTGCTGCCGTTGCTGTTTATGCTGCTGCTGCCGTTGCTACCATTGCCACTGCTGTTGTTACTACTGCTGACGTTGCTGCTGATGCTACTGCTGCTGCTGCTACTACTACTGCTGCCATTGCTGCTAATGCTACTGCTGCTCTTGCTGCTGCTGCTGATGTCTCTACTGCTGTTACTGCTGCTGCTGCTACTACTACTACTATTACTGCTGTTGCCGCTGCTGCCATTGCTGCTGCTGCTACTGCTGCTGCCGTTGATTGCTGCTCGTGGTGCTGATGGACGTGGTATTGCTGCTGCTGCTGCTGCTCGTGGTGCTGATGAGTGTGGTGTTGTTGCTGCTGCTGCTCGTGGTGCCTAGGGACGTGGTGTTGTTGCTGCTGCTGCTAGTCATGGTGCTGACTGACGTGTGTTGCTGCTGCTGCTGCTGCTGCTCGTGGTGCTGATGGGCTTGGTGTTGCTGCTCATATAACTTCAGGCAGTTAAAGACACGATCATCTCTAAAAGCAACATCGTGACATCAAGAGCAGTACGTTGCCTTGTAAAGTCATCAATACCTGCGATCCGTCATTATAAAAATATTTTTTTAATACTTTTAACAGCGTTGCTACGCACAATTACAATGAATTGTATAAAAGCTAGGTTCGCTTGGTGGTATGGTCTAGTAATACTCGGCAATAACCAGTAGCTGACGATCATTCATTAGCTCCCCGAAATGGTCACTGAACGGTCATTAAAAGGGTCTTGACCACCAATGCTGCCAATACATAACAATCAATGATGATAACGTTCGGGGGTGCGCCAGTTTACCATACCTAATCACAGAAACGTGCTAATGTGCCCCTAGGCGACCGGGCAGAGATTAGCATTTTACGTACCTGGTAATAAAAAAAAGCAACAGGTATAAACGAATTCTGAAAGGTCAGGCTTACAAATCGGGTTTTTAAAAAGCTTGTGCTGTTAAAGCCAGGGCGCAAAGCATCGAGTCCCGGATTACGCTGCATTAGTTCAATAAACCTATTAACTAATATGGCGTTAATTCCTCAGGTGAGACTATAATACCTGTACAGGTAAAAACAATTAAGACGAATTCTACGACGTATCAGGGAATAATACGTACCTGGAAATCTACGACCTTTCAAATAATTTTAGCTTACATGAAAAATTAGCTTTCTCTGTTACTACACACAGGCCTGCATATTTATGTAATAATAATATTTAATAATAATAATAATAATAATAATAATAATCTTTAGTTAAAGACGGCTTTTAGGATGAACAATTAACATAAGTTCCAAAGAGCTTTTGGGCCGACTGTAAATAACAATCTACAACTGCATGTCAGAGACTATTATTACCTCACTTTTACCCTAAATACCACGCGCCAGGCAGGGTAACAGCAAGTGCCATTTTTAACGTCTTTGGTACGACCCGGCCGCAACTCCCGACCTCCCAGACGGAAAGTGGGCGCGTTACCCCTAGACTAAATTGACAGGTCGTAAAAGAGAAACAGTAAAATATATTTATTAGCAACGTTTAAAGTTTAAGTGAAAACAATACTCAAATCTCAATTTACTAGCACTATAATCTTCCTAGCAACCACCTGAGATCCCTGTAAAACTAATTTAATCTTTCGATTTGATTTTATATCAAAAACGTAACAGGCACAATTGCAGTAATATTTAAAGCTGAGTTGACAGGAGCATTTGTTAAACCCGACGCATGAAGGGGTTACCTAGACAGAATTGACATGGTACGGGACTCCTAAAAAATTCTATCCACAAGATATTTAAACATTTTTATTGCATAAGTAGAATTCGAGTATTGCACAAGTTATGCGAGTATAAATGTCTAGTGTTGTACATTTTGAAGTAAATTTTCATTATTATTTCAATAAAAGACATAATAATTTATGTAAATTCCTTTAAACACGAAACAATTAGCTATGCTGCATTCCTAATATTTACAGGGTAATAACCTAGTCCTAGCAGATAATTCTAGCCCGGCATTGGACAGCATTCTTGTAGGATGGTCATTATTGGCAAGGTGCCAAAATTCGTGCGCGAACCTCTCACACCCCCCGCAGCGATTTTACAAACGTGATGTCATTGTAAATAACTTGAAAAAAGAATCATTAACTTCTCTTCCTGTGTCGTGCAGTCAAACAAACAAACTGCAGGTTCTTAAGATGCCATAAATACCTCGGCTAACCACTTACTACGTCATAAACATTTCGCAATATGTAACATAACAATGCAAAACGTGACTCTCTCAGTAGAGGTTGTCTAAAAATATCACAAGTCGTGTAGAGAGAATAGTGACACAATAACACGCTTTGCTGACCTGTTGATTGACCACGGAAATTAGCAGACTCCGGATACCTAAAGTTGGTACATGTTCGTTGTCATGCTTTGCCGAAATATATTTTCTCGAGTAAGAGAAATATATAAAGAGCAGTCTTGATTATAATTCTTGTTTACTTGATTTTTTTAAAGTAAAAAAAATAAACAAATCAATTATCTTTTTGTGAAGGACACTGTCTAGTGTACTAATGCAGTGCGGATACGCCGGCGACCGGTAATAAGGTTAGAGGAAAAAAGTAACAATTAATTTATGGTAGCCGGAAAGTCACGGGAAAAAAGTGAACTAATTCATGGTGGCCGGAAAGTCACAATTTTAGCTAGGAAAGCAAGTGAGGCAATCAAACAAAAATATTCAAGTCAGTTACAATGTATTTAAGTACCATAAACAATTCTAGTAATAAAACAGAAAACATTTTAAATCAGTTATTAACTGGCAACGCATGATTTGCACACATTAACAAAACTATTTATAATTATTAACTATGATGGCATTACAGGTATGTGAAAAACGACGTTTTGTTTAATATCTTACGGTTACGGTTACTTTTTTTCTTATCATTTTTTACCTGTGATTTTGCTTGGGAAAAAGAAAAATGAACTAGGTAAGGTTCTAGCTAGCTGTTAAAACTGTTACTATTACAATAGCATGGACTGCGAGGCGTTGTCAAGTGTACACAAATGTGTTGTCTGGTTCACTTAACCTTTGACCTTTTCAAGACCGTCATCAATCGCTGGAACTGTGAAAAGGCTTATTACCGTTGTCGATATGTCGCATCAAATTATTCCAAAAACGGCATATACATGCATCAGACCCGACAAGCGCCAAGCAGTCGAATTGAACCCGCAGCCCTCGCAAAAGCAGCAAGTTGTTAAACACAACACATTCTGAACGTTCTGTGGTTACAATCAGCCCGAGCAGACATACCAAACTATTTAGTAGGAGTATTTAGTAACAGCAATAATTAGGAGCACTGCTAGTATAAACTCTTCCTGAGGTAAAGAAACAACAGTTATTAGCTGCATAGCAATCAGTATGATTATACTAATTACAATATGCACGTTTCCTCGTGTAACCCAGAAACCGTTATTTATGATTATTATGGCTTAGTACTACTCTCTAGGTAGTCTTTGTATACTGTTTAGATTTTTGCAGTTTGCTTTTCGAATTTGTTTTGGCACAAAGTTACAATTTTGAACGAAGGAAGGAAGGAGGGGAGAGGGAGGGAGAGAGAGAGAGAGAGAGAGAGAGAGAGAGAGAGAGAGAGAGAAAGAGAGAGAGGGGGAGGGAGGGAGGGAGGGAGGGAGGGAGGGAGGGAGGGAGGGAGGGAGGGAGGGAGGGAGGGAGAGAGAGAGAGAGAGAGAGAGAGAGAGAGAGAGAGAGAGAGAGAGAGAGAGAGAGAGAGAGAGAGAGAGAGAGAGAGAGAGAGAGAGAGAGAGAAAGAGAGAGAGAGAGAATAACGTACGTCCTTTAAAACAGTATCTTTCTCGTGTTTTGATTTTAAATACAAAATTAAAATGTATAATAAATATGTTAAAAATTGTTTGGTACGTGTCACAGCACCTTTTTATGTGCTTGCTCCCTCTAACTTTAGAACCTGGCTACGCCCCTGAATAAGTCACTTAACAGTCCGATACCACATTCTGCATGAAGACCAGATTACAAAATACGAAAACACATGGCAAGGGGGTGCAGCATGGAGGAACAAAAAAATCATCGTTTAGGTAGTCACAGGAAAAAAGCACTGGAAAAGTCACAGGAAAATGGCATTGGAAGTCACTGGAAAAGTCGCAGGAAAAGAGCCACTGGAAAAATCACAGGAAAAAAGGCACAGGACAAAAGCCACTGGAAAAGTCACAGAAAAAAGTCACTGGAAAAGTCACATGAAAAAAGGCACTGGAAAAATCACAGAAAAAGTCACTGGAAAAGTCACAGGAAAAAAGTCACCGGAAAAGTCACTGGAAAAGTCACATGAAAAAAGGCATTGGAAAAGTCACATGAAAAAAGGCATTGGAAAAGTCACATGAAAAAAGGCATTGGAAAAGTCACAGGAAAAAAATCACTGGAAAAAAGGCATTGGAAAAGTCACATGAAAAAAGGCATTGGAAAAGTTACAGGAAAAAAATCACTGGAAAAGTCACAGAAAAAGTCACTAGAAGAATCACAGGAAAAGTCACTGGAAAAGTCACAGGAAAAAAGGCACTGGAAAAGTCACAGAAAAAAATCACTGGAAAAGTCACAGAAAAGGGCACTGAAAAAGTCACAGAAAAAAAGCACTGAAAAGTCACAAAAAAGTTACTGGAAAGGTCACAGAAAGTCACTGGAAAAGTCACAGGAAAAAAGGCACTGGAAAAGTCACAGAAAGTCACTGGAAGTGTCACTGGAAAAGCCATAAAAAAGTCACTGGAAAAATCACTGAAAATAAAGAAATAACCCTAACTCTACCAAAATCAAATAACTTTTTTCTCTGACTTTATTACTAGTCACCAAACTTTTATAATGATTACAGACTTAAGTTGTGCTACATTATCTTTGAAGACTTTTTTCAAGTATTAGTTGGCAGTTCTGACATTCAAGAGCTTTTAAACAGTAACTCTGACTCGCCAGTGTTATTATCAATTTATACAACTTGTTAAAATAAATTAAAACAATTAGTAAGCAGATAAAGACTTTTTATTATTTATTAACCTTTTATTTATTGATGGCGAACAAATCTGAAATGAAATGAAATTATGAATTTTTCAGTGACTCTAATGCTATTTCTGGCAGATGATATTTTAACCAGGATTGGATGAAATGAAAATAAATATTATTTATTGAAGAATAAAATTCGTATTTTTCACCGGGGCATTATATACATTCCAGCAGGTGGGAAATGAAGAAAACGAACAAGTATTAAAATTCATGGCAGCAAGGCATTGCCATAATAATAAGCTTTATCCTGCAAACCGTATATCGTGTATCTAAATTTTCTGCTCCCACCTTTTTGCTTAAATAGGAATACTTTAGAATGGACTTAACACTAGGAATCCTTTTGTTGTTAACAGACCATATTGTTGTTACTGCATATAAAGTCTACTAATGTTGTATATATCATGTAACGTCAGATATTCAGTTTGCATTTATTTTTACCAAAAGTCAATCATCTAAGTTATTCAGCTTTTAAAATCTCCTGTCCCTTTGTCATTTTATTTCTTGAATTAGAAAGCTTTGACTTGAAAACAGCTGTGTCAAATGAAATATCCAACTTCTTTGCACTTGCTAAATTTGTGCTTGCGGCTAGGTACACATATCATCAGAAAGTAAAAACTAGATTAAACAAATTACATTTACATAATAATAAATTTTATTATAAACACTATGCCCATTTGTTAATGTGCCCAATTCTACAATCTTTCTATAATAGTGGTCAGTCTAGTAAAGAGTTCATAGTAAGGAAATATGGAAAGGAAAATTTGCAGCACAAACCAACATTATGGCATTTGCAGTAATAATGTGGTAGTTTTTATAATGTGCGTGTATTAAAACGTGACTAAGTTATTTTTTTAATTGGACAAAATTAGATCCAGAATTCCACAGCAAGTTAAAAGTAGGCCTAGCAGAGCTTATAATTCACCAAACATACTCGAACCAGCTAGTGCACACTTTTGTCAATGTGTTTTTTCTGTGGCATTTTCAATATCGACCAAGAACAGTGTGCTACACTGCAACAACTAATCTCCAGAGCATAACAGAAAGACAATTTACTCATCCACTGTGCTACTAAAGCATGGTGCAGTAACCACATACACCTCTACATTTTTGGATGAGGACTTATTATTGTATCAATGCACTAGTGCCATCTATCCACAGTTAAATATCAATGCAGAAGTGCCACCTACCCGCTGTTAAATATCAATGCACTAGTGTCACCTATCCACAGTTAAATAATGCTTGATGATAGCTGCAGAACGAAGGATAAACCTTTAATGTATTTGAACTTCACATTTTTTGCTACAATGGCAAGTGCAGAGTTATTTGATGCCTCTATTGAGTGCTACATTCACTGGCCTAAAATGTCTCAAATCCATAAAAAAAGTCTGCTCACTGCCAATGTATACACATTACAAGGGCCAGATTAAGACCTCAAGTGGTCCTAAGCACTAAAAAGATTATTGTACCCCCATATGTGTGTAACTCAGAATAAAAACAATACTAAACTGTAAAAAGAAATCTTCGTATTGTCATATTGTAAACACACAGAAATCGACACACATATTCTGGTATATTTTACTTTTGGGTAATTATGTGACTTGAAAAAAACTTTGTGGGCTCCCCTGAGACCATAAGCATATGCCTTATTTTGCTTAATGGTTAATCCAGGGCTGCAAATTACAAAAATTAGTAAGCTGTACTAAGGAAATCTAAGTACAGTAAACTATGTATAACTTGAACAATGTTCGTAAGAAAACAAGATTGAGTCACTCATCAACGACGGACAATACAGTGCGGTCTGTGAAAATAACAAACTGAGCCTTTAATCAAATATCAAACAACAATTTTTTATGAATAATAAAAAATAAAATGACTGGTCCACTTCTTCTGTAGTCTGACTAGCATGGTTTATAGAACTTGGCAATAATAATATTGTTATCTACATTAAACCATGTTCGTTAAGCCACATTGTGTGCAGCGTTATGCTAAGGTAATACAAGAAATCTTAGCATTTTTCCTGAAACTTGCAGTTAAAATCGTAATGTGGTGCACACTTTCATGTAGGACTTCTTGCTTGGGAGGCTGTTCGAGACAGATGAGATAATTTCAATCAGATTCTTCAGAATTGTACTTGAAATTCGGTTCGAGTTACATGATAGTTCAAGTAACAGATTTCGTATTACACAATGTTCGTTAAAGACAAAAAGGAGGTGGAAAATCCGTTCCACGAGATCTGTTCAAGACACGCAAGAATTCAAGTTGTACCAGTTTGAGTTATATGTAGCTTACCGTTTTTGTTTCATAAAGCAAAGTATGATATGCGAGGTGTAAACAAGATAATGTGATAATGTACATATTAAAATTATCATAATAATATCATACTACATTACCAGTAGATATACAGACGCAGAATACTTAATGCTAACCTACCTTTCATTCAACTATGTAAATTAAGTCTGCAAAATCTCAACACTACGGGCTCATATCTAACTGGCTTGTGCATATTAACAACAAATTTATACTACTCCCTTCTCTTTAAAATTGGTCTTATCAGATTAATAACAGATTAACTTTTGTTAAAACAATTCCCGAATGCCAAACGCATTTCTTTATCTACACTATTAACAAGAGCACCCTTCATAGCAATTAGTACACTAATAACAGCAATAATATTGACTATGAAAAATGCTTACCAATATGACAACACTTCCCAGAATGCCATAGTGATCACAAATGCTGAACAGTAATGTAGACCACACAAGAATAAATTTGTTCGTGTAAATTTAACGCAATTATTTGACACAGTTAAAACAATTAAATAAACTCCTTCAGGACCGTAAGCGTTTGCTGCATTTTGCATGGGTTCATGAAAAACTGCTCTCACTACGCAGTGATTATGTTATATTTGATAATTTTTGTAGGTTTTTACTCCTCTAGCAATGGACATTCATGCAAATTTATATACGAAACATTTGCTTATTTTACACAAATTACAAATCGATTTGTGGCCAATAAGCTTTCAGTAACTGCAGTATTTGCACAATGTACAGTATCACTTGGGTGAAATTGGCTAATACTGAAAATTTCAACTATCCAGAGACACAACATTTCGATAAACTTTGGTCTCTATTTTTAAGGAGAAATTCCTGCTAAAAAATGAGATGACCTTAATTTGTTCTTGGCTGATCGGTTGGCTTTTCCAGGAGGTCTGCACAGCAGAAGGTTCTCTTAGGTTGCAGCAAACAGGCGATCAATAAATTAGTGTGTACGATCACGCAAGTGTACACCAGACTAAGCTACTCAATAGGCTAAGTTGGACTGCTTGAGAAGGATGTCTTTCTTAACTACTTATAAATGTTTAAACAAATAGCAGGATTGGATAGCCGAGAGTCTTCTTAATATAACAGTGCCTAATTTGTAATCATTTAGCTATGTCTGTGCTCATACAGTAGCAGAAAAGTCATAGGTCTATAAGACCTATTTTGAGCGGTGCGGTCCTGAAGGAGTTAACAATGTGAACAACAATTCTTCTGAACTACTAACAGCTTACAAAATTGGCAACTCAGAGATGAATATAATACAATCCTCTCTGAAGCAAATGTTTCAAGGTATTTGAGGAATTTGGTTAAACACGCTGACTATTTACTACAGACGAATATTTCTTGAGTTATTTTTGATGCTTCTTGCAAATGAGGCAACACAGTAGCAATTTCATCTACAATCCACGTGTAAACGTCTAAATAATAATGTCAACTATGACTTACTGGCGCATTCAGACTAGCGGGTTTTCTCTCTGATAGCAAACTCATAAGAGCGAACTGGTTTTCATGTTTCTGTCGGTATTGAATTGCAAACTCTCTGACAGTTACAGCAAGTTGATTCACTGTCTAGTGTGAACGCCTTGGTGAGTTACTTCCGATACTTCTGGCAGTGAATGGAGAATTGAGTGCCATCTTGCGCTTACTGCCATGGAGTAACTAGCAACAAGTTTGCTCTCTAGGCTGAACATGCTTGCGTGTTACTCCTGACAATTCCCACGGTGAATAGAGAAGTGAGTGTCAATTAGTGTTTACAGTCGTAGAGTAACTCGACGCAAGTTTTGCTCGCTAGTCTGAACATGCTTGCGAGTTACTCTCGACAATTCTCGCAGTGGATAGAGAAGTGACTGTCAGCTTGTGCTTACTGTCAACTCACCACAAGTTTTGCTCTCTAGGCTGAACATGCTCGCGAGTTACTCTCGAGAATTTTGCAGTGAATGGAGAAGTGAGTGTCAGCTCGTGCTTACTGTCGTAGAGTAACTTGCCGCAAGTTTTGCTCTCCAGTCTGAACATACTTGCGAGTTATTTGACAAGAAAACTCACTAGTCTGAACACATCATTACAAACTTATAGACGGAGAGTTAGTGGGAATAAAAAACTCAGATAATATCCTTCCTAATGCAGGGTGGCAAGCATAATGTGGTATTACCGACTGCTTTTTTTAAATGTTTTGTAAGCGATGTAGCTGGCTGCGGCTAAAGCGGCTATTCCTAGTCCAGCCTTGACCCATAACATGGTATCCTGTGCTTGAATCTGTCGAAGTTGACTGTAACAGAAAGGTTAAGTCAATTTGGTTTAAATCAATTTGAAAGAAAACCTGTTTACTCACTGCAAATGACTACATTATTAAAGATTTTGCGCCTATAATCAACAGTGTTGTCAAGTTTTCTATGTACAGTAAGTCTTCGCTTAACGGCACTAATGTGTTCCAGCAAAGTTTGACATTAAGTGAAACATTGTTAAATGAAACCAAGATTTCCATAGAAAATAATGTAAAAGAATTGAGATACAGTCCAGACGCATAAATCAATGCTGCTTAAATCATATAAATTAAACGTTTTATGAGTTTTACTCATATTTCTCCTGATTAATTTCTTTCTGTTTGTCTGAAACCACCTATCTTTCTTACCAATATCTAGCTAGACTTACTGGGGTTTTCTCTCTTGTTAACATTGGAGCTTTACATATAGGCAGCTAGCGGTTCAACACTGCGTAATGAAAGCCAAGCACTGGAGCAATGTTGGGATAGTCTGATGAATAAGGTACTAGCTGAGTTGCTATAGAAACGGGTTACAGACAAATTTCCTTGACATAAAGTTTGAACTCAGTTGTCTGGAAGTGTATAAATAGAACTCGCTTGATACAAACGGCTATCATGTAATGCATAGTCAGTCAGGAAGCAATAAACATAATATATGTAGTGTTTTACATTAGTGGTATGTTTTTCGAACAAATAATACAACATATACCATTTTTATTGCTTCCGATTTGGTAAAAAAGTAGATGACAAAATAAAAAATGGCTTTGAGCAAGGAAAAAGTCATCCTTAAAGTGAAATGTGCATCGTTAAGTGAGGAAAAGGAGGTCAACTGTTCAGCATCGTTAAAACGAAACGTCGCTAAGCGTTAAGTCACTAAGGGGACTCGTTAAGCGAGGACTTACTGTATATGAAACATCTAAATAAAAGAGAAAGGTTCTTCATAATTTACCGAGTTTTTTGCAAAAATGCTTGAGCAAAAAGCTAAGAAAGTTAACTACAATTAACAGACATTAATAACTTGTGTATCTACTAAATCAATTGGAACGTTATTTCACCAATCAGTGAGCAAATTGAAAGCAATTATGAAAATAAATGAGTGATTTCTAATTAAGTTACATTAATTAGGGAGTGACTTCTGCATGCTTATACAAAAATTTATTTTTGTGAGCCATAGACCAAGCAATGCTGTGATGGAAGTGGTTTGGTTTGTAGAGTAAGACAAGCAGGTAATCACAAGACAGAAGGTTCACCGTCAGTGGCGGCTCGTGTATAGGCACTGTTGAACTACAGCAAGCTCTATTTTCATGCTATGTTAACATAATGAATCTTTTTCTTTCACTCTTTCGTTATGCTTGCATATCCTTGTATGGAACCAGAGAACGCGAGGAACTATGAACTGTGCGCTTCACAGTTCTAGCGACTCAGTGTTTGGCCGTTGTGTGCATGCGGCTATGTGCACTGTCTGAGATAAGAAGCTGCATGCTAGGTAGAGAGAGCACTGTCACTCACGCAGTGCCGACCCTCTTGTATAAATAGCATTTCTTCTTGACTCAGCATATGTTGTGCTTAAAAACTGTGTAGCATATTCTTGAATGTGATAAAGTGTAGAATTAGATGATTATCATGCTTCCAACTATGTATTTAATTCATAGTTTTTTGGTTCTTTTACTTTACAGAAAATTTAAACAATTTAATCATGGCCTCCTTGCATCCCCAAGAAATAAGTATAATATTATTTAATACACAATATTAAAAAAATAGCTACGAGTCGCCACTGGTCAATGTGCTGGTAACTGGAAAGCCAAATTATGCCTTCCCATGACGCACAACAAACTATGTATGAGCAAATGTTAAAAAATAATCATCTCCCAAGCAACCAGCTGTTAGAATACACTCATACCTCGGCTTGCCGGACCTAGCTTTTACGGATATCGGACAAAATCTGGACCATTAACAATCCTACATACTACGGATATAGTCTGTTGTTTTGTGAGCTGACCGCTACTCAGCGGGCCGTCACTTTGTTTACATCATTACATTAGTGCAACCAAGCAGCGTGTAATGACACATGCATAGCTTGTACGTCAGGAGTGGCCCATACTAGACGTTTTTGAAACAATTAGTTGATTGATTCTACATTACAGTGAGTTTAATACACGGCGCCTACTGTATTAGCTTAGTATCCGTAAATACGGACAATCGGCAAATTCGGGCCGATGTCTCGCAGCTTTTGTCCGGCAAACCGAGATACGAGTATATTAGGCATGCACAGAGCCCATGAAAACCTTAAGCAAGTGCAGCGTTCCAAATACACCACAGTGGAGAAGATGCAGACAACACCACAACAAATCGTGCCACTACGCTACAACTAACGACAAAACAATATGTCTTGGTCATTACAACAAGCAATGACAAACCAAGTGGCAAAGAAAAAACGTAAACCTTTGGACATCGGTCAGCCAGTTTGACGGCTGTTTCAACATCAACGCATTAACAAGCCTCTTCAGATTCCTGCAAGAGTGATGCAAGTCATTAAGAAGCATGTGCAAAGTGGAGGGGGTGTGAGACATTTGAGCGAAGAACGAAGGGAAGAATTTCAACGAGAAGAATCATGTTAGTTTTGATCGTTATTGCTGGCGTAGTTTCTTTATTTGTTCTAATTCTGAGAAGCTTCCCTCTCCCTCGTTTTCCAAAATAAGGGCACAAAAATGGCTACGATATTGAGGTTATTTCAAACTATTGTAATGCCAAGTATGTTTTATGGCTCAGTGTGCAAGATGATACGAAAACATAGTTATTTTAATGACCTGTGGTACGACGTCATGAGATCTGCCACAGGTGTAAGGTACAATCCACGTAAAACTGATATGGAATGTATTTGTGGATTTTCGCCACCTCATATAGTCTATGATAGTATTGTCACCAAGTTTCTCACGAAACTATGAGTTGGTCAGGAGAAGACCTACTTAAAAATGAATAAGTATTTGTGAGGAAACGCAGCAAAACTGCCGTAATAACCTGCATCTTATGAAGCTGCACTTAGCTACGACAAAATATTTTTCCAAAAGATTTGTAAGAACAGCAATTTGAGATATGCAGCCTTAAGTGATTTTTCTTTTGACTATTTTACTTACAACAAATTAGACGTAGAAAAGTTTGTGAAAACGATGTGGAAGAAAAAGATTCAAAACTCAAATCAGATTGATGGCATATCTGCAGATGTCATTTCACCAGAATTGTCATCTCTAAACTTAGGGTTAAATAATCATGAATGTAATGTAGAAATGACGGCACCTAATTTGTTGCTAAAAAGAGGCACACAATCTTTTCAGTATGTAGTTGTTGAAAACAATACTAAATATTGTAATTGCGATAATATATCTGTTCAAACACCAGAACATCTAACTTTTCAGATTTTTCAAAAACATAGAAGTAATCTCATAAGAAAATTGCCAGCTATGAATTTGAGAACAATCTTTACTGTAAGAGATAGGAACATCTGCGACTTGTTTGGAAAACTTATGCGAAATATTGTAAATACACAGATTTTGTCAAATTAACTCGAGTATTAAAAGGTTTTTTAAATATTACTAGTGTAAAATACTTAATTTGGTTTTGTATGGTCATTCACAACTGCCTATTTGTCAGCTCACATGTAAGAAATATCATATTTTGTATATTTGTATATTAACTAGAGTTGCTTTGAACTCATGTATTATTACGATAACTTGCTTTGAAAATTATGTGCAATGTTATGTACTGGCTGCAAAATCAGGTATTTTTTATAAATAAAAGAGTTGTAATAATAATAACCCCTCTCCCTCTCCGTCTCCCTCACCAACTCTCTCTCTCTTTCTCCCTCTCTCTCCCTTTCACTTATAACATTTTCTAAACCAGCTATAGCAGCTGTTAGCACAAATGTCAAAACTCAGCTTCTCAGACATATTTATTAAAATAGTCACACAAACTTCACTCCACGGATTCATTTAACCGAAACAGAAAAACGGAAAATACTCACGGAAATGCCGCCATTGTTGCAAGTTTGACGTAGACGTCTCTACTGATGGAGTCGGTGCAGGAGAACCCCTGGGGTGGCGGTAGTTTGAACTGCTGGCAAAACTCGGCAGGTGTTAGTTCAAAATCCTGCCGTACCTCTTTCAAATCTGCTTTGGTGGCCACAAAAAGACAGGGTACGTTACTTTCCAGGAACTGCCTCTGTAATGCAGTAACAATACAGTATTGCTTTGTTTTGCAACAAAGTTTTACAGCTTGTAGAAAAGTTTTACAAATAAAAGTTATGAACAGGATATTATATTAAAGGGATCTTAGAAACATTCATGTCGTTTCAGTAACAATTTTCAAGTGCATCTTGTTCTAAAGTCTCTCACAGGTAAGTGCTGCAAAACTGAAATATTATCATTGCAATACCTACAGCAATAAATCTTTTCACAGTTACGTCGTGTGCCACACTGTAGGTCAAAGGTTAACTTTACTTAATTACGCATTAGTCTGTGCATAGAGTGATTTACTAGCAGGGTCTTCACTATCATCATCAATCGCTGGAACTGTGAAAGGATTTATTAGGGGTTAAAATCACTTTTCTAAAACAATACTATAATAGAAACAAAATGAAAACATTGAGCTTCACAACAACGTGACGTGTAAATCAGCGCGTAGGTTTAAACGATTAATACATTACGTAACATAAAGAAAAAATACTAACTATCAAGATGCGCAAATGTGCAGACTAGAAAGCAATGCACAAGTACATTGCTGTCAAATTGTTTACAACATGTTTTTAATTAATCCAAACCGATGAAGTGAAACTAGAAACATTGTCTTTAACACAACCTTAAAGTAATTGATTGTGATGCTTACAAAACCCCATTATGTGTTTATTCTTTTCCCAAGAAGAATACTAGCAAACACTTTTTTTTACAAGGTGAATGCATTGTTGTCCAAGACGCATACTACCAAACACCTAATCTCATAAGGATAAGGTAAGGCCCTGTTGTCCAAGATGCATGCTACCAAATACCTTTTCTTATAAGGTGAAGGCCCTGTTCTTCAAGATGCATACTACCAAACATCTTTTCTTATAAGACAAATGCCCTGTTGTCCAAGACGCATACTACCAAACACCTTTTCTTATAAGGTGAAGGCCCTGGTGTCTTGCAAATTTCTCTACCAAATTCATAGCGCCATTTAGTTACATTTCTTAACTAAACGGCATGCTCTCGTTTGGATAAAACGAGCAAGATCTCTAAATTTGATGGATTTCGACTAAATCAAACAGAAAAACAATCACAATGTTTCACAATGAAGGTATATTATAAACAACCTCGAATAAGACAGCAAGAACCTGAGGAAATATTTGAATAATAAAAGAATAGAAAACAAGTGGTCGTCGACTTACGACCACAATTCGTACCAGCGGATTGGTCGTAAGACGAATTGGACACAAGTCGGACCCATATATTAAAGCGGTGCGAGCCTTCATGCAAGACGTTGCGCGTGCGTGTGTGTATGTATGCACATTGAGTATAGCGGCGCGTATGCATTTATCAAAACAAATAGCGATTTAAAGTTTATTTTTTAAGAACTGAATATGAGTTATAGTTGGTTTAGTATAATTAATTAATTAAGCTGCAATCAGGTTGTACAGTCAAACAGTAAGTTGCGAAGGTCGTAAGTCGAACGACAACCTTAGTATTTATAACTTACTTTAAAAATTTTTGTGCAATACTCGAAACTAGACGGATCGGATACATCATATAAAAAACAGGCAACATCACATTCTGTGTCAGTTGATGAAAAATCACCTCCGAGTCCCGGTACAACTTCGTGTAACTGAAAATACAAATGATCAATCACTTAAAGATGCAAAACATTCACAAGTGTCCCGTCTGCCTCTCACATTTAAAATTTTATTTTTTGTGTACAGATGTTTACACAATATGGCTCCAGGTTATTTATCTAATCTTCTTAAAGTAAAAGCTTTCTCAGTTTGCACACACTTCAGTCTTCAGGATGAACAAGGCATCACTCTAGATGAACCCTTTAATCGTACCCCATAAAACTTTCGCACGCAAACAGACGTTTTTCAGTAGCTCTCCCCAGAGAATGGAACAAACTCCTACTGGATTTTTGTTGCTGTACTAAATTCGATGGGTTTAAGAAAAGGCTCAAGATTCGCTTGTTCATTTTAGCCTTTTCAAACTAAGTTTGCTAATTTCATGTTGTGTACAGTGTCAGGTATTCACTGGGTTTTACTGTAATTTGTTTAAATCTTAATTAGAATGCTGATGCTTTTATTTAATTGTTGTTCAGCACCATAGAATACTAATTGTAATTAACAGTGTGATATAAATTATGTGTGTGCGCGCGTATTGACAGGTACTGTATTACATCAGCTTAAGCACATTCAACAGAAAAATCTGTAGGAAAGCGTTTGTTCTTTTTTTCTTTCATTGCGTCCACGGTTGATTTGTAGATGATTGTTTTAGTTCACAGAAGTTGATAGCAACTCAAGATTTAAAGGTAACAGAAAGTTTAATCGACTATAAGTAACATAAAATACAAAAATCAAGACGACAGCAATGACACAGTTGTGTTCTTCACACACTTTCTGCTTAACTGAACTACTTACTACCATGTTTATACGCATCACAAAATAGTTCCTCGCGAGTCAATCGCGACAAAATCGTAATGTTAACGCAAAACAGTATCATTTTTCATATCCTACCCCATTTTGAAGTACGGTAAAATGTGTACATTGTAACGCGTATAATGATGCCCAAAGTATTAAATATAATTAATTGATAAGTTAAAAACTTAATTAATGATGAGGAAGCCCAGCTAGCGATGACGTCACAACTGAACATGATTTTCAACAGCACAAACATTTCAAGAACGTCTTAAATCTGTTTTGCGAAAGCAGAAATTGAAATACAGTGCCAATGTACAACATTCACTGTAATATACAAAAATGCTGCAAATTTTAAGATAAAAATTCAAGTTTCAAATTTACTGTGCCACGCATGAGCCCTCAAGAGTGTGTAGTTCATCACAAACTAACACATCTGAACTGAGAGGTACAGCACCTGTTTTTATGCAACGTGTTTCCGAATTGTAGGAGCTATTGCCTGTCTAACTAGCGAATGGCGGATGCATGTAACAGCGACGAACTAGTGGCATGAACGTGAAATTGTGTTTGTGTGGTAACAATTCCATTCAGGTAAGTGATTCTTTAGGGGCTCGCATGTTCCCTTTCAATATTTTAAAGAGTGGATTGTTTTGACCTACAGTTTAAGATTGGGTCCAGTTTTCCTTTAGCAAACAACCAAAGATAAACAATCACACAACAAATGTTTGGATTGTGATGCTAAACCTTACATCTACTGTTCTCTATGCTAACATCTATTCTTTACCCCAAATTGTTGATACAGTTATTATTCTATTAGAAAACATGTTCATAATTGCTTTACTTTCTTACGGTTTTTTACTTTAATATAATCTTAAAGGAAAGAACAAGTCACTCAGTATGTTGGATTTGTTTTACTGTTATCACTTAAACTTGAAAAAAAAAACAAATCATGATGTAAATGACAAACTTCATGACTGTTTGTAAGCGCATTGTAGCTTTTCGTAAGCGCGCGCTGTTTAAACGAATTCATATTTGTGTGGCTTACCTAATGTTCATGCAAAAATCTTGCAAAATTAGTTATTCAATTTTTTTTGTAAAAACTTGTTATACTTTTGACGAAGAATAACAGTGTGCTAGTTTTGCTTCAATGACGTCATTGGCAGAAGAATGGGCATTGAAAATGAGAGCACCCGACATGAAGTGATTGCGACTCTAAAGTGATTTTACTAATTACATAAGGCATATATGGCAGATTTATTACTAGATCCTTCTAACATTTTTACTTGAACAGTGAAATAAGCCTAACCTCTTAGAAGCTTGGCCTTTCCTTTAACTTGAAAGAGGAAGGCAATATGGGTTAGCACATCTTAATCATTAGATAGTACCAAAAACTTACCACTAGATAGCGTTCTTGCCCGTACACAGGTACAGCACCGACTGTGTGAACTGGTAGATTTGATCGCTCCAAAGTTGACTGGTATTGCAACGACCTACAGAGTAGTGCTTGCAAGAAAGCTGTTTTACCAACTCCGTGTTTTCCGATTACGCTGCACTGGTAGACGGTCCGAGACGTCTGCTTCTTTTCGCAGTCTATTCGCCGTTCTCGAGTAACTAAAAAATTTCAAAAAATCAATTTGTTTGACAGTTAAAACAGGACACAGGAAAACGCATGCAAACTTCCAAGAACTTCTTCTATTTGAGAACTTCTAAGGCTTCCAAAGAGCATTTTCTCTGTTGTGTGAATTTAGTCATAGGTAATGTGAATTTTTGTTTTAGACAGATCTCTCCTTACCTCACCTCACCTCCAAATGGGTGGTTTCCTCTAAAATTTTCGTTCAAAGTGATCTACTGAACATCTTCAGTGTCGAGAATAAGAATGAAATCTGGTATCATGTCGAGAACGCGGAATTTATTTTAGTTCTTAGTTCTCGCTTATTTCGTGTTTAGCTCAAAAGAAGTGGGATAGTCGATGCATCAAGCTGAATGTTTTATGTAAAAGGTTGTTCTTGAAAAGTTTATTATTAATATTTGTTGTCGACTTCTGTGTTTCCTGCATCTATTGTAAATGAAACCAATAAACAACGAATTAAAACATCATGATGTACTTATTCATATTCAGTGACATAGCATACATAACAGCATAACACAGTCCGTAAAATAAGAAATAAGAATGTTAGTAAACGTCACGTCAAGTTCACAATTTCAATATATCATTCTGGAATATCTAATCCTGATGCATTCAGTGTCTTTATTCTATTAGGAAAACTGTATATACGAGGCTCCAATACATGGGGAAAACTTTATTTCTCTAATTACGGTTAGTACATATTAAGTTAAGAGATAGCTTTGCCTCTTAACATGGGGAAAACTGACTTCCCTTTAACTACAGTTAGTACATATTAAGTTTAGAGATATCTTTGCCCCTAATGTAGGGAAAAACCTGCTCCGTCAACTATCACGGCCGTCAGGTTTTTCCCAACGAGTTATTTCCTGCCTTGGACTTTATACTAGGCCTATTCATTTAACACATTACGTGGTTAATGGTGTGCTAAGACAGGTTTCTATTTATATACCTGCACAATAGAACTACAGAATTATATGCATACTTTCTTAGGTATGTCCTACATTTATTTTATACAAGGCAAATACTAATTTACTTAACTCGGAAATGAGCTTCCGACATTCAGGTAAAGGCCTTGTAGGGTCTACAAATTCCCCTGCCAAATTCTTACCGTTACTTAATTACAGATGTGCGCTCTATTTGGATAAAGTATGCAAATACTGTATTTGGAAAAAATTAGGGATGTATCAAATCCAGTAATTTCAATGTATACTGATCCGATCTGGATTCAGCTAAAAATGTTTGTCGCTACTGTTTTTGTTTCTATTTTTCTATGCGAAAAACTAACGATAGCGCGCCTCCTGTCAAAAAAGTTAGAGCAGGCAAGAAATATGTGCAATGCAGCTAGTAAGCACCAGTAAGCCCTCCATTTACATAAAGCGTAAAAAATCGTCTTGAAATTTTATACCATTTACATACTGCTGTTTTGCATATAGGGCTTGCGTTGCCAGTCACGCTGTATAAAACATGTAAATTTAAACTCCCGCGATGACTGTTAGACACAGCATTTTGATGATAAGTCATTTGAAACAAGTTTAGACAACACCGAGTAAAGTTTGAAAAATAATCAAAGCATTTGTAGCACACACGTCACTACATAAGTAAAATTTTAAATTACTGTATCTTGTCAACATGATAAAAATTCTTTTTTTGGTTAGTGAGTGGTGCGCACTGGAAGTGAGCCAATGAGATTTTACCAATTTATGATTTTAAATAATTAGATAAGTACCAACGACGCATAAAGAGAAATCTTTTTTTTGCAAAAGCTTGTTTTACACTATCAAATGCAATCACATACCTTGCACAGCAGACAGCTGGTTGTCACCGCCTTGTACATAACCAAGGTAAGCTAGGTATTCAAGTGTTTGTGGCGTATCCAGTAAAGTAGTCATCCTATAAAATTAAATAACAAAAGATAATGGCGGAAAATGTCTTAAAAACTTTTTAGATGCGACAAGGCGTACTTAATATTGATGCTTGTGGTGGAACTGATACCTAGCTTACTATCAAGACTTAATGTTGATGTTTGTGGCGGAACTGTAACTCACTATCAAGAATGATCTTCTAAAATAAGACACTGAACTGGCAGATATCTCTTAGTGCTTGTTTAAATGTATAACCATCTCCACCAAAGAAACGAACAGCCTTGGGCAGCATGATGGCAGTTTTCATGATAACCGATAAAGATTTTTCCTTTCGGTTTGCCGATAATTGCACTTTTGGTTGAGTTTCGTTTTCATCGGTAGCTATTAAGTTTTGTAGCCGAAACTTTCGGTAGCATTTTTCCGAGGTTTTAATAATATTTATCCAGCTTACCTTTTTTCTCCTAGATGTTAAAAATCGCTGAAAAATTTTGGCTAAAATAGTTCAAACAAAGCTTAAATATTGTTTATTTAACTCTTCATACCATTTGTAGCAAGCTACTTCATCAAGCTTGCATCAGAGCAAATAAAAGCAAAGAAGCAAGAACAAAGTATTTTATTTATTTCAGAATTTTTCCAGTTTTCATAGTAGTTGGCTTTGCAAATCATTTCAGTTCGGTTTCCTACGCTTCATAAATTTCGGTTTCGGTAAGCGCACTCAGGTAATATCCCTGGTAAGTGCACCTTATGAGCACTCAGCTATACCAGTGTTTTTAGTCAAGCCTTTGTGCTCATTCAATTCAATAAGAAAATTATTTACAAAAAAATAAAAACAGCTAAAACATCAGATATCATTTACTATAACGTCAAAAAAGAGGATACTTTCAGACATTGCCAAGGAAGCCAGCGGCAAAACTTACTTCATTATTTGGGCAAGAAACACTTTACATGATAACCATGCAATTGCTATGTCTATTGTAACTGTGTAATGTATTTTCATTTTGGTTTATCAGTTATTTTACAAAGGTTGTTAAACCAAAATGACAATATGTTACACAATTACAATAGACATATATAATATATATATATACTAAGATTCAATTAAAAAACTGATAACAAAAATATATTTTTTGGCTATTAATACGATTTGATTACACAAGCACGCATGCACACACACATATATATGACACATTTTTTTATATAATATGTATTTATTACGTAAGTCTCGCAACAAGGTGCTAATAGTGTCACTTGATTAACCAACATAATATTAATGTCACATAAGTAGGGGTGGGGGGTTGGCCATAGTATTTTGTCATCCAGTGTTTATTATTATAAAGAAATATTGTATATTATTATATTGTGAAAATTCAAACGAGGCAAATAAGTTAAAATATAACCTAATAATGCAATATATTTTTCTAATAATTAGAGAAATGAAAAACTGAAACTTACGCCCATTTAGCTAGAAAACCTGCATAAGAGATCCAACCCTGCTCATTTGTTAACACCGAGTTGTTGACGTCCCCGCCCCAAGGCATTATGGGACACGTGCTGAACAAATTTGACAGCTCTGTGGGACTCAGAAAACCATCTTTGTCCTGTAACAAGACAGCTGGCAGAGATGAACTAAAACAATGCACAAAAAAATGCATTTCGGACAATAAACTCAAATCGTTTTCGATTTCTGAGAGGCATTATATCAAGAAAATTATTTCACAGTTTCGTTGCATGCACGCGCAGCTACTGTAGGTCAAAGGTTACGTGTACCACAGCAACCTGTCTTAATTACAACCGTCATGTGACGTGTGTGTAAAGCTAAGCCAGTAGTTCAGTAACTTCAGTTGTTTTACGCGGACTTTACTTAATTATGCACTAGTCTATGTGTAGAGTGATTTACTAGCCGGATCTTGCTTAAGAACAAGAAAAAATGAACTAGGTAAGTTTCTAGTTAGCTGTTAAAACTGTTACTATTGCAACAGTATGGGCTGCGAGGCATTGCAAAATGTACACAAATGCATTGTCTGGTACACTTAACTTTTGACCATTTCACTATCACCATCGAACGCTGGAACTGCAAAAAGGCTTATCAAATTTGCAGTGTAGTGAGTACAATGCCAAAAATTTATGTTGCTTTAAGAAGAGAATTATGCAGTTGTCTTGTGATTTTGCAGTTTTTATCAGTCAACATGAGTCTACCTAAGAGTGAAATTATCATGAGCTTAAGACTTTGCTAATTACGCAAGGTGCACATCACATTTTCAATGCTGAAAACTTCTTAAGAATTCCCCGAAAAATAAAAATAAAGTATAACTTCTCACGAACCATTACTTTCCGTCACAAGGGGAAAAAAGGCAATTTTAAAGTATGTCCCAAAAAACTTTCCATACAAAGTTATATTGCATTACGCTTACCTGTTTGACAGCCTCATATTGCATTGCGCTTACCTGTTTGACAGCCTCATATTGCATTGCGCTTACCTGTTTGACAGCCTCATATTGCATTACACTTACCTGTTTGACAGACTCATATTGCATTACGCTTACCTGTTTGAAATACTCATATTGCATTACACTTACCTGTTTGAAAGACTCATATTGCATTACGCTTACATGTTTGACAGCCTCATATTGCATTGCGCTTACCTGTTTGACAGACTCATATTGCATTGCGCTTACCTATTTAAAAGACTCATACATTTAAAAACAAAATTCTCATCCCTGTGTGCTTTACAGGCTCATCAAAAAGCAATCTATTAATCTTATTCACAAGACAAAATTAACTTACACATTTGCTTAGTTGAGCAAGCGTGCGTTACGAATGCTATGATTATTTTTTGAACTTTGTTGAATGTGCTAAAATTTATTACTTAATAACTAACATTTAGAATGGCTGCGCCTAACGGTCATCGCGGGAGTATAAATTTATAAGTTTTATGCACAGTTACAGCTAACACAAGCTCTGTATGCAATAAGACAGTTGATAAGTGATACAAAATTTCATGACAAGTTTTATTCATTAATTCTGTTTTCTTGTCCTCCAAATAAATAAAATGTTAATAATAGCCAATAACTAAAGGAGTTTTTACAAAAATAATATTCATGATGTTTATCTTATTAGCCAAACCTTCTTGTTCAGTTTATGCCCCTCCCACTACAGATCTTGTTGCAGAGAAAAAGCAGAACAACAATACTACACATACCTGATCATATTTCTGAAATATTGCATGCAGAAATTGGAAACCCTGATGCGTAAGTTCCACCGTGCAACCATTCGGTACTGATAACCTGAAATTTGAATCAATAGCATTAGTGGGAATTAATAAGAACACCGTTCAAAAGCTAAAATAGTTCAAGTTTAACTTTATTTATTTTTGTGTAGTGTAAAATCGATACAAGTATGTGCTTGAACGTTGAACAGAGAAAATACATAAAGCTAACAGGGATGTGCCAATCTTATCTGGAGAGAGTAGGAAGACATTTGGCGTTATAGCCGAAAAAAGAGTCTGCATTTTAATTGATGTATCTTCTCCTAGAACTTCGTTCCTGGAAGTTCAACTAAAAGGGATGGATCAACTAACCATTCTTCTCAGGGATTAGCTATGGCAGGAGCGAATGGTAGCGCTTTTGTTATTACACTGCTAATGTTTTAGTGGATTGATGATGCTATGAACTGCTTCAGAGTTAGTGTGATTTTCTGCAACGTGTAGCTGGTGTAGTCCACATGAATGTTTGCGTTACTCATTGATGGCGACATCCAGGGATGTGCCGTTCTGATATATAATCAGAGGTCTAGGCAAACAAGCTTGCATATTGAAACAGATTGGAGATCGGACCGATAATGCTTTAAAATAGCTACACCAGGGCTAAAATTTTCCCTTAAAATAAGTTTTCACTTTGAATACACCTGAAATAAACTTTATTGGGCCTGTTGTTATTAGCGTCTAATGAACACGATCATTATAAACACTAACGGTCATTAATGTGAGCAGTTTATTCAAAAAAAATTCTATTTCATTTCCACCATGCAGTTAGCATACAAGTGCCATTTTTAAGCATTGACTGAGCTGCAAAACGAACGAGTTTGACTAAAGCATGTGTTTCATTACGTAAAATAAAAATATGCTCAACTTCAAACTCGTTTATATGTTTCAAGCGTAAAATACAAGTATGCTCAACTTCAAACTCTATGCCTATTACGCCATTACCAATCTATCGCATGTTTCTTTGTATCTACAATTTTACATGAAACATCGTCGCTGGTTATTTTTTTCATGCGAATCTATTATTTAATGATAAGAAAGGCTTGTGTTAATTATCATTAATTGTGTTAAAATGCATACTTTTTACCGTACTTGAAAATGGAGTAATACATGAAATATCATCCTGTCTTCCTTTAATATTTAAATTTTAGATGTTTTCGTACTTTTTATTAACGCATTAAGTAGTACTCACGATGGAAAAAGGTAGTCTTTGGACAACTGAAGATCATCATTGTAACCAAACTTTCTTAGAACTGTCCACGTTGTTTCGTGACGACCTCGTTGTATGAACAAAGTGTGCAAGTACAGAAAACCTAAACAAAAAACAAGAAAATACAATTTCATTTCACAGAATTAGCAATTTAGATTGTTGACAAACTGTTCATTTTATAGTTCAACTTTTGTCATGACATCACACTTACATTTCTTTACACATAATAATCCAATGGCCATGTCAGTATGTCGACATGAATGTATATTGAAAAAACAAACAAACTATGTATCAGGCCTCAGTCTGTTGCTCTAATTTCATTGGCATCGAAACAGAACAGCAAATGCAATTTTGCGAACTTTTGTCTTCTGACAAACAACAGTTGCATAAAAAACTGCATAACTGCTCAAAATGGCGATGAAATGCAGTTAAATGTAGTTTAATTTTGGCGAAATAGAAATTTTTTTCATGACCTCATAGTGCAACCTCATTGACGCTCAAAAATCAGCAAAAAAAATTATACAACGGAGTCTGTATCACTGAATGTTCTCATAATATACTACTCAATTCTTTAGATAGTGGCAGTTTCAGAAGGCACAATAAGTCAAAAGAACAACAAATATCACTGAAGAATAGGCCTGTGACTATACATCGTGATATCTTTTACTATGATATGCATATCGCCAAATTGATGATAAATCTTTATTTGCACAACACATACCCAATATATACAATTCTGCACTGTATTATGATATAAGAGCGCATATACAGCATGGTCAATTACAATTACGTCTTTAATACATGTACCACAAACTTGCTTATAAAACATTTTGGCAATTATTTATAATAACTAAGGTCCATAATAACAGAATTCATTCACTGGGATTACTTAGATTACACTATTAAGAAAGTATTAAAAATGACAAACTTTCTACATGCACGCTTTACTTACAAATATATAAGAAGAAGGACTTTTGCTAAAATTTATGATAAAAGCAGGATAAATTTTGCCTGAATTATACATATATGTATATAAAGATTTGCTAAAATTTATACTGTATCGTGCATTTAACCCTTTTACATCGCCAAGGAGCACCCACATTGTGATAATCTGAGTCACTGATATTCAGCAAATTAGCACTCACTTGACAATATGCTGGTAAAAATGATTTGAAGTGATTTCAAGCTGCAGCTGTAGAGTGCACTGTAGATACGTAATGTTTAATCTATAGTAGGCTAATTATATTGCTTGCATATAAAGTTGTGAAATGGCAAACATGAACCAGAAAATGCACAAGCAACTTTTAAGCCTAAAGTATTGATATATTTGCTTTTCTGGTGGCTTACAATGCAAACTATAGCCTGCACATTACATGAGTAATAAATAAAAATCAAAGAGTGTTGTCAAGTTATTTCAGCATTTAGCAATCCTAAAACTGTTGATTGATAAAATATGCTTAGCATTTATTATCGCTGGCTTCATTTAGTTTTCTTATAAAACCTGCAAACATCAATTCAGGTGTATCGTGAGGTTAGTATTGCAATATATATCATATCGTAACCTAGGTGTATCTTTACAGCCCTACTGAAGACTTACATGCACTTAACACAGAGCAAAATGATGTCACTGTTAAAGGTAAAACATGTTTTACATTCACAGTTTAAATTGGTGTGAAAAATTACTAAGGCCTTAAAAGATGGAAACTTGTCAACTAAGGGTGTTTCATGATCGAAGTTGTCATGATCCCGATCCCCGAACCTTAATCCCGAACTTATCCCAAATCCCGTTCCCATTCTAATCTTTTCGTCCCATCCCAATCATGAACTTTAAATATGTTTTAATATTTAAAAAACAACGAGTTTTTTGACGTATATCGATGAAAATGAGCTCTTTATCGTACTCATCTCGTAAATTTTGTAAAAATGTTGAGATATCAACCACAGCTGCGTCGCATTTGTCAACTGCTATTTTTAAAATGCTCAAAGTAATCGCATGATTTTTTTTCACAGGGCATACAGAGGGAAAGTGCAGTCAGTCATTTGTGAGTGTGACTAATTTATTCTGATGCATCTGGTTTGCCAATCATGTTGTAACAATTTACGAAAATATATAATAAGCTGTCTTACGAGAAATACTTTGTGTGACTTCTGTCTCACTGCTACTAGTACCTTTCCTACCTAAAATTCTCGAAGTAGCTGATGCTTCTTAGTCAGTATGCATAATCATTCTTCTTAAGAATTATTTTAACTTCACAGCAAAGAGATGACCCTTAAGTTTCTTTACCTTTACTTAGTGTAGGCTCAGAACGTGCATTGATTAGCTGGCAGGGTGTGTCTGTGTGTGTGCGTGCGTGTGCGTGCGTGCATGGGTGGAATCTTCTCACAGTCTAGACAACATTTATTGTCTATGATTCCAGGCGCATATAACACACATATTTGAGGCTGGAGTTGTAATTGTGGAATTTGGCTGTAATATTTCCATTTACTGATAATATGTACGTATTGGAGCTATAGCGGACGGGTATCCCAATCCCAAACTTTTGGTTCCTGACCCGAACCTCAATCCCAACCACTTGATCCCAGACCCAGAAAAAGATAATCCCAAACTTAAATAGCATCCAGAAGCCCGATCCCGAACCGCTGATCCCGATTCGAACATAGGACACTCCCACTATCAACCAATTTTAACAATTTTAGTTAAAAATTTTTTACTTTGAATGACTTATATTAAAACTCGGTGATAAAGAAATCTTAACTAGAATTTTTAGTTTATATAAGTTAGTAAAGTTACCTCTTAACGTAAGACTGTTGTTATTCAAGCCATCGGTTGTATTCGCGTTGACAATCTCTTTCACCTCTTCTAAAGCTTGAGCTTGCAGCGGTGCATTAAAACACTTGCGCTACGAAGAAAAGATCAATTAATAATAATTTATTAGCCTTAATCCATAAAAATTCTCTAGGGTTTTAGAATTAGTAATTGATAAAAGCGTGAGTAACAAACACATCATGAATGGACTTAAAATTATACATTACAATAAAAATAGCAGCACAGTCAAATAACACATACAATACAAATAAACTAAGATATAATGTAAATCGAATTAAATTAATTTTATTATATAATTAATATATAATTAAAGGTTAAATTAAAAGCTTTTTGGAATAAAAACGTTTTGAGGCTTCTTTGCAAAGTAGATAGTGACTCTGACTGCTGTATGTGAATTGGTGTTTTCTTCCACAGTAGAGTTGCAGCAGATGAGAAGGACCGTCCTCCACGAGTGACTAGTGTTCTAGGTTGGACCAAGTTCATTGAATTTGCTAAACTTACTTACTTTAATAAACTTGCATGTTTGGTCGAAGAATCAGCAGTACCATTTTTTAAGTCTTTGGTATGACTCGGTCGGGAGTTGAACCCGCCATCTCCCGGGTGGGAAGCGAGCATGCTACGAATGAGCTACGCCACCCGGTATGCAATTCTTGAATATTTTTCGGTTACTTCTGGCTGGTAAATAGTAGAATTTTCTAGAAACTTCTTGGTAGCATGCATGGTTCAAGAAAACTGAGGTGTTTTATTTCAAGTAATGAGTTTAATTGCCAACAAATAGTTAAACCAGGTTAACTCAATTATACATTTGTTTCCTTTATAATGTGAAGTATGCTCTGACGTTGCTCGTGTACTAGAACACGAGTCTCTGTGCTTGTTTTGTCTCTTGCAGTGATGGTCTTGTGAAGAGTCATTAGCCAATCCAGTTTTAGGACATTTTAGCCGGGCTGGTGCATTAATCAAGCGAAGATCTAGTGTAGTATGGAGTCCTCAAAAGTAACCTAGCTAATGTTTCACCAAGACTTAGGATTACAGTTCTGTTTTGCACAAGGCCCTTAAGTATCATATGTTCTCTCGTTTGCCAAAATCTTTAGATCATGCAATTGATTAAAAGGCCAACTTGACAGCTTGCTACAAACATGGGTAAAATAATACACTCATATCTCGGTTTGGTGTACAAAAGCGTGGAGACTTCGGTCCGAATTTGCCAATTGTCCGCATTTACCGATAATATTAAGCTAATACAGTAAGTGCCGTGTACAAGACTCAGGGTAATGTAGAATCAATTGCCTAATTGTCTCAAAAACGTGTAGTACGGGCCGCTCCTATGTAAAAGTATATAAAAACTGTCGGCAATAGACTCAAATAACTCCGCATAATTGACTCCGTACTTTTACATATAGAGATATACACGTGGTTACGCTGATGTAATGATGTAAACAAGGTGACGGCCCGCCAACTAACAGTCAGCTTTCAAAACAACGGACTGTGTCCGTAGTATGTGGGACTTTTTAGCGGTCCAGTTTTTGTCCGATATCTGTAAAAGCCACATCCAGCAAACTGAGATGTGAGTGTAAAAAATATTGCAACAAGAACTTACGAGTTCAACACCCTTGGGGCACAACAAATTTATTAACACGAAAATGCAGCCGCTCGGTTCTTTGCGTGTGACAAATAATGACACAACATACAGTCAGAACTCTGAATAACTTATATTAACCACATGTATTCAACTGTTCAACTTAATCTAATATAACAGATTCACCAGGCACATTTATTAAGGGATTTATATATAAGCTAGTTTCACTTCAAATACTAAACTATTTGCGACAAACGAACCACCTTGGTCTCCCGTACTATCACAGGACATTCATTTTTTGATCCAGGCAGTCAGGGAGAAAGTAGCAGGCAAAAAACACCTAAAAATCAGCATTTTTTGCCCAAATCAGCTGCAATTAGACTAGAACAAAGACTAGAACTAGAACTAGGACATACTTGAAAGAGATTAATTTCCTGATCGTTTAGCAGCGAATCATTGTCAATATCACAGATCTTGAATATACGTGTGAGAGCCCGTTTGCAGCTAGGGGTCATCTCCTTTTCCTCGGAAAGGAAGAGTGGCGCCGTCGGATGCAGAACCGCCTTTTGAGCATAGTAAAAAACCTCAGATATATTCTTCAAGTTCTTTGCGGAACACTGTAACAATATAGAATGGTAACACAACATTGTAAAATGAAGATGCACATTTTCTCAAAACTGTCTATTATTTGCACATAAATATAAACACAAGTGGACTTCAGAAATGATTTGACCATATTTAACATAAACACTATGCTAACAAGCCCGCTAACAGGGAGGTGACAACATGCAAACTTATGTCCCGACACGATACCGATTATTTTTACATATTGCTGTTGGGCGATCCGATTCGCTCTCTGGTCTGATCTCTGACACGATATGGTGGCACTACAAGTGCTGCAGCTGTAACTGCTGTTTATGTTGTGATTGTGGGAAGTCAAAATAAAATATTATTGTGACATTTGCTTCGAATAAGATGACTTATTGACTTCTTTCATGGTTATAATTATGACATTTTTGTCCTGTAAAGTACTAATTGTGTACTACTTCTATGTTTATAGACTAGAACTAGAACATATAATATAAACATTATATGTTTATTATTAATATCTTTAGTTTGTCTTTGCTAGGGTCAGTCAGCTTTGTATAAACTATGCAACAAGATATTTCACTCCCGATAGCAACTGGGTTTTTAATCGCAAATGAAATCAACTAGCAGTGAAAAAAACTAGAGATGTTTCATGCAAAATTGCAGACGCGAAAAAAACACGTGATAGATTAGTAATGACCTCACAGGCACAGAATTACAAGTTGAAAATCTTTGCAGTTTTACACGTATGAAACACCAGCTTTAGTCAAACTCATACGTTTTGCAGCTCAGTCAACACTTAAAAGTGGCGGCACTTGTACTTAAACGGCATGGAGAAAATAGTATAGAATTTTTGAAGAAACTGCTAGATTAATGACCGTAAGTGTTTATTACGATCGCAATCATTATGCTCCAATGACAAAAGGCTCAATCAAAGTTCATTTCAGATGTATTCAAAGTAAAAATTTACTTTAAGGGAAAATTTATTTTAGGGCCGATTTGTTCCGATATGCTAGTTTGCTTGCCGATCTCCGATTATTTATCTGGACGGCACATCCTTGCCTGCTAATAGCATAAAAATTAAAAAAGTAGCTGGTAATGAAATGTTTGCCTTTCCAAATCGACAATTCCACAACCGGCAAACTTTGATTCGGCATTACTCTCTATTATAAAGGCATATTCAGCCCAAATATGGTCTAAAAATCTATTTGCAAACAAAAATCTCATCTCTGGCATTAGAAATTTACCTCTATACATGTTTCTACTTCTTTATAATCATTCATAATTGGCATCAAGTTCTCCATGCTGCTCTGCTCTACGATGTCTGACTTGTTCCCGACCAGAATGACGGGAGTTTTGTGATCTTCACCCAAACACTGCCGTACCATCGGCAACCAGTAATCAGTTATCTGGAAAACACAATAATCCCAGGCTTAAAAGATGAACCAACCTTCAAACAACATTTATAACATTTCAATATACAGTTAAAAATATTGAAATCACCATACAATATATGCGCATAAAATGCCTTGCTTAAAAATGCAAAAGAAATTTAAACATTTCTTATCTAGCGCCAAACGAACGTTGATGCCGGCATATTTGAAAAAAATGACGTAAGTTGGTGCCTGCTGAGCAGCGTGAATGCTGTGAAAACAAGCTATGGTGAAGGTACACATTGGGAAATTTCTCCAGTTCACTGAGAAATTCTGCTGTACTAGTGCTGTGTTTAAAAGCGTTTATGTATAAATTAGTCAATTATGATCAATTTTAACGTTGTTACACAGCTTTAATCCACAGGATTATTTCTTAGAATGTGTAAGTAATACATATTAATAGTGTGATTAATTAATTTAAAGATTTCAGTTAACTTTCAGATATGTGTGCAAACTTACTGATATATTGATAACAAGCATTTTGATTGCATACAGCATATTGATCGCTGTATAAGTTGAAAAAAGATTGCTGAAGTACCTCGTGTAATAATTGTTTATATTGCATGGAACCCCAGCTGTTTCACTCAAAATGAGCATGCCAAAGTGTGAAGTGATCGCGACATTAAATTGATTTTACTAATTACATGAGACGCTTATCACAATTTTGATGCTGAATCATTGTAATATTTTTCTCAAGTATTAAAATAACTTCCCGAGAGACTTGCTTTTTGCTTTGAGTCCTTCACTGCTGCGCAATTTGTATTGTAGCTGACATAGGTAAATATTATAAAAAACGATAAACTGCTACTATTACAAATATTACTACAGTCTGCCGTATTGTAGCTGACATAGGTAAATATTATAAAAAACGATAAACTGCTACTATTACAAATATTACTACAGTCTGCCGTATTGTAGCTGACATAGGTAAATATTATAAAAAACGATAAACTGCTACTATTACAAATATTACTACACACTACAGACTGCTGTATCAACATCAGTTTTACTGTCAAATCTATTATTGCAAACCATCATAGTTGTTAACTGACCCTCACAATAATTTTCACTGCAGCCGCCGCAACGGTTGTCGACTGCCACCGTCATGTTCATCAACAGTTCAACACCATCTTCATAGCATCACTTGAACAGCAGACTACCACACACATTCAGAAATCACAGCAATTGTTTTTGCAAATTTTGGTCAAGTTTTTGAATATAGGCAAGTTACGGTATATATATATATATATATATATATATTAACTTTTTGGCCAACAGAGGGCGGCACTGCAGTTCAGACACCTACAAGGTTTTAACAGCCTTTTGCATACCTGGAAATACATGTATTTTTCTACAAAAATATATGTGTCTGCAAATTAAAACCGTTCATAAGTCGGCATGGGTAAAACTACATTATGGTGCTTCAAAGTTGAACGCACAAAAAACTTGGTCAAATGTCAATTTTTTGTTTTTATAACAACAAACACTAAATATATTGAACGTTTGCATTCTGGCATCAAATTACCATGAAAATTCAAAGGATACAAAAAATCTAATTTTATAATTACCCTTATCCACATTTCTGACTAGAAACTAGTACTGTAATTGCAAAAAAACTTGTATTTTTAAACTCCAATAGTAGCTCGTGGAAGCAGTAATTTCACTTGCTTGATTTTTTCTGTTGCAAAGCCCAAATCTTTGTCCAGAAGAGCCACTTACTGGATTTAAACATAACTTCAATGTTGGCAAAGTCCATAGCAACCAGACTTTCATACGGTTACTAAGTGTTTTTGTAGAAACACGACAAAGCAATGCTTAACTTTAACAGCGATTTTCTCAGGATTATATTTTTCAGTGTGCAGTCTGCACCCTAACTTCAATGTGGATTATCTCAGCTTGGAAATAACATAGAGTGATGAGCTTGGTATCAAAATGATCTTCATGAAATAGAGATTTAGGATATGTGAACAGTTGTAATGCTTAATTGCTGACTTTTGGGCAATCTTGCAATGCAAGCACACATATGACAAATTGTGTCTGTCTGCCGATAAATTTGAAAGAACATAAAGTGCATAAAGAAAAACACTACCTTGGTTATAGATTCAGGGAAGTCCACTGCATATACAATACACACAACATTAGCTTTTTGGACCTCGTCAAATAAAACTTGTTCATTTTGTTCTGAAACTAAATGATTAACAATCGCAGTTAGTAAAATAACTATGAAAATGTTGTCACTTTTCTTTCACAGAATGCACACAGCAGCATGCTGCCAAAATTAGGGGCGAGCATCGACCATTCGAATTCAATTTGTAAACATTTTTTAAGTTCAATTCGATTCGAACCTAAGACTATGGGTTGGAATGACTGGCCACTTCAACCACATACATTCTTTAACATTAAAATGCTTGAAACTTCATGCAGTCAGCACAATTTAGCTGTGATTTTTGTGTACAATTGTTAAATACTTCATTAGTGTCTTTATTGCAGAATAAAATCAAGTAATATGCACAATCTTTGCAAGACAGCTTTCATTTGTGATTTGAAAATTTATTCGAAAATCTCTAAAACTGAATTTGAATTCGACTCGGATGAGAAAGCCTGAAATTCGGTTTGATTTGAGCTCGAAAATTCAAAATTTGACTTGATTGAAATTTGCTTTTTGATAGAGAATGTTCACCCAAGTTCAAATAAAAAAACTCAAGGAGAAAAACACCATGACTAAACTAGAAAGAAAAAATGCATAAGACAATTTTCCCGCAACAGAAATTCAGTGCAATGCAAACAGATTGTAACTGAGTGCATGTCAGACACTGCAATAAATATAAATACAGTGAATTACACATAACTCGAGCCGTAAATCTTTTATTAATCTGATAAGACCAATTTTAAAGAGAAAAATGTAGCATAAATGTGTGTTGCTGACATGCACAAGCCAGTTAGACACAAACACAAAGTGTTCAGCTTTTGCATACCTAATTTACATAATTGAATGAAAGGTAGGCTAGCATTAAGTATTCTGCGTCCATATGTTTGCTGTAGTATGATATTATTATGATAATTTTAATATGTACATTATCTTGTTTACACCTTGCATATCATATTTTGCTTTATGTAATTAATACAGTAAACTACGTACAACTCAAACTGACATAACTCGAGTTCTTGCGTATCTCAAACAGATATTGTGAACCCGAAATCTGTGACTCAAATTATCGCATAACTCGAGCCGAAATCCCGGTACAATTCTTAGGAATCTGATTAAAATTACCTCACCATCTTGAATAGCCTCCCAAACAAAAAATCTTACGTGAAAGTGTGCACCATATTGTGATTTTAACTGATAGTTTCAGCAAAAATGCTAAGATTTCTTGTATCACCTTAGCAGAACGCTGCACACAACATGGCTTAACGAACGTAGTTTAATATAGAACACCATATTATTATTGCCAAATTCTATTAACCATGCTACTCAGAGTAAAACGGAGGTGAACCAGTCATTTTATTTTTGATTACTCATAAAAATTGTTTGATATTTGATTAAAGGCTCAGTTTGTCATTTTCACAGGCTGTAGTGTACGTCCAATGTTAACAAGTGACTCAATTTTGTTTTCTTATGAACATTGTCTAACTCGTAACCTCGCATAACTCGAACAAATTTTCCGGTCGCGAGATGTTCAAGTTATACATAGTTTACTGTACGCAAAAATGACACTGAATTTGAAAATGTAACCAAAAACAAAACAGCAGAGCAATGCAGCTTGAACTTACAAGAAAAATCAACAATGTGCGTCGGAACTTTCTCCGGAGTCACATCGGCTGGAATAGTAATCTCCTCAGCCCTAGCTGGCACCTGAAAATATTAATAATTATTTGCACTGTAGTATGCTAATTAGCCAACATTATTTGGCACATGGACAATTAAAATTTAAAATTAGGGACGAGGATAATTAACATTTCACAGTTTAATAATACAGTCACTGCAATGTAGATAGATCAGAATTAGGCGTGTAACGATACATCAATGCATCGTGATACCTTTTGTGACAGTACATGCGCTAGTATCGGGATAATGTGAATCATTGATATTTTGCTTAAGCTAGACTGTCCAATGATAAAAACAGAGTGAAATAATTCAAGCTACAGCTGTAGCATAACAATCAGTTCAGTGAGTGCAGCGTATGCAGGCAGCTTGACCTTGACACAGCCAGACCTGCTGTTAGCAGCAGCCAAAGCTGAACGGTTGAAAGCGCACTGTGCTTGTAATAATGTATAGTAACCAATTACGTTTTTGTTTATAAGTTTCTGAAATGGCTTGCAGTAAATGTGAACTAGAAAATGCACCAGCATATTTTAAATCAAAAAGTATTGAAATGTTTTGCATTTCTGGTGGCTTACAATGCAAGAGTATAAACAGAAATCAAACATTTTGCTGAATTATTTTAGCACTTAGAAATTCTAAAATTGTTTGATAAATTTAATATATACATATAATATACTAACAGCTTAATCTAGTTTTTTTATTAAAACCTGTAAACGTTAACCCAATGTGTAACGTGACCGAAGTTCATCGTTACAGCCCTAATCAGAATTGCATCACTGCGCTTCATAGGATAAACAAACTTTGAATTTCAAATTATCAGAACTGCATAAACAATTCACCAATAAAAATAACATTGTACATTTAATGAATAAAGACAAGACAGTTTTAACTTGTACAGAAAATTGTCAATTAATTTTGCCCTGAAAAACATAAAAAAGACCCAAGCGGATAGTGCTGGATTTAGGTATAAGGTAAGTAACCTATACCTTAGGGGCTCACGATCTGCAGGAGGCCTCAAGAAGACTCCGTATTGGGTTTTATACTCATTTCTATAAATAAATAATACTTAAGTAATGTTTTACTCATATGATAATTTGTATTCTTCACTTTGCTATTAAATAATTAAAAGGCGTATATATTTTCATGTTTTCTGGGGCCAGTTGGTATAATTTTTAAACAGAAGGCTTAAGGGCTTTATATAGCTTAGGCCACACCGAGTTTAATGGACTTTCATTATAGTCTTGTCGTGTATGACGTTAACGGATTTGACAAGCAGATATGGTCTGTAATACCTGCAATGAAGGCCGATTTAATGAGGTCCCTGCTATAATGACAAGGGTTTACTGTATTTGTAACAGAAATGCTGTTTAGTAAACCAAGGAAGACAAAGTAATTTACCTCATCAGGAAATTCTTCGCTGACTAGAGCAAGTATAAGAGATGTCTTTCCAACACCATCT
>JAQGDQ010001499.1:0-37784 GCA_030141605.1 Tubiluchus corallicola
AGTTCGTGAATCATGACAAATAGGTAGATTTCTGTATCGAGTCCTACAATAAAAACCAGAATAAAAGGGTCCAAAGCAAAGAGGACGATGTGTTATGCCTAGTCCACACAGACCTTCAAAAGATGACATTGAAAACACAGAACTCTCTGTTCACACGGTCAGTCTTCACATACAGTTACTTTGCATATAACTATTATGTTTAAAGAGTTTTCTCTAACCTTTCTGAATGGCTTGCTTGGAAGGAAACTTCGTTTTAGTTTTAGCATGCGTTGGAAAGAGAAGGCAAAATAAACGAAAAAAAATTGGGTGAAAAAATCAAAGACAAATTTTTCGGAGATTAAAAGCCGAATTGCAAGTGAATTTCTAAACTGTATCGGAAAACATCAAGTACATTCGATTAGTGGACGAATTTTACCCTCTATGCAAAGCAAAAAGATTACGTTGCCAAAACCATAGTTTGTGCTTTTGTACGTTAGGTGGCCACAAAATTCCTGTACATTCTCCTATACAATTCTATAAAACGTATCGAAATTTCTGCGCAAAAAACAATTTATTCGGTCGCCTTTCGTTAAAGGAAAACCGGATGATTGTGTAAACATTAGTTCAGAATAAAGAATGCCCTATAATATTGAAAACTACAATAGCTTATTTTAAATCAAAGCTTAGATTAAATAATAATTACCTCGGATACTCAAATTTCGTAAAACTTTCAAAGCTATGCCAAAACGTACGTGCGTTAGGTGGCCACAAAATTCCTGTACATTCTCCTACACAAATCTATAAAACGTACCGAATTTCTGTACAAAGTATATTTTATTCAGTCGCTTTTTGTTAATAATTAATTTTGTTATTCTTACTGACAGCATGCTAATTACGCATCCTCTGTAAATGAGCTCTCTTAAGTGGCGGCCATAAGCGCCACTTACTATTGGTTATTCGTTTTGATAATGACGAACGTCATCGACGAAAATCAAGACCATCTTGATGTCGTTAAACTTGAATGACATTCAAATTTCAGTGTCATTCTCGACGTGTAACATTGTCCTACGACACTGACAAACTCGAGAACGACAGCGTTTTGAATGACCGTGTAGATGGTACCTTATACTACACATAGTTTCGGGTGTACGGCAAGGATTTACATTGTCACCTGTTTTATTTAACAAATACATCGTCTGTTTAGCACTTTAATTGCCAAATTTTCTGCTGCAATCGTTTCGTGTAAATTGAACTAATTAGACGAGTTTACGGCCCATTGCACACAGACAGACAGATTGAAATGATGTAATTCACATCTTGTCGTGGCCCCATTAATCACATTGCCGTAGCCGTAACTTGCATACTGACAACTGATATGAGTTTCCTCGCCACTGATACAGCTTTGTTCTAATTCAGCTGAGTCAACTTCGTTGAGTTTCGTTATTTGCTTTTACCACTGACAAGCAATACGATAAAGTGATGCTTTGATTTCATTTTATCAAAACAATTTCATTTACTGCACATTGTCATTCGAGGCGGACGTAGACTGATGGCAGCTCTAGTGATGGGGAGCGTATGATCCAGCCTATATACTTCTTCAGTTACGATTTATAAACTTTCAGTCGTAATTATACCGTTATGCTCAGAGTTTTTAAGCTATTCGTTTTTTCGTATAATGACGTTTTCTTGATGATGTTGACCTCCATTTTAACTTTTTTTATTTCTTACACATTCCTGCATATATTAATTAAATGCATCTAATTAATTAAAGTAGATTTGGCCAGATGAAAAAAAATCAATGAAAAAGTAAATATGCTTGATGTGCTAGATTTGTGTTTAATTTAATTTGTATTTCAAAAGCAGGTGAACACGAGAAACTATTTGCTCAAAAATACTTCTAATTATTGATTAATTAATCAAGTAATTAATGAATATGAAGAAGTTCTGAAGGTAATTGCTAAGACACTAGAATACAGGTAGAATTCAAGTAGAATACAGGTGAGCTTTATTTATATAAATCATTAATAACACTATACATTGCTCTCTCAGTTTAAGTCACATGCTTACTCGGTGATCTCTGAAAGCCAACTGACCAGGTAAGTTTTTTCCATGAAGCAAGGAAGCCAGCAATTCAATGAAGGTAAATGTTATGCAAATTAGTTCAAGGATGAAAGTTTAGACTGTATATAAAGAAATAAACTTATTTTATAGCTGAAATTTCTTGTGTGGGATTTTTAATATTTTAAGAAGAGAATGTAATAATATGACTAATGATCATAATTAAGAACTAATAAAAATAAGATAAAGAAATCATGAGCTTCACGACAATGAAAAATATTTCTACTTCCAAGTACTAAACCCGCTTTTAGTTTTTTTGCAGAGGTAAGAAATTATTACATAAGAATATAGGAAAGATTATTAAAATGGTAGTGAGCAAAACTTATAGCTTTGGTACCTTAATATTTCAAAAAACAACAATAGCAACAGTTACAGAAGTTAATTTCAAAGGGTGTTAAAATATAGAAAACGAACTAACCTCATACAGGTGCAAAAAGTGTTGCTGAAACAGGTATCACTGGTAATCACAGTCATATTAATTTAGGATATTTCTCCATGGTCAATGGGCCTCAATGAATTTAGAATGTTATTGAAATTGTTCTGGCACAATTTGTCCAAATACCCTTCTTATTTTGTCATGTTATTATTATGTTATGTTGCTGAAGTTATGTTGTTGTTGTTGTTGTTGTTATTGTTGTTGTTGGGTTTTGTTGTTACTGATTATACTTTTGTGTCATAGTAACTTGTTACCGCTTTGTTTACATTTGGTTGCCATAGTGATAGTTGCTAGAATACTAGTGTGGTTTCACAAGAGAAGCTCCGCCTACATGCCGTTTAACCCCATCATTTTTAGTTTTAATTGGGGTACATCTGAATTATGGGACGGGATTGATGGAGAAAACGACCTTTAAATAACCTTGTTCACTTCCCGGATCACTATTTGCAATATAAGCTCCACAGTTTCAGCTCCGCCCACAAACTCCGCCACAGTTTTCAGCTTTTTTCTTGAGGTTGTTTCTCCAGCGCAAATTGATGTTATGAATAAACGGCTGTCATCTCGGTCATGTTTATAGTTGTCCGCGTACGCGCAGTGATCCACTTATAGATGCATCAAATCTTCTTTTCATTGCCCTGAGAATAATTGGCCTAGGACGGATTAATAGATTCATCTAGTGGAATCAATACTAAACCCGAGTTGCTAGAAGCCAGGGAATATGACGGTAATACCATTTGGCTATTAATCGTCTTGGATGGCAGTGCGTCTCTAATTTGGAAGTAGCTGCTTGGTCAGTTGTCTGGCCTGACAGCATATGCGATGGTCAATCAGCCTCTAACTGATCGATTATTTGCAATTATCGTCCAATCTTGACAAGCCTGAGACATGGCGGCCGCCTTGATGCTGAAAAATTAGCAACGAAGAGAAGCGAAACGTGATTTGTATGGCTTCCGGTCAGAGGAGGCGAAAAGAAGCTGCGGAACGTGAGTTGATTGGATGAGAAAGAAGATAAGCAGGTTACTCCAGGGGATGAATTTTATGCCTTCTTGGTTCAAACATTCACTGTTAGCAGTCATTCATAATTATTATGGTTACGACAGCGATCAAAATGATTGCAATTACAACGATGACAATGAATGTGGCATCAACAATGATGGCAATGACGATGACCATGGTGATGGTGATGATGACGACGAGGATGATGACGGTGATGATGATGATGATGACCACGATGATGACGACGACGACCATGACGATGATGATGATGGTGGTGATGATGATGACGACGACGATGATAATGATGATGACCACGACGATAACGATGATGATGACGACGTCGGCGACGACGATGATGATGATGGTGGTGATGATGATGACGACGACGATGATAATGATGATGACCACGACGATAACGATGATGATGACGACCACGATGACGATGACGACGACGAGGACGATGGTGATGATGACATTGAATAATGATGGCGACAACGACCATGATGATTTCTGCAGAAGATAGGAAATAACTTGGAATAGTGATATGCTGCTAAAACAAATGAAATACGCAGATGTTGATGTTCACGTTCAGCGGAGAGCAAACACATAAAGTTAACTATGTACTTGATGTTGAAGTTGTGTCAATACTGCCATGCAGTGAGATGTCATAATGCCCCACTGAGATGTCAGTAGCATCTCCTGGAAGTTTAGCATACCACGGGATACGGATGTCCGCTAAATCTATCAACGTTGATTCTTTAAAAGTATTGATTGTCTTAAATTACTTCATTATTTTAAAAAGGGAGAGTAAAAGATAATCTCGAAGCAAAGAGCAAACTGTCTGTGATTCTTTCGTTCGAGATTTTCATCAGGTAGCATCCTAGGAGTCCCGAGAGGTCCCGAGAGGAGGTATTTCTTGAAAGAGGTCCTAGGAGGAGGTAATTCTTGAAAACAGGAAAGAGAAGGAGCAGAAGAAAGCAGCCAGGAAAACAACACCACGGGAAGAGATCGCCATGTACATTAGAAAATCACAAGGACTGGTCTCTTTGTGACCCGCTTTCGTGAATTGTAGTAAAATTATTCCTTTGTCATGGTTGAGCTTTACTTTACATCACTTGGATGTATGACTACCAGCAAGGAAAGGATGGTAGAGTTTTCGTGTTGTTCTAACTACAGATGAACGTGTGTATCTGTCTTGCTTATGACATACATTCATACTGTAGATCATATCGGATTGTGCTGATGGCTTTCGACACACCTTTACTTTATGATACGTAGCATACGAAATTTGTTGACCCTTGGGAGTACGTCACCCCTAACATTGTCGTGTTGAGCTAGAGCTAATATTACTTTTCATTAACGTAAAACTAGCGAAATAAATAAAATTCTCTCGGGGTATACTGGCAGAGTTACATATATTGCCATATCTTGTAACGTGAAAAGATTTCTCGGATTTTTACCTGCAGGGCAAAATCTTGAATGTATTATTCCGCCGTGTGTATTATTCAGTGCAGCTGAAAAGCTAGCATTAAGTCTGTACATTAGCTGGTTTGACAAAAACGTTTTTCTGGTCTTCTACAACGTTACCTAAACTAATTTCCTTCGTGCAGGTAAATTCTATATACTCTGGACGAAGTGAACAGCTGTACGGTCACGGCGCGTGCTTAACGACCTAAGTTAAATAATGCCGAATCTGATTGGGTAAATGCGTTGGTACAACCGGGAAAACTACATCTGCCTGTCTTTCGTTGAGGTAGAATGTGTACACAAGTGCACGTGGCAACGACACCTCTGCTGATCCAGTGCCTCACCTTAGAGGATTATCGTTGAAAATTGTTTAAAAATCGGTAGCGTTTCAAATAAGTTATCAGCTTAAAGGAAAGGGAAGTTTCTTTAACTCGCGGAAAATAGGGTTTATTTCAATTTTTAAAAAAATGTTTTAAAAATTTAGTAATAAAAATGTGATAATTAGTGTATAAATAGTAATATCGCTTTACTGTCGAAATAATTTCACGCGTAGGCGCTCCCATTTTGAACGCCCATTTTTCCACCAATGACGTCATTCGCCGACTAAAGAAAAGCAAAGTACTGCCAATTTCCATCAAACGTATCATAAGATTTTACAAAAAATTAGATAGACAATTTGCGATATTTTTGCATGAATATTAGGTAAGCTGCAAAAGTATCAATTGATTTGAACAGCGCACGCTTACGGAAAGTCACGATACGCTTACGGAAAGTCACGAAGTCTACAAATTTCGTCATAATCTTCAAGTGAATGGCGACTACTACAGCGCCTGAAAAGTAGGCAGTTGTTTACAGTTTTCTTTGTTATGTTTTTCCAAGTTTAAATGATGACAGTAAAATAAACCCAACATGCTAAAGCGACTTATCATTTCTTTTAAGTAAACATATTGTAACGTCTCCGTGTTCCATTCCAGTCGGCAATTTCGGATCCCACTTCTGACACCAGTGTAACGGATCCGGGTTCCCGCGCGGATCCGTCTCAGGATGTATAGAGCGGCATACAAGTTATGAAGTACTTTACAGCAGACGAGAAAAGTAAAAAGAATACGAATGTAAAATAAACTTTAATGCACAACCAGTAGCTCCATGACATGTGAACAGACTTTTGTATAAATATCAGCAAACCTACAGCATTCACACTTACTTACAGACAGAAAGGCCAGGTTGGAATCGTCAAATTACGGCATGCGTTCTGTTTTATACAGGTACATTTACATTACTGGGCTTCTCGACTATACCCATTAGTAACATTAGGGAGTTGGTCATAATCTGGCTTTGTAACAGTATTTTACACTTATGGCAACAAAAAAGATAAGATAAACAAAAAATTAAAGAAATTCTGAAATGATTAACAATATCAAGATATGAATTTATGCGTGATGATGAAAAGGCCATTCTAGCAAATAAACTGGATGTGTAAAATAATGTATTTGAAAGTATTACCCTAAAATAGACACTTTGTTAATAATTTACTAACACTAGAGGGCGTTAAGGAAAGTGAGCAAATTTTGGCTTGATGGGCAGGAGGTTTGTGTGTTGGAGAAGGATTTTACAAACTAATTTTGTCTTAATATTGTACTGCAGGGCTATGATGAGATAAAGTGTAATGCTGGCAGGGGAATACAGTAGCTTCCCCCCATTGTGCATGTGAACGTGGCTTTATCTAGCACAGACTCGTATTCTGACCTTAGTAAAAGCCACTAGACACGTGCACACTTGAGCTTATAAAAAGGGAAGGTCTGCTGCAGATCCTTGTCAGTAGTCGTGTCTTTCATTGCAGCTCTGTTCACATTTCACAGGCTTTGCCGCAAACGCCGTTCTTCTAGGTAAGCTGTTTGTTCCTTATTGGGGGTGTGATATGCAGTAATAAATTGTCATTTCGACTCTATTGTTCGGGTTTTGTTTTGGGTTTGGTGTTGAAGGACTTAATTGGGAGGTGTGGCCCGCACGGTGTGGGCCGCGGTGCCATCCGTCCTGCCTCCGTCAAAAGCGGACAGCAGTCCAATATAAAACAAGTAATGAGTTTATGAATTATTATTATTATTATAATTCTTTATTTTTAAAAACTATGTACAGAATACATTCCCTCTATTTGTAGGGATATGTTTAAAATTTCTAAAAGTATTTACAACGTATTAAACATATTCTAATATATATTCTAACGCATGAACGACACATTGAACGACAGCGATCATATACAATGGACATAGTTACAACTTATAATCCAACACTACATACATACATAATAAAAGACAACGAACATATTTTAATACTTAGTGTAAGTATTATGTAATACTTGTAACACTTGTGTACAATATGTAATACTTATGTACAATATGTAATACTTGTAACACTTGTGTACAATATGTAATACTTATGTACAATATGTAATACTTGTAACACTTGTGTACAATATGTAATACTTGTAACAAAAATTTACACACATTATACACAATGAAAAACAGCGAGTACAATTATAATAAACATAATTACCAATTCTAATGTAAGTTCACATAATCATAAATAAAAACAAAACAGCATATAGAAAACACGACGAGAGTTGTAAAATTTCATCACCAACAGACTGTTTATACACGGGCGAAAGACGATAGAATTCATCCGAGATAAGATTTGCAAAAGCATTTATAGCATTATTATATGAAAAAACCGGCTTAAACTATGGCTTCCCTGGTTGGCTTCATATCAGAGCGCGAAGTCCATGAGTTGAAACTGATGGTCAGTGGATATATGTGTATATAAACTAGTCTTCTTGTTTATCTCCTATGTTTACAGAATGTAACAGGTGATGATTGTATATATACGACTCGTTGTCAAACACAAAGCTTGCCATTCTAGCATGTACAGAGGCACGCTTGTATATTTGCAAACAGAAGAATGCTTTCAGGAGGGGAGAGTACGTGTTCTACGCTGCAATAGGGGCTGCAGAAATTCTCCACGTTCAAGTCGGAGACCTTTTGTGTGGCAAAATCGACCCAACTTCTCAAGTTTTACCAGATTTCAGAGCTGCTGTTTCATTCGGGTCGATGGTACTTCGCACAAAAGATGGCCTGTCTCTCTGGCCGCTGAGATTCGTAGAGCAAAGCCGACATATTTTCAACATATGAAATCGTGCGAATGAATTTATTGTTAGCGTCCATACTTGTGGTAATTGCATTTCATTTCAGTCGAAGAGTGGCAGTGGCTTCGAGCGAGGGCGGGTGTGCACACGTGACCCGTTCTCTTGTTTTTGAAGCCAGTTCATACTGCTGTAGGTTTCACGAAACGGAGATAAGAAAAGTGACGATTTTGCACGTCTCTTTAGTTGCTCGTTGCAGGAAATCATGCAAAGGTCTCCTCCACTAGCAGGAGAACTTCTCTCCTCTCCCCTCCTCTCTCTGGAAACCCGTTATGGCCACTTCAAATCTTCTCGCTCTTAATGTCAAGACTAGTTGGAATTTGATAAGAGCCCTAGTTGCGCCCGAACGAAATTAGTTTTGCGTCTCTGGCAGAATGTGCAGCCATGACGAATTGCACCAATAACAACTACGCTTTAAAAATCTGATAGCTAAATGCAACTTTTAAACAATCAACTCGGTGGTTTTTGTATTTTTATTGAAAATCATTATCATCATTGTCGTCGTCGCCATCGTTATCATCGTCGTCGTCGTCATCATCATAATAATAATCATCATCGTCGTCGTCTTCATCATTATATCATCATTATCATCGTCGTCATCATCATCATCATCACTATCACTTTCATTCATCATGGTCACTATCGCATCATCGCCATCTGCTTCTTCTTTTTTTCTTTTTCTTCTTCTTCATCAAATTTTACCTGACATTCGTTAATTGATATAATTAACATAAGTTAGTACAATCTTACAATTATAGCGAATAGTGTTTTTATAAACAGCGCATTTTTGTCCACAAAGATTTCTTCTATTTCTTTATTTTTAATGACATCTTATAACGTTATTATTTTCTTCATCTGTCACATGATTTCTGTTGAATTCGCCTGGGGTCTAGGCAAATACGAATCGTTTTCTCAGGAGACGCAATTGTTCAGTGTGCAAGTGACATATAACTGCTACTGTAACAAAACATCAGTTTTTCTTTCGTAGAATCCGGGACGTACAGAATGCTGCTCGCTTTACATTCAGAGACACGCTTGGTTTACAATTTCAATACATACATACATATTTGGCCGTTTTTATTACATATTTGCACATTGTTTCTGAATCGCGTATTACGAAAGTCGTATACAAAAGAAAATAATGGCTGTTTCTTCTCTGCTCAAAATGAAGGAAAAAGACAAGCGTTTTTGTTGTGAAAATGACATGTAATACTGTAGCTATGTCACTAGAAAATAAGTGTTTATTACTGTCTATTCAAAGGCAGCAATGAAGTCAGCGTTTGTTATTGATATAAGATGTTGTGCATTGCAATAGAAAAAGGAAAAAACTGTTTACTGTTAGTTAAAACCCACGGTTACTACTACTACTATTACTAGTACTAGTACTAGTAGTAGTAGCAGTAGTAGTAGCAGCAGCAGCAGCAGCAGCAGCAGTAGCAGTAGCAGTAGTAGTAGCAACAGCTGTAGTAGCAGCGACAGCAGTAGTAGTAGCAACAGCAGCAGTAGCAGCAGCAGCAGCAGTAATAGTGGTAGTAGTCGGTTTTCGAACGTCTCAGTACTCGTACAAATTGGTTTTCGACCAAAAAATTCGAGTTGAAATTGTCTCCGTTCTCGACCAGAATTTCGATACTCGACCTACCGCCAAGCAGGGCCAAGCAGGGGCGGTCGCCACTATGGTTGGCGCCCAGAAAATTTTTGAACTGCTAGAACCCCGGAGAAGCATTTTCGAAGAAAAAATAGCGAGGAGACTGTATGTTCGCATAAAGCAAAAAAAAATGTTACCGAGGCCCGAGGTCTCCCTGGAGGGTGAGGCCCCGGGGAAGTATCCCCACATCCCCCCCTGAAATAGGCCCTGCCGCCAAGCACGTGATGAGCGCTTGCGCGGCTAGCCGAGTAGAGCCGAGCGTAACCGACCGCGCCCGAGAGTAGTCACACACGTGTTTATGCTCTTGCTTACGTATACCATCACACTGCTACCAACACGTAAGGTTTTTTCATGCAGGAATAATTATGCTTTTCTTTCTAAGGAATTCTATTATATTTTTCTTATCAATAATATCACATCTACTGTTTGAATAAGCATTTTTGCATTATTATATTTCGTTTTAGTAATACTTTACAGTTCATTTGGTGCTTGAGAACGGATTATTTGCTTTTACATTATTTCTTATGGGAATAAATGATTCGGTTCTCAACCAAATTGGTTTTCAAACACTTTTTAGGAACGAATTATGGTCGAAAACAGAGGTATGACGTATAAAAACGTAACCCTATAAGAATATCTTGCATAGAAGCTGTTTCAAATTTCCTCTAAATTTGCTTAAACGTAATGGCAATTTGCGTCTTTACATGTATATGATTAACGTTAGAATAAATATGTAGATTATTACTCACTGCTAGATTTGTTACATTCAAGAGCTTGTTTTAGCCAAACGTAAACACTCCAAAACTCAGCATAAGAAAGGTTCGTTAGCGGAGCCATCTTGTAATAGCAGCCTGACGGAAGTTTTGAGAAAATAATACTCGTCGCTGCGTCCGCTCTTTTCTCCTTCCTACTGGAAACGATTTATTCATCCCGCTGAGTTTGAAATATTTCCTGCAAACGTTGTAATTACCGTTATGAATTTCAAATGCCATGCAAAACTTATAAGCAAGAAAGTAATAATTGAAGAAATCGGGAGCTTTTTGGGACTAAGTAACCTGTACGTTATACTTTGCTGAGCAGTAACTTTCTTGACGCTGTGATGATCGCCGTCATCATCATCATCATCATCATCGCCGTCATCATCATCGTCGTCGTCATCATCATCATCATCATCATCATCATCATCATCATCATCATAATCGTCATCATCATCATCGTCGTCGTCATCATCGTCATCATCATCGTCATCGTCGTCATCATCATCATCATCATCATTATCATCGTCGTCGTCATCAACATCATCATCATCGTCGTCGTTATCATCATCATTATCGCCGTCATCATCATCATCGTCGTCATCATCATCGTCGTCGTCGTCATCATAATCGTCATCATCATCATCGTCGTCGTCGTCATCATCATCATCATCATCATTGTCATCATCTTCACCACCACGCAAACTTCAGAACGATCATCATTGTAACCGTGATGATAGTCGTCATCCTCGTAGACATTGCCGTCATCATCAACGTAACAATGGTCATTGTCGTCACCATTTCTATCAATTCATTCATCATTACATTTCCTTGTATTTTTATCGCAATTTCCATCGTGATATAATTGTTGTCGACATCAGCAGCGTCGCTGTTTTTGCTGCAAATTTTGTGATGTGATGTGTAAACTGTTTCTGGGGATCGTGACATTGATCACCTGTTCTTACTGTTATCCATTTTGAGCATCACTTGATCCGTCTATTAATTTTTTCAACATCTTGCTTAGTATTTTTTATTGAGAACCAATGAATGATGTCTGATGTTATTCGGTTTATTTACTGGGTCTGCCAACTAATTGTATTGAAATATTTTCAAGAATCTGATGAAGAGGAAAATCTTGAAATACAGCACCATGACTACGATTTTTATCTTAAAAGAAGACAGGATGATTTTTCACATCACATGCCATATTGAAGTACGAAAGCAGTATACTTTCTAGCACGTATAATAATGCCAAAGCATTACTTAATTAATGGTGGGCGAGCCCAAATAGTGATGACATCACAAACGAACATAATTTTCAACAGCTCAAACATTCCGTGTTGCACGTGTTTACGAAAGCGAAAATTAAAGTGCAGTGCTACTGTGCAATATTGGTGAAATTATAATGTTGAAATTTAAATTTCAAGTTTGCCGCTGTGCGCACGCATGAGCCTTCGAACATGTGCACTACTTCGCAACCGAACACCTCTGAAGTGAGAGGTACAGCACCTGTTTTCTTGTGCAGCGCGTTTTTAAGATGTAGGGGCTAGTGCCCGTTTAACTAGAAAATGACGAAATGTTTGCAACAGCGAAGAGCTAGTGACGCGAACGCAAAATTATTTTGTGGTAATAATTCTTTCACACAAGTCATTTTTAAAAAAATAGTATGTTCCTTTTCAATATTTTTGTAGAGTAATTTCAATATTTTCAATGTTCTTTTTCATAAAATACCAGATTGTTATGAGTGTAGTTTAAGACTGATAAGGTTTCCCTTTAAATTTTTAGGGCAAATTTGGCTGGTAAAAGTGAGACAAAAGTGAGAGTGAGATAAAAGTGAGAGTGCGATAAAAGTGAGAGTGAGATAAAACACGAAGAAATCGTAGCATTGTGCAGTGAAATATGACGTCATGGAAGTATATTATAATATGTGTATGAATATGCCGACATGATTAATCTGTGAAGGATCAAGGAGTGTAATCATGATCAGGAAATAGGTTGTGTTCTGCAATTTTGCTTAAAATCACTCTGAAGTTTGTGCTGTAACTTTTGGTTATTGTCGCGGAAGTTCGGCTTAATTACTTCGCGTTGATTAACTTGACCTTTAAGTATTACATTGTGTCTTCTTGCCTCATTCCCTCCCTTTTTTAGGCTTGTTACAGCTTTGATATAGCTTAAATTTCCCTCTAATCTTACTGTACTTATTTGCTTCTGAATGACCTTTTACATTAATAGAGTTCTAGTTTTCTGTATTTAAGCTGTGTAAGACAGGTCTACCTTGAACATTTAGACCTGTGGGCTAGCCAGGCTATGTTCCGCTGTGTTTTAGTATAGTGCTCTTTCAGTATTGATAATTATGTTATCTATGTACCTGATAGTATAGATGTTATAATATAATTCCTCGTGACTTGTTAATGATAGTTTTTTATTATTTGATTGAAAAAGCTAACAGGCTTAATAATTGTGGGCAAAGTTTAATTTCAGTAACAGCTCTCCCACCTATTTCATTGCCCACAGTTATCTTTCGTCCTTATATTCCTCATTGATTAGAGTTGCTGGCTTCCAATCAAGACCTTTGAATTAAAAATGCAGTTGCAAGTAAAGAAACACCGGAGTTTTTCAAGTCGTTGAAGTTAGTGAAGCATCTTTTGATTGTAGCCTGAAGGACCTTAAGGACCTCGTCACTTAATCACTAATTTGACCTCGGGGTTTCTATTGATCTTACGTCACTTTTAGTTACGTCATTCTTCTGTCTTTCTGAAGTTCACACGTCCCACATTGGTTTGGCGCCGCCACCAATCTTTTACATGCGCCTGGTGTAACCACGTGACTTGTGCTTTGTTTCTTGTCCTTATGAAACGTTGTCTTTGAAGAATTTCGATTGGTTGATTGGTTAATGTGGTTTGAAGCGGCAGTAAAATTAATCACATTACATCTGAACAACGCAGACTTTAGAATTGTCTGGAATGCCATCCTAATTTAATTGTAGCGACTGAAATCAGAAGCTGCTGCTCGCGGCCATGTGCCAATGCTTTGTCCCGCTTTCAGATTTTTAGCTTTTTGATCATTTCTTGGGTCTGTCAAATAGAAAGCAGTCAAATCCAGAGCTGATAGATAGTAGAAAAATTTTAGCTTCTGCTCTTTAACAAGATTCAGGAAAGAACTAACAAATAAAGGTGCAGTTCATTCAGAATTTAGAAAGAACTGGTAGTTAATGGTCGGTTCATAACAGCTGAGCTACCGGAAGTTGTTCAAATTTTTACTAACACAACCACTAGGAAAATATGATAGACTAGCAGAAACTAGAGCATTCTCGTTGTTGTTAAGCAGAGGTTGTAAAGCTTTTAAGCACAGGTTAGGATTAGTTGAAGATAACAAGTGTCATTGTGGTAACATCCAAGCACCGGAACGTTTAATTTTTCACTGCCAACTAGTATCAGATAAACACAGAACAGCATTAGAAAATGCAATTGATAATAGACATACAAGAAATATATACAGACAGTGTGACGAAAATGTTTTAAAACTGCATTTAAAAATTGTGCATCACTTGATTATAATATAGACTATTAAGTAATTAAAATTGATGTTAGCTATAAAATAGACTAGTGTAATTAATTAATAATGTTACTAACAATAATTTTAATAAAATCTGTTTTTTTCTGAACAAAGATTTATAAAAAATAGCTGGGAAGAGCTGCTGGCAGATGAAGGTCAGTTCATTATTGTTGGCAAGAAATGGCAATAGATGAAGTCAGTTCATTATCGTTGGCAAGAAATGGCAACAGATGAAGTCAGTTCATTGTCGTTGGCAAGAAATGGCAACAGATGAAGGTCAGTTTATTATTGATGGTAAGAAATGGCAACAGATGAAGGTCAGTTCATTATTGTTGGCAAGAACTGGCAACAGATGAAGGTCAGTTCATTATTGTTGGCAAGAAATGGCAACAGATGAAGGTCAGCTCATTATTGTTGACAAGAAGTGACAACAGATGAAGGTCAGTTCATTATTGTTGACAAGAAGTGACAACAGATAAAGGTCAGCTCATTATTGTTGGCAAGAACTGCAACAGATGAAGGTCAGCTCATTATTGTTGGCAAGAACTGGCAACAGATAAAGGTCAGCTCATTATTGTTGACAAGAAGTGACAACAGATAAAGGTCAGTGCGTTATTGTTGGCAAGAACTGCAACAGATGAAGGTCAGTTCGTTATTTTTGGAAAGAAGTGACAACAGATGAAGGTCACTTCATTGACAACAGATGGAGGTCAGTTCATTATTGTTGACAAGAAGTGACAACAGATGAAGGTCAGTGCGTTATTGTTGACAAGAAGTGACTGTTTTTGGAATTACCCGAATGTTTTTCTGTTAAAGTTCGCAAGACACTGCAAGGTGTTTGATACATGTGATCGAAAATAAGGTATTCAAACCTCTCCTGGGCTAGTTTAGCCTTCAGTAAAGTCCTTACAGAAGTCGCATTAAGAATAGCATTAGCATTATCTGATTAAAACAACCAAAAATAAATAAAAACTCTACATCTTGGAGCTGAAATGATGTGAAGAGAAGCCATCTCTCGACGGTGGATTAGCATCGACGGGCGAGTATAGTCATGCTGGAAAACATACGTGTATCTTGTGTTTTATTCGATGCATTTTATTCCCACTATGGTTGCGTGTAGATTTCTACACGAGCAAAACATACGTGTATCTTGTGTTTTATTCAATGCATTTTATTCCCACTATGGTTGCGTGTAGATTTCTACACGAGCAAAACATACGTGTACCTTGTGTTTTATTCGATGCATTTTATTCCCACTATGGTTGCGTGTAGATTTCTACACGAGCAAAACATACGTGTATCTTGTGTTTTATTCGATGCATTTTATTCCCACTATGGTTGCGTGTAGATTTCTACACGAGCAAAACATACGTGTATCTTGTGTTTTATTCGATGCATTTTATTCCCACTATGGTTGCTTGTAGATTTCTACACGAGCAAAACATACTTGTATCTTGTGTTTATTCATTTGTTTTTAATTTGCTTTTATTGGTTTTGTTTTTGTTTTTTTTGGTTGTGTTTTTGAAAACATACGTCTTGTGTTTTATTCGATGCATTTTATTCCCACTATGGTTGCTTGTAGATTTCTACACGAGCAAAACATACGTGTATCTTGTGTTTTATTCGATGCATTTTATTCCCACTATGGTTGCTTGTAGATTTCTACACGAGCAAAACATACGTGTATCTTGTGTTTTATTCGATGCATTTTATTCCCACTATGGTTGCTTGTAGATTTCTACACGAGCAAAACATACGTGTATCTTGTGTTTTATTCAATGCATTTTATTCCCACTATGGTTGCGTGTAGATTTCTACACGAGCAAAACATACTTGTATCTTGTGTTTTATTCGATGCATTTTATTCCCACTATGGTTGCGTGTAGATTTCTACACGAGCAAAACATACGTGTATCTCGTGTTTTATTCAATGCATTTTATTCCCACTATGGTTGCTTGTAGATTTCTACACGAGCAAAACATACGTGTATCTCGTGTTTTATTCGATGCATTTTATTCCCACTATGGTTGCGTGTAGATTTCTACACGAGCAAAACATACGTGTATCTTGTGTTTTATTCAATGCATTTTATTCCCACTATGGTTGCGTGTAGATTTCTACACGAGCAAAACATACGTGTATCTTGTGTTTTATTCGATGCATTTTATTCCCACTATGGTTGCGTGTAGATTTCTACACGAGCAAAACATACGTGTATCTTGTGTTTTATTCGATGCATTTTATTCCCACTATGGTTGCTTGTAGATTTCTACACGAGCAAAACATACGTGTATCTTGTGTTTTATTCGATGCATTTTATTCCCACTATGGTTGCTTGTAGATTTCTACACGAGCAAAACATACTTGTATCTTGTGTTTTATTCGATGCATTTTATTCCCACTATGGTTGCGTGTAGATTTCTACACGAGCAAAACATACGTGTATCTTGTGTTTTATTCGATGCATTTTATTCCCACTATGGTTGCTTGTAGATTTCTACACGAGCAAAACATACGTGTATCTTGTGTTTTATTCGATGCATTTTATTCCCACTATGGTTGCTTGTAGATTTCTACACGAGCAAAACATACTTGTATCTTGTGTTTTATTCGATGCATTTTATTCCCACTATGGTTGCTTGTAGATTTCTACACGAGCAAAACATACGTGTATCTTGTGTTTTATTCGATGCATTTTATTCCCACTATGGTTGCGTGTAGATTTCTACACGAGCAAAACATACGTGTATCTTGTGTTTTATTCGATGCATTTTATTCCCACTATGGTTGCTTGTAGATTTCTACACGAGCAAAACATACTTGTATCTTGTGTTTTATTCGATGCATTTTATTCCCACTATGGTTGCTTGTAGATTTCTACACGAGCAAAACATACGTGTATCTTGTGTTTTATTCGATGCATTTTATTCCCACTATGGTTGCTTGTAGATTTCTACACGAGCAAAACATACGTGTATCTTGTGTTTTATTCGATGCATTTTATTCCCACTATGGTTGCTTGTAGATTTCTACACCAGCAAAACATACTTGTATCTTGTGTTTTATTCGATGCATTTGATTCCCACTATGGTTGCTTGTAGATTTCTACACGAGCAAAACATACGTGTATCTTGTGTTTTATTCGATGCATTTTATTTCCACTATGGTTGCGTGTAGATTTCTACACGAGCAAAACATACGTGTATCTTGTGTTTTATTCGATGCATTTTATTCCCACTATGGTTGCGTGTAGTTTTCTACACGAGCAAAACATACGTGTATCTTGTGTTTTATTCGATGCATTTTATTCCCACTATGGTTGCGTGTAGATTTCTACACGAGCAAAACATACGTGTATCTTGTGTTTTATTCGATGCATTTTATTTCCACTATGGTTGCGTGTAGATTTCTACACGAGCAAAACATACGTGTATCTTGTGTTTTATTCGATGCATTTTATTCCCACTATGGTTGCGTGTAGTTTTCTACACGAGCAAAACATACGTGTATCTTGTGTTTTATTCAATGCATTTTATTCCCACTATGGTTGCTTGTAGATTTCTACACCAGCAAAACATACGTGTATCTTGTGTTTTATTCAATGCATTTTATTCCCACTATGGTTGCTTGTAGATTTCTACACGAGCAAAACATACTCGTATCTTGTGTTTTATTCAATGCATTTTATTCCCACTATGGTTGCGTGTAGATTTCTACACGAGCAAAACATACGTGTATCTTGTGTTTTATTCGATGCATTTTATTCCCACTATGGTTGCTTGTAGATTTCTACACCAGCAAAACATACTTGTATCTTGTGTTTTATTCGATGCATTTGATTCCCACTATGGTTGCTTGTAGATTTCTACACGAGCAAAACATACGTGTATCTTGTGTTTTATTCGATGCATTTTATTCCCACTATGGTTGCTTGTAGATTTCTACACGAGCAAAACATACGTGTATCTTGTGTTTTATTCGATGCATTTTATTCCCACTATGGTTGCGTGTAGATTTCTACACGAGCAATGGACAGTTTCTTTGATTGAAGTGATAAACGTCTAATTGACCCTTTTCACTGTCTGTTAAGCTGTCCTTTCTACGTTCGTCTGGCAAACACTTATTTCATTACTGAGAAGGAAGAAACGAGAAATTAATCAACGGCTAAGCTTTTCTTATTTTAATCTCCGATTCAGAAATTCCTGATTTATAATTTTTGCGAAATAATTGGAGTTTAGTAATTACGATATTAGTTCACTTTTATTTAGGGGTAAGCGGGGTAAGTTGAGAAAGGCACAAAACTGAAATGAAAGAGGGCATTAAATTTAAAAGTTAAGCAAAATGATTATGTGTATAAAGGAATAAAATGAAAAACATTTAAAGCACAAGAAAATCCTCCACTTACATTAAGCTTAAAAAATTCGTCTCGAAATTTTATACCACTTACATACTAACTTTTCGTATGCATGGCTTGCATCGGCCGAAACGCTCTACAAAATGTGTAAATTTAAACTAGCTCGATGACCGTTAGACGCAGCCATTTTAATGGTAGGTCGTTTGAAACCAGTTTTGATAACATTTAGTAAAGTTTGAAAAAAAATCAGAGCATTCGTAGCATACATGTTGCCAATTAAGTAAAATTTTAAATTACTGTATCTTGTCAATAAGATTAAAAATACGTTTTTGGTTAGTGAGTGGCGCACCCTGGAGGTGAGTCAACGACATTTTACCAACTGGCACAAATATTTAAATTATTATTTCTAGTTACACAAGTCTTTCCAGCAGGTAAGTGAAATGCTAAGTAATATTGATTTGCACGGAAAGTTTATTGGGTCATAATTTAACATTGTCTTTTCTTCCTCTGACTTACGTTGTGCGTATATGACGTCACATAATGGCACCTGAAGTAAGTTTTAGAAAAATCGCCTTAAAGATTTATAATACTCCACAGTAATTTTATGCACATATTGTACTCGCGTTCAAGGGAATTTTTCTTTGTTTTGATTTTAAATCTGCCGCAATACTGTTCCGTTCTCCATTACATAGCCTCACTACGTAAATCAGGAGAAAAAATGCAGTGTTAAGTTAATGTTTGCGCCAATTGGTAAAATGTCGTTGACTCACCCTCCAGGGTGCACCACTCATTAACCAAAAACATATTTTTAATCTTATTGACAAGATACAGTAATTTAAGATTTTACTTACTTAGTGACGTGTCATTGCGGGAGTTTAAATTTATATGTTTTGTACAGCGTTATTGTCGACGAAAGCTCCGCACGCAAAAAGGCAGTATGTAAGTGGTATAAAAATTTCAAGACGAATTTCTTAAGCTTTATGTAAGTGGAGGGTTTTCTTGTGCTTCAAGTCTTTCTGTGTCATTGCCAATCGGTCGTACCACTTGTGCCGCTCTGCCCCACTTTCCCCTATATATATCAGCAGATAATTATGATATTCAGCGGTCAATGGCTTCTTTCATGTAATTGTGCCACGTGCTCATTTCACACAAGCATTATCCAGGCACTTTTTATTATTTTCTGCCTGATCAGATCAAACACGTGTTGTTGAAGCCCGCATTGGTTCTGCAGCAATGAGTTTTGCTCGTAATTCGCTCAGACCAACACAGCAGCCGGTATTGGCAAATGAACTGCAAAAGAAAAATGAAATACGTCCAATTATCTTTACTTAAAGCAAACAATTAACTTAAGCGGCTTCGTGAATAATTTACACCCTGCCGCGCGTCACTTCGCGCGCGCAAATCTGCCAAAATCGCCGCTAATTAGCGATGATGTTAATTTGCGATGAGGTTGATTTAATGCGTCGTTAATGGCATGGAAACGCAGCCTCCCGAGAAGATGCTGGAGAAATTATCTCGTCTAATTAAATTAAGAAAACGCACAAACTTTTTTCTCCGTTTATTAAAATTTATGGAAATGAGTTTAGAGAATAGAAATTCGAAATTCCATTGCGGGTTATAATATTAGGATGCAAGGCGTCCCTTCCTAATCAGATACATATCAGAATATTGATTTTTCATAAGCGGCTTTTATGACAATGTCAGTATTGTCCCCCCCCCGGCAATTCAATTCAATTCAATTCAATTCAATTAAAAAGGTTTATTTATCTTTAATATAATATTTATAACGCAAATATAACAAATTATGTAAAGTAGGTAGAGATGGGGTGGCGAAAGACCAGGAGGTCATCGAGTCAGCCACCCCTATTAGTATGATATAACTCAGTGAGCTGTAGAGACGGGGTGGCGAAAGACCAGGAGGTCATCTAGTCAGCCACCCCTATCAGCATGATATAACTCAGTGAGCTGTAGAGATGGGGTGACGAAAGACCAGGAGGTCATCGAGTCAGCCACCCCTATCAGCATGATATAACTCAGTGAGCTGTAGAGATGGGGTGACGAAAGACCAGGAGGTCATCTAGTCAGCCACCCCTATTAGTATGATATAACTCAGTGAGCTGCATTTAGCAAACTTCTCATGTCATATCCTTTCTTTTCTTTAGTCATCTTTGTAATTCATCGCTGCCATTTTACACTTATTTATGGTACTTTGTAAGTTCGATACGATTTTCTTCTGTCTTGCATGGTTTGAACGGCTTCAGTCTGGCTTCAGATTTTCAGGGTCCTTAGTGATTCAGGCTGCATGGAAGAGACTCTTGTTTATATATAATTGCCCCCATAGGCTAAAATTCCCCCCGCGCACAAGAAATTAGTTCGTAAAGCTGATTAGGGTTAGCGGTGGGGTTTTAGTTAGGGTTAAGGTTAAGATTATGATTGGGGTCAGGGTTAGAGTCGGGTTAGGGTTAGGGTTGAATTAGGGTTGAATTAGGGTTGAATTAGGGTTGAATTAGGGTTGAATTAGGGTTGAATTAGGCTTGGAGTTAAGGTATTTAAATTGTGTGGGGAATTGCAAATTCCGTCCTGACTGCAATTATGTGCAAATACTACAGTCTGGGCTATATGCTTGCAGCACGCCGAAAGTTAAGCAACATTAGATGATCAGGACACAGATTGAGTCTCAGTCTTACTGTTTGAATCATATAATTGTGTAGGTCACTTGAGATCTAATCATGTGAGAATTAACGTCAAGCAAAACGTCAGTTATTCTCAGTCAAGCTCTGCTAACTGCCCAATGAGCGTGCATGATTTTCACACGCTTACAAAGATCTACTCGTCGCCGTTCTTTCGGGACAACCAGGGACATAAGCTGCAACTATGTGTTGCCAGTATATGTTACGCTGTTATGAGAAATGCTCAACTTTTTATTAGTTTGCGGAAGGAACACCCGCCAGATTCTAGATTTTATTACAGATCGTCTGCATTATTGCACGGAAATTGCAAGACAATTGGTAAAAATATACAGTCTAATTCACAGGAACACTTTTGAACTGTTTTGGCTCACCCTGTACAGGAGGTTCTGCTATCTCCAAGTGTCGGCGCAAATTCGTTTCTTAAACAACCGAATCAACGGCTGTGTCAGAAGACTTGAGTCGGGACGTGAGGCGAATCTTGCTCAGATTTCGAGGACAACCAAAACCATTTAATCAAATTGGCAAGCATTTGTATTCTAGCCTCATAAGTAATAATAGCAGAGAAATTGAGAAATCTTGTAAAATGGGCGGGAAATTGTCGTGCTGTACAAGCATCTCATTAAAGTAAAAGTCAACATTATTATGCCGAGACAGGAAGAACACAGCGTCAAAATGAAGGGCACCTTTATCATTCTACGTTGCGGGTTACAGCGTTGTGGGGTTGAGGTCGTGGGCACCAACGTTTGACTTTGAATGTACAAGCACCAAGTGAACAGACAAGGAGAAATTAATACCAAACATGTTTATTTGTGACGTAGCCTTTAAATTTTAACTTTGCGTGTGAAAAGTGTCCACAGTTTTGTCAAGCTTCTTTTTATTTCACAATTCTTTTTAATGTTATTAATGATACAGATCGTTTCAATTCAATTATAAACGGTCGCCAAAAATTTACACAACTTTCACACTTACTCGCAGTGAAATATCAAGTAACTAGCTTAATCCACAACCAAAGAAAAGTAGCAAAATAAATAAGCTTTTTCACAGTTCCAGCGATTGATGATGATTGTGAAAAGGTCAAAGGTTAAATGTGCCAGACAACACGTGTGTACTCTCAGCTCATGCTGTTGTAATACTAACAATTTTAACAGCTAGCTAGAACCTTACTTAGTTCATTTTTTCCTGTTACCGAGAAAGATCCTGCTGGTTAATCACTCTTCATCGCACAGACTAATGCATAATTAAAAACCACGTAAAACAACTGAAGTTACTGAACTGATGCGGCAGACGGCTTTGCTCTGCACACATGTTACGTGACGGTTGTAATTAAGACGCGTTGCTGTAGTACACTTAACCTTTGGCCTGTAACAACTGCGCATGCGCGCAACGAAACTGTGAATTTGTTTTGCAGGAAGCACACATTTTTCTCTTATTTGTCTGGCAACTACATGCGTGTCTTATTTATGATTAAAGTAACAAATCACAGTTTCATGCCTTATACTCGCTTCGAATTCACTGGTTTGTTTAATTCGAAATTAAGAACGTTGACGTTTCTTTTCTTTTTTGTTCACTTTCACACTCTGGAAGCCACGGTCCAGCGTTCGAGTCGCGAGTCGGTAGTATTGGAGACGAGAACTTCTAACCTAGTTTCTGCGTGGTCATTATTTATTACATGTGTTTGCAGAGCGCATATATATATTTAGGCTGCGCAACTACTTGTTGTGTAATATCTTGTACCTGTTCGTTATGTGGCACTTATATAGAAGCTGTATTCGGTAACTGCCTGTGGTGTGTTATAAAATGTGTCCTTTACATGAATAAGAAAGTATACATATTTTCCGAGGAGAATAAGGATTTTTTCTAAAATGTGACGCCCTTCAAACTTTGGCGCCCTAGGCTATAGCCTAGTTAGCCCATTGGTTAATACGCTTCTGGAGGCAGTATGGCGAATAAGCTCTCCAGTTACTGATCAGTCTTGGCTTTGTTTAACTTTGCTCGTAAACTTCAGATCGCGACTACTCAGATATTTCAACTACATCCAAGTACTAAATTATTAAACAATTATTATTATTAAAGGATTTAGTTATTAAATTATATTAAATGATTCCAAGGATTGACTAAAAGACTAGTCTCGATCTCAGACATTGTAGTTCCAGACTACGACAGACTCAGAAATGTGAGAATCTGACCAATTAGCATGCAGCATGATCCTTATTATTAGTCTTGCAGCTTAAAGATTATTACTTCTTTCATTAACCTTATAGTCATCCAGCAAAGCCCTGAAGCCATTGAACATTCTTTGCTGTAATTAGCGGCTTATTAAACGTTCTCAGTAGGGTTTTGTGATGGCAAACACAGACATACCAGAGACCTGCTTTAATTAAATGTTCAGCAAAACAGAACATCTATATCGATTTTCTATGTCATTTCTGAAGCAGTCGCAATGGGTTTGTGTTTTGTTTTTGGCTCAAAATCGTTTAAGGTCAAGATACAGTTTGCAATTGTGTCATATAATTTGAAACACAGTAGCACGTAAGATAAGAAAAGGCAATAGAAACTCTGCTACTTTGCGTTGTCACGTGACGGTTGTAGTTAAAAGACGCTGATGTGGTACAGTACGGCAATTGCGCGTGCGCAGAACGAAACTTTGAAAAGGTTTTTTATCAAATTCTAAAAAGAATGTTTTCTTTCTCTTCTGCTTTCACCTAAAGATAGTACAAGCGATAAACTAAATGTCATATTTTTTTCAAATTCTAAATTGCAAAGCTTGTCATTAAGAACATTTTGTATTTTCCGAACGGAGAATTTTTTAAAGTTTTGCACAAACTATCAAAATGCCAAATATGAACTGGTACTATTTTTCCGGTGTTAAATTATTTGCACAGATAAGAGGTTACTGTGGAAAATTTTCTGGGTTAAATGTTGAAATTGCGTAGAATTACTCTCTTTCTGTTACCAAAATTGTCCTCCATATTTTGGAAAAAGTTTAATATTCGAAACAACATAATGATATTTTAAATCTTAAGGTGCCAGAAATATCGTTTCGGTCTTAATGCAGTCTGTTCTATCTGAAGCAGCAAAATATCAAAGATTACAAATGCAGTCCCCCCACTCCTAAGAATTCTTCAAAGTAACACTTTGGATGTTGCGCTCCCTGTTTTATAACAGACTGAGGGAAAATTCATGCAAAACAGTTGTAAAATAGCTGTAGGAAAAATTTAATTTATTATGGATTCTTGTCTGGCTTCGAGCATTTAGCAAGCGTGCGAGACGTGAAGAAACTAAAATTTTAAGCTGCAGTTTAACATGATTCAGCATCAAGAGTTGATTTAACACTAAAACCGTCCGACATTAACGACCCTTTATCATCCAGCTACTCGCAGAGAAAACAAATTTTTGACGGTGCGTTAAGTGATCGTGAAATCCACCGCGCACTAAGATAGACTGTAGATGTTAAAGAAGCACATAATTTAAAAAATATTAACGCGACGACTGTTAAACATTTACTTTTCCCTTGGCATCGTCACTGACAGGTTGTCTAATAACTAGATTAACTTTTACGGCCTGTTTACACGATGCGTTTTTGACGCATGCGTCTGACTCGTGCGTCAGAAACGCACCGTGTAAATAGGCCCTCATGTTTAATAGTGAAATAAAAACTAAAACTGTTTCAAACGAATTTTCGTTGTCGACTAGAGGAGCCTTTCTTTCCTTCGCTTGCTAAACGTTCTTCTTTAGGCTTTTAGAGCTATTTGCACAATTACTGTTAGATACACAATACAAATAGCATAGAGAATTTTGGGTCGAAAAATACAAAAAAAATAGCCAATATTTTAATTAAAAAATGACTAACTGTAAAATTTCTTTGATCGCTTAAAGTACGTACGTCTTTGGAACTACGCTTCCATCGATGACAGGGGCGTAGCCAAGTTTTAAAGTTAAGGGGGAGCAAGCACATAAATAATGCACCGTGACGAATGAAGCAATTATATGTTTGTCTACGCCACAACAGACAGTATCGGCATGTGAAAAGAATATAGTATAATAATTAGATTTGGGGCAATTTGATCAGTGGTTCAACAAGTGAACCCTGACAAAAGTGTAAATGTACTCTCATTTCCAAAACACGGGAGGCAGGTTGTTGAAAAGGCGTCAATTTTAAAAAAATGTGCACGGAGGAACGGTTTCTCCCCTTGCTCCCCTATTAGCTACGCCACTGATTGATACCCCAGTATGCGGAATGATACGTCATTGCGGAATAAAGTTAGGCCACTCATCTTTAAAAAATAGTCACTGGTTTTTTAATAACAATAGTATATGGATCCTTTATACAAACTGTACAAATTACTCATACCCAATATAATACATACAATACATTACTCAATACATTACTCAATACATTTGTAGCACATACTCCACTAACTAAAGAAAAGTATGAATTACTGTATGTTGTCAGTAAGATCAAAAATATTTTTGGTGGCTCAGTGGTGCACACTGGGAAGGGTAGTCAATGACATTTTATCAGTTGGCGTGAGTATTTTAAATTATTAATCATTTTCTAGTTACGTAAGTCTTTCAAGAGGTAAGCGTAATATTATAAGTAATGTAACTCTGTGAGGAAAGTTTTTAGAGACGTACTTGGCCTTCAACCTTCCATTCTATCATACTATACTTCTTTTAGCGAAGTATTGATTTTTCTTAACACCCTTTCTGACTTTTTCGACGCTTTTCTCAAATCTTATAAGTCTAATCCTCCCTTTGGTTCTCAGAATGGAATATCGGAAAATTCTCTTTGAGGTAAATATTAAAATAACTCGAATTACCGTCGGTCGGTCGCTACAAATGGACTTATTTCTATTCAAATGTGTTTTAAGTTTTCGGATTAGAGTCCCGATCCGATAATCCGGAGACTGCGGACTGGCGGTGTCGGTAATACGGTTACAATGGCTTCCCAAATGACAAGAGAAGCCGCGGAGAGAAAGATAACCCGAGGGCGTTTGTTGACACGATGCATTTATTATTGGCATATACATTACAATGACATACATACAACAAAACAACAACAAAATACAAAAGTACAAAACAGAGCTATTACATTATAGCTATAGAGCTAAAAAACACAACAAACAATAATTTTAGAATAGATACAGTTAGCGTGTTATGAAAAAAATAAATAGTATCAATATTCATATGTTAATACGATTTACTCATTTTTAAACTGCTTCTTTAAAAATGTAATAGGCGACTATTTTGGTTGTATTCGCAGTGGGTCCCTCCAACCCCCCCCCCCCCCATTACCGTGCACTATGTATAATGGACAACTACTTTGGTTGTATTCACAGTGGCTCCCCTCCAACCCGTCCCCCCATTAAAAATGTGATGGTCGACTATGTATAATGGACAACTACTTTGGTTGTATTCACAGTGGCTCCCCTCCAAGCCATCCCCCCATTAAAAATGTAATGGTCGACTACTTTTGTTCTATTCGCAGTGGCTCCACTCCGACCCCTCCCCTCCCCCCCCCCCCATTACAATGCACTATGTGTAGTGTATATAAATAAACATGAAGATGACATTACTCTGTAAAAGTTGTTTTGTTCCCATAGTAAAATTTATCACTTGGATGTGTCATAATCTACATTGTAAATCTTTTGTATCATTAATTTGGCCTGTAAAATGGGCGTTATTTTTACCATAGCAGATGCATGTCTCCCTTTTGAACTATGGGCACTGTGTTGTTGTGGCCGTCCGCGAGTCTTCGTAGTAAAATCTAATAACTTTCACATTAAACGCTTGTCATTTTTCATTTTCGACTTCCAAGTGACTTCATTTTCATTATAACACACGTGTCTTCGTTTTCGTAGCATCTTATTCGTAGCAAAGACTCGTTAATTTGGAATTACAAAACTGAATTTGCAGAGCTGAAATTAACATGAATATAGTCGAATCTTTTGAACTTTATCGCATCTTAACATCGTCTTAAGCTCACTTATAATCTCTTCACGAATGTGTAAGATTATCTCATGGTTTTTAAAGCAGCCTTTTATTCAGTGCCTTTTATTAGCTTTTGTTCAAATGTGTCGCTTTGTGATCATGCGCAGATAAGATTGATATTTTATTCGTCACTGATTACATCACGGTTTTGTAGCTAAATCCTTTTTTATCCCCTGAAAAGATTATGAAATTTTCTGGGACGATTATTGGTAGAATGAGTGAGTCGTGCATATTATTATCATAATCATGTATATATATATGTATATGTGTGTGTGTGTGTGTGCGTGCGTGCGTGTGTACGTACGTGCCTGCGTATATGTGTATGTGTGTGTGTGTGCGTGCGTGTGTGCGTGTGCGTGCGTGCGTGCGTGCGTGTTTTGTACTTCACTCTAATAAAACATACACAAAATATACAGTATTAAACCACAATACATGTAAATAATTGTGTATGTACAGTCTTTGGGATGATGTTTTACAATAATGTCAAACTGTTAGTAAATTATACATGATTAAATACATTGTTGAAGCCATGCTAGTAAATACATTGATGAAGCCATGCTAGTAAATACATGGATGAAGCCATGCTAGTAAATACATTGATGAAGCCTTGCTAGTAAATACATTGATGAAGCCATGCTAGTAAGTAAAAAATACACTTAAAGTTTTTACAATTCAGAAGTTTTTACACGCAATTAAAAATAGTTTTAAATTTAAGTTTATGTATAATACGCAAATTTATAAAGACAGTTATATACTCACATTTATATTTACATATGTATAATTTTACATGATTATAAAATTATGCTATAATTACACAGCATATAACAGGATTAATTTCAATTCAATTGGCTGATTGTATTTTTGTTTTAGTTCGTTAGTTTCTAAATTGTAAAACAAGAAATTTAGTATTTTAAACAGCTGGTAATATAAAAGCATAATCTGTAGGAGTGATTAGTTTATCATTTTTACAGACTGGCCTTGAATAATTTGTTAGAATTTTTTTTTTGAATTTTTTAGGCTGGTTGATGATTTGAGTTTGATCGGGGTTGTATTCCAAAGCTGCTATTTTTGAAACTGAGTTATGCCGCCCGTATTTATTTTTAGTTTGAGTTTGATGCAGGTTACAAGTTCTTTCATTTAGTTTTCTATGTTACAAAAAGGGAACGTCATTTCTTTCAGATGATTTATTAAAATTGTGAATACATTTGTAAATGTGCAGCAGTGTATATTATACTAGATATTAGATTCACTTGTGGGAGTATTTAAATTTTGTTAAAATCTTTCACTAAAAATGATAAAACATTGGTTGGCATCTTTCTGTCTCGGAAGACAATGGAGTGTGCGCCAAGAGAGTCAGTTATTGATCACATTGATGGAGCTGCAGCCTCGACTGTGGCTGAGCAATCCGATCCTTGAATCACTGGAGTGGCCTCTCTAGGACGCACGCCTGGGCAAGGTGTATGGAGATCCTGACTTTCCCAGACAACAGGAACCCCCTCTCTTCCTCCCTGGTGTAGTCCAAAGGAAAGCAGAGCTATACGTTTGGCACCAGGTTGGCTGTAGGAGCTGCCTGAGTCAGCGAGCATGCTGCGCTGGTCCGCCTTCGGGCTCCACTCCGCTGTTTTCAACGTGATTTGACCGTAGTGTAATCGGCGCTATAAAAAGCTAATGATGGTTGTATTTTCAGGAGATTATTGTGGACAGTGGCCATGGGTCAGTCCTTGTCCCTACTTATATGTGGTACAGCTGTGATAAGTCAACTTTTACAAGACCCACAAAAATACAATACTCAAGTGCCAACTGGTAAGTGAACGCTACTGTTAATACTATTGCTAATTAAAATGTACGTATAAAAACCTCCATGAGTTGCTTGAGTTCATTAGTTATAACCTCAGTGATGTAACAAAGTAATAAACCTAGAATTATTGCATTTTTCAAATCATCCTTGACCGCATGAAAGTAACTTTGAAAGAGTTAACACTGAACTTGATTTTGTATTCATGGAATTAGAATTGTAATCCAAGGTAAAAACCCAGGTTCAATTCCGACTTTTCCACATTTTTTTCCTTGCAATTGTCATTGATTTCGGTGTCAAAAATTCTTTAATTTTGATGTTCGTTTAACATTATTAAAAATGATGGCCATATTGTAATGGAAGATGACTGTAGCATCATTTTTTTCCAGCTCAAAGCTTCCTCAATTATGTACTTCTGTGTCTCGTGTACACGACCACACTGTCTTGCCGTGCAGAAGATCGTGGACTGCTGCAGGTCTTACGGAAACGGGGATGGAAGTATTTTATCGTTGCCGTCATCGACGTTGAAGCAAATTATATGATTGTAAAAGCCTACCAGAACACGACGCTGACTAGCGTTCAGGTAAGACTAGAACACGACACTGACTAGCGTTCAGGTAAGACTAGAACACGACGCTGACTAGTGTTCAGGTAAGACTAGAACACGACGCTGACTAGTGTTCAGGTAAGACTAGAACACGACGCTGACTAGCGTTCAGGTAAGACTAGAACACGACGCTGACTAGCGTTCAGGTAAGACTAGAACACGACGCTGACTAGCGTTCAGGTAAGACTAGAACACGACGCTGACTAGCGTTCAGGTAAGACTAGAACACGACGCTGACTAGCGTTCAGGTAAGACTAGAACACGACGCTGACTAGCGTTCAGGTAAGACTAGAACACGACGCTGACTAGTGTTCAGGTAAGACTAGAACACGACGCTGACTAGCGTTCAGGTAAGACTAGAACACGACACTGACTAGTGTTCAGGTAAGACTAGAACACGATGCTGACTAGTGTTCAGGTAAGACTAGAACACGACACTGACTAGCGTTCAGGTAAGACTAGAACACGACCCTGACTAGCGTTCAGGTAAGACTAGAACACGACACTGACTAGCGTTCAGGTAAGACTAGAACACGACGCTGACTAGCCTTCAGGTAAGACTAGAACATGATGCTGACTAGCGTTCAGGTAAGACTAGAACACGGCACTGACTAGCGTTCAGGTAAGACTAGAACACGACACTGACTAGCGTGCAGGTAAGACTAGAACACGATGCTGCCTAGTGTTCAGGTAAGACTAGAACACGACACTGACTAGTGTTCAGGTAAGACTAGAACACGATGCTGACTAGTGTTCAGGTAAGACTAGAACACGACGCTGACTAGTGTTCAGGTAAGACTAGAACACGACGCTGACTAGTGTTCAGGTAAGACTAGAACACGACGCTGACTAGTGTTCAGGTAAGACTAGAACACGACGCTGACTAGTGTTCAGGTAAGACTAGAACACGACACTGACTAGTGTTCAGGTAAGACCAGAACACGACGCTGACTAGCATTCAGGTAAGACTAGAACACGACGCTGACTAGCGTTCAGGTAAGACTAGAACACGACACTGACTAGTGTTCAGGTAAGACTAGAACACGACACTGACTAGCGTTCAGGTAAGACTAGAACACGACGCTGACTAGCGTTCAGGTAAGACTAGAACACGACGCTGACTAGCGTTCAGGTAAGACTAGAACACGACACTGACTAGCGTTCAGGTAAGACTAGAACACGACACTGACTAGCGTTCAGGTAAGACTAGAACACGACACTGACTAGCGTTCAGGTAAGACTAGAACACGACACTGACTAGCGTTCAGGTAAGACTAGAACACGACACTGACTAGCGTTCAGGTAAGACTAGAACACGATGCTGACTAGCGTTCAGGTAAGACTAGAACACGACGCTGACTAGTGTTCAGGTAAGACTAGAACACGACACTGACTAGTGTTCAGGTAAGACTAGAACACGACGCTGACTAGTGTTCAGGTAAGACCAGAACACGACGCTGACTAGCATTCAGGTAAGACTAGAACACGACACTGACTAGTGTTCAGGTAAGACCAGAACACGACGCTGACTAGCATTCAGGTAAGACTAGAACACGACACTGACTAGTGTTCAGGTAAGACTAGAACACGACCCTGACTAGAGTTCAGGTAAGACTAGAACACGACGCTGACTAGTGTTCAGGTAAGACTAGAACACGACTCTGACTAGCGTTCAGGTAAGACTAGAACACGATGCTGACTAGTGTTCAGGTAAGACTAGAACACGACACTGACTAGTGTTCAGGTAAGACTAGAACACGATGCTGACTAGTGTTCAGGTAAGACTAGAACACGATGCTGACTAGTGTTCAGGTAAGACTAGAACACGACACTGACTAGCGTTCAGGTAAGACCAGAACACAACGCTGACTAGTGTTCAGGTAAGACTAGAGCACGACGCTGACTAGCGTTCAGGTAAGACTAGAACACGACACTGACTAGCGTTCAGGTAAGACTAGAACACGACGCTGACTAGCGTTCAGGTAAGACTAGAACACGACACTGACTAGCGTTCAGGTAAGATCAGAACACGACGCTGATTAGCGTTCAGGTAAGACTAGAACACGACGCTGACTAGTGTTCAGGTAAGACTAGAACACGACACTGACTAGCGTTCAGGTAAGACTAGAACACGACACTGACTAGCGTTCAGGTAAGACTAGAACACGATGCTGCCTAGTGTTCAGGTAAGACTAGAACACGACACTGACTAGTGTTCAGGTAAGACTAGAACACGATGCTGACTAGTGTTCAGGTAAGACTAGAACACGACGCTGACTAGTGTTCAGGTAAGACTAGAACACGACACTGACTAGCATTCAGGTAAGACTAGAACACGACGCTGACTAGTGTTCAGGTAAGACCAGAACACGACGCTGACTAGCATTCAGGTAAGACTAGAACACGACGCTGACTAGCGTTCAGGTAAGACTAGAACACGACACTGACTAGTGTTCAGGTAAGACTAGAACATGACGCTGACTAGCGTTCAGGTAAGACTAGAACACGACGCTGACTAGTGTTCAGGTAAGACTAGAACACGACGCTGACTAGCGTTCAGGTAAGACTAGAACACGACGCTGACTAGCGTTCAGGTAAGACTAGAACATGACGCTGACTAGCGTTCAGGTAAGACTAGAACACGACGCTGACTAGTGTTCAGGTAAGACTAGAACATGACGCTGACTAGCGTTCAGGTAAGACTAGAACACGACGCTGACTAGCGTTCAGGTAAGACTAGAACACGACGCTGACTAGCGTTCGGATAACATTATTCACGCGTTAGCTTGTGTCCAGTAATGGTCCTAGCCAAATATTTATCCAATTTTTCTGATGACGTTATTTAACTCTGCAGAAACAATTCAAGGATCAAATTTATTTAAAAAGATTTTTATCCACCTTGTTATGATCAGAAGTATCATTTCGTCATCATAATTACAATGGAAGTGAAGAAGCGCCATTTTAATTACACAACTAGCACCACAACTGTGGTTGAAAATAGCATCATCATCATCATCATCATCATCATCATCATCATCATCATCATCATCATCATCATCATCATCATCATCATCATCATCATCATCATCATCATTATCAGCGTCATCCTCATCGTCGTAAATCATAATCGTCATTATCATCATCATCATTATCATCATCATCGTCATCATCATCGTCATAATCATCATCATCATGATCATCATCGTCGTCGTCGTCATCATCATCATCAATATCATCATCGGCGTCATCCTCATCGTCGTAATCATAATCGTTATCAGCATTGTCTCATCATCATCATCAACATCATCGTCGTCTTTATTATCATCATTATCACCATAATTGATTTTTTCATGTGTGATGTATATATATCTGCAATTGGCCGATTCATGTCTTAACTTTCGATTAACCTTGATAATGAATGGTTCCGGTACTGCCACGGCCATCTAAATTAAGTTGGTCCTGCAGCTGAGAGCTAGATCCCGATTTAGAGAGTAGGACAAAAGATCGTCGTCATTATCATCGTATCGTGATCACTGTCATCTCAAACATCACTTTTTATCAACAACATTATCTGTTGTCCTCGAGTTGTAAGACAAGATTTGTGCGTTTGTGAGATTATTGAGAGAAATCTGATTGAAAGAACAATAACAAAAGCTTTACGTCAACCAACTGAAACAAAATGGAAGCTGAACGATAGAAAGGAAACGAATAAGAAGTCTATAAAGTAATTCTATTGATTGGTGGAGAAAGCAGACAACTTTGATAAAATCTGCTCGTCCGTCTAATCAATTCAGCAAATTCGGAAAAATTTCCAAAGCGGAAAATATATTTTGCCAATCAACAAATGGCGGTCGGTTGAGCGCTGCTTCCGATGTATTCTTCTCTAATCAGCGCCAAACTGTCGTAAAGTCAGAATCCATCATTGATGAGGTTCGTGATGGCAGTGACGATGATGTTGCTGATGGAATTGATGTGTTGTATTGATGTATTCTTCTCTAATCAGCGCCAAACTGTCGTAAAGTCAGAATCCATCATTGATGAGGTTCGTGATGGCAGTGACGATGATGTTGCTGATGGAATTGATGTGTTGTATTGATGTATTCTTCTCTAATCAGCGCCAAACTGTCGTAAAGTCAGAATCCATCATTGATGAGGTTCGTGATGGCAGTGACGATGATGTTGCTGATGGAATTGATGTGTTGTATTGATGGAATTGATGTGTTGGTGGTGCTGATATAGGGAACTGTACGTTTACTCACAGGCGTCCGGGTGGGGTGGGGGTGGGGAGGGGCTTTGTGCAGAAGGAATTTGCCCTGAAATTTTTCTAACTTCCCATATCATTGCTAAATATAAATGCAAACAGCCGGGTAGATATATACAATTATATAGGATATAGACTGATAAAGTGTCGTAAAAATAAAATATTTGTAGGCCTATTCAGGGTCAAATTTACATTTATAGGCCTACTCAAGGTCAGATTTACATTTATAGGCCTACTCAGGGTCAGATTTACATTTATAGGCCTACTCAGGGTCAAATTTACATTTATAGGCCTACTCAGGGTCAGATTTACATTTATAGGCCTACTCAGGGTCAGATTTACATTTATAGGCGTACTCACTTTCAAATTTACATTTATAGGCCTACTCAGGGTCAAATTTACATTTATAGGCGTACTCACTGTAAAATTTACATTTATAGGCATACTCACTGTCAAATTTACATTTATAGGCCTACTCAGGGTCAAATTTACATTTATAGGCCTACTCAGGGTCAAATTTACATTTATAGGCCTACTCAGGGTCAAATTTACATTTATAGGCCTACTCAGGGTCAAATTTACATTTAAAGGCCTACTCAGGGTCAAATTTACATTTAAAGGCTTACTCACTGTCAAATTTACATTTATAGGCCTACTCACTGTCAAATTTACATTTATAGGCCTACTCAGGGTCAAATTTACATTTAAAGGCCTAGTCAGTGTCAAATTTGCATTTATAGGCCTACTCAGGGTCAAATTTACATTTAAAGGCCTACTCAGGGTCAGATTTACAATTATAGGCCTACTCAGGGTCAGATTTACATTTATAGGCGTACTCACTTTCAAATTTACATTTATAGGCCTACTCAGGGTCAAATTTACATTTATAGGCGTACTCACTGTAAAATTTACATTTATAGGCGTACTCACTGTCAAATTTACATTTATAGGCCTACTCACTGTCAAATTTACATTTAAAGGCCTAGTCAGTGTCAAATTTGCATTTATAGGCCTACTCAGGGTCAAATTTACATTTATAGGCCTACTCAGGGTCAAATTTACATTTAAAGGCCTAGTCAGTGTCAAATTTACATTTATGGGCCTACTCAGGGTCAAATTTACATTTATAGGCCTACTCAGGGTCAAATTTACATTTAAAGGCCTAGTCAGTGTAAAATTTACATTTAAAGGCCTAGTCAGGGTCAAATTTACATTTATAGGCCTACTCAGGGTCAAATTTACATTTAAAGGCCTAGTCAGTGTCAAATTTACATTTATAGGCCTACTCAGGGTCAAATTTACATTTATAGGCGTACTCAGGGTCAAATTTACATTTAAAGGCCTACTCAGGGTCAAATTTACATTTATAGGCCTACTCAGGGTCAAATTTACATTTAAAGGCCTACTCAGTGTCAAATTTACATTTATAGGCCTACTCAGTGTCAAATTTACATTTATAGGCCTACTCAGGGTCAAATTTACATTTATAGGCCTAGTCAGGGTCAAATTTACATTTATAGGCCTACTCAGGGTCAAATTTACATTTATAGGCCTACTCAGGGTCAAATTTACATTTAAAGGCCTGGTCAGTGTCAAATTTACATTTAAAGGCCTAGTCAGGGTCAAATTTACATTTATAGGCCTACTCAGGGTCAAATTTACATTTATAGGCCTACTCAGGGTCAAATTTACATTTAAAGGCCTGGTCAGTGTCAAATTTACATTTTTAGGCCTACTCAGGGTCAAATTTACATTTATAGGCGTACTCAGGGTCACATCTACATTTAAAGGCCTACTCAGGGTCAAATTTACATTTATAGGCCTACTCAGGGTCAAATTTACATTTATAGGCGTACTCAGGGTCAAATTTACATTTATAGGCCTACTCAGGGTCAAATTTACATTTATAGGCGTACTCAGGGTCAAATGTACATTTAAAGGCCTAGTCAGTGTCAAATTTACATTTATAGGCCTACTCAGGGTCAAATTTACATTTATAGGCGTACTCAGGGTCAAATTTACATTTAAAGGCCTACTCAGGGTCAAATTTACATTTATAGGCCTACTCAGGGTCAAATTTACATTTAAAGGCCTAGTCAGGGTCAAATTTACATTTATAGGCCTACTCAGGGTCAAATTTACATTTATAGGCCTACTCAGGGTCAAATTTACATTTAAAGGCCTAGTCAGTGTCAAATTTACATTTATAGGCCTACTCAGGGTCAAATTTACATTTATAGGCGTACTCAGGGTCACATCTACATTTAAAGGCCTACTCAGGGTCAAATTTACATTTATAGGCCTACTCAGGGTCAAATTTACATTTATAGGCGTACTCAGGGTCAAATTTACATTTATAGGCCTACTCAGGGTCAAATTTACATTTATAGGCGTACTCAGGGTCAAATGTACATTTAAAGGCCTACTCAGGGTCAAATTTACATTTAAAGGCCTACTCAGGGTCAAATTTACATTTATAGGCGTACTCAGAGTCAAATGTACATTTAAAGGCCTACTCAGGGTCAAATTTACATTTATAGGCCTACTCAGGGTCAAATGTACATTTAAAGGCCTACTCAGTGTCAAATTTACATAAAGAGAGGCACTCAACTTGTGAGGTCTATTCGACGTGCATCGGCAAAATGAAGGCGTTTTTTAAACAAAATTTAAGCGGAGGGTGACAGCTTAGTGTTTATTGACCAGTAAACGGCCAGTGTTGAATGAATGACCAGTAAACGACCAGTGTTGAATGAAGTGATGCAGTTTAGGCTTCTTTCTGTTCTGAATGATACAACGGCATTGTTAAACACTGAACGCAAACATGTGTAAATTTAAATGTTAAACTAAAAACTATGAAAAACTTTTTCCAAAACTGAAGTTTTGAAATACTTAGAAATCAGCAGAAATTTTTGTAAAAAAAACCACCGATGACGTGCGACATTTTTGTATAAGTATTAAGTAAGCTGCAGAACTTTAAACAGCGCACCCTTACAGAAACCACGGCGCGTTTGCGAAGAGCCACGTAATCCACCAATTACGTCATAAGTTTTAGTAAATGGCGGCAACCACCGCGTCTGAAAATTAGCATACAGCGGTATCGTAAGTTAAATTTATGGATTATAGACAGTTTTTTTTGCAAATTTCTTTGTTATATTTTTCTAAGTTTAAGTGATAAAGGTAAAATTAACTTAACATGCTAAATGACTTGTTCTTTCCTTTAATCAAGGTGCATTATCATCATTACATACATATTTAATAGTTTTTTTGGTGGAAGATAGTTCGGTTCATGTTATTGGTATTATAATGCCAGTCAAAATACGAAGAATCTACGTTCAGAATTGTTTCTGCAACTTTTTAATAATAAAATTTAACAGATTTTCAAGTTTCGTTTTGCACGAGTTTTCAGACACGAAATTTGGTTTGTGAGCTCATAAAATCTTGTTAGATCGATGAGTGATCGTCGTGTTGCACTCGCAAATTCTCGTCAAATCTAATTTGTTTCAGTTGCTGGACTGTTTTACAATTCCTGTGGTGCTTGTACTGTCCTGGATATTTCTCAAGATTCGCTATAAACTTATACATATCGTGGGAGTGGGTGTGTGCCTCGTGGGGGTGGGAACTCTGATATGGGCCGACGCTCTTGGCAGAGATACGTCCACTGAACAAGGTTAGTCGAAATAGAAGTTGTTCTAGAATCTAGATACTAAACTGTGTGATGATAGAGGTTTTTCGTTTGTAACCCAGTGACGCTAACATCGTATATTAATAAGCCTTTTTACCGTTCCAGCGATTGATGATGATCGTGAAAAGGTCAAAGGTTAAGTGTACCTTACAACACATTTGTGTACACTTGACAGCGTCTCACAGTCCATGAGCATTGAGCATTAATGAAGCTACGTAACTGAACGAAGTACACTGATGCAGTTACGTATTGCTCT
>JAQGDQ010000543.1:0-27500 GCA_030141605.1 Tubiluchus corallicola
ACTATGAACTATGAATTTATTTTTACACATCAAAATACAATATCAAACACATTAATAAACTTTAAATAAAATAATTTGAGTAGTGCGAGGTGAGTGTACGACCATACGGTCATTAACACACTCACCTTACTTAAATGAAAAATGATTATAGTTATGCATGCTTCTGTAGATAACTTCGTGTAAATAAGGATGAAGTAAATGATGTAATAATTTGAGTAGTGCGAGGTGAGTGTACGACCATACGGTCATTAACACACTCACCTTACTTAAATGAAAAAATGATTATAGTTATGCATGCTTCTGTAGATAACTTAATGTAAAGGATGAAGTAAATGATGTAATAATTAGTATGCGAGGTAGCGTACCGACACAAGTAACATTAACACATTCACCTTACTTAAATGAAAAATGACAATTATGCATGCTTCTGCACATAACTTAATGTAAATAAAGAGAAGTAAATGATGTAATACTCTAGCAGCGCGAGGTGAGTGTATATCATACGGTCATTAACACACTAGCCTCTAAATGAAAAAATGATCATAGTTATGCATGCTTGCAGATAACCTAATGTGCGATGAATTAAATGATGTAACTAATAGCGGAATATAAGCATCACACTGCCAAAGTGAAAAAATGATAATAGTAATCATGCTTCTGTAGATAACTTAATGTAAATAAGGATGAAGTAAATGATGTAATAATTTGAGTAGTGCGAGGTGAGTGTACCACCATACGGTCATTAACACACTCACCTTACTTAAACGAAAAAATGATTATAGTTATGCATGCTTCTGTAGATAACTTAATGTAAATAAGGATGAAGTAAATGATGTAATAATTTGAGTAGTGCGAGGTGAGTGTACGACCATACGGTCATTAACACACTCACCTTACTTAAATGAAAAAATGACTATAGTTATGCATGCTTCTGTAGATAACCTAATGTAAATAAGGATGAAGTAAATGATGTAATAATTTGAGTAGTGCGAGGTGAGTGTACGACCATACGGTCATTAACACACTCACCTTACTTAAATGAATATAGTTAAGCATGCTTCTGTAGATAACTTAATGTAAATAAGGATGAAGTAAATGATGTAATAATTTGAGTAGTGCGAGGTGAGTGTACGACCATACGGTCATTAACACACTCACCTTACTTAAATGAAAAAATGATTATAGTTATGCATGCTTCTGTAAATAACTTAATGTAAATAAGGATGAAGTAAATGATGTAATAATTTGAGTAGTGCGAGGTGAGTGTACGACCATACGGTCATTAACACACTCACCTTACTTAAATGAAAAAATGATTATAGTTATGCATGCTTCTGTAAATAACTTAATGTAAATAAGGATGAAGTAAATGATGTAATAATTTGAGTAGTGCGAGGTGAGTGTACGACCATACGGTCATTAACACACTCACCTTACTTAAATGAAAAAATGATTATAGTTATGCATGCTTCTGTAGACAACTTAATGTAAATAAGGATGAAGTAAATGATGTAATAATTTGAGTAGTGCGAGGTGAGTGTACGACCATACGGTCATTAACACACTCACCTTACTTAAATGAAAAAATGATTATAGTTATGCATGCTTCTGTAGATAACTTAATGTAAATAAGGATGAAGTAAATGATGTAATAATTTGAGTAGTGCGAGGTGAGTGTACGACCATACGGTCATTAACACACTCACCTTACTTAAATGAAAAAATGATTATAGTTATGCATGCTTCTGTAGATAACTTAATGTAAATAAGGATGAAGTAAATGATGTAATAATTTGAGTAGTGCGAGGTGAGTGTACGACCATACGGTCATTAACACACTCACCTTACTTAAATGAAAAAATGATTATAGTTATGCATGCTTCTGTAGATAACTTAATGTAAATAAGGATGAAGTAAATGATGTAATAATTTGAGTAGTGCGAGGTGAGTGTACGACCATACGGTCATTAACACACTCACCTTACTTAAATGAAAAAATGATTATAGTTATGCATGCTTCTGTAGATAACTTAATGTAAATAAGGATGAAGTAAATGATGTAATAATTTGAGTAGTGCGAGGTGAGTGTACGACCATACGGTCATTAACACACTCACCTTACTTAAATGAAAAAATGATTATAGTTATGCATGCTTCTGTAGATAACTTAATGTAAATAAGGATGAAGTAAATGATGTAATAATTTGAGTAGTGCGAGGTGAGTGTACGACCATACGGTCATTAACACACTCACCTTACTTAAATGAAAAAATGATTATAGTTATGCATGCTTCTGTAGATAACTTAATGTAAATAAGGATGAAGTAAATGATGTAATAATTTGAGTAGTGCGAGGTGAGTGTACGACCATACGGTCATTAACACACTCACCTTACTTAAATGAAAAAATGATTATAGTTATGCATGCTGCTGTAGATAACTTAATGTAAATAAGGATGAAGTAAATGATGTAATAATTTGAGTAGTGCGAGGTGAGTGTACGACCATACGGTCATTAACACACTCACCTTACTTAAATGAAAAAATGATTATAGTTATGCATGCTTCTGTAGATAACTTAATGTAAATAAGGATGAAGTAAATGATGTAATAATTTGAGTAGTGCGAGGTGAGTGTACGACCATACGGTCATTAACACACTCACCTTACTTAAATGAAAAAATGATTATAGTTATGCATGCTTCTGTAGATAACTTAATGTAAAAGTCATGAAGCAATGTGAAATGAAGGTATGTCGTACCCATCAACTATCAAATATCACAAATTACATCATATTATACATAAATTAAAAAAGCTGTACTATAATCATACTAAAGTGTTTCAGAGGTCCTCCACCTTCGTTGTTAATATAATTTATTGACTTTAAGTTTAAGTTTAAGTTTATTTATTTCCACTCTGCATCTTATAGTTATAATAAAAATACGGATGATTTTCCACTGAAATAAATATAAATATAAATGCAATTATATCCAGAAATTACAAAAGAGATTCTTACACAGCACATACATGTGCAAATTACATTACAGAATAATTTCGATGCATACAGTTTGAGCCTAAAAGCATAGCTTGACAAAAAATTCTTAGTTCATTATTACATCATTTACTTCATTCTTATTTACATTAAATTATCTACAGAAGCATGCATAACTATAATCATTTTTTCATTTATGTAAGGTGAGCGTGTTAATGACCGTATGGTCGTACACTCACCTCGCACTACTCAAATTATTACATCATTTACTTCATCCTTATTTACATTAAGTTATCTACAGAAGCATGCATAACTATAATCATTTTTTCATTTATGTAAGGTGAGCGTGTTAATGACCGTATGGTCCTACACTCACCTCGCACTACTCAAATTATTACATCATTTACTTCATCCTTATTTACATTAAGTTATCTACAGAAGCATGCATAACTATAATCATTTTTTCATTTAAGTAAGGTGAGTGTGTTAATGACCGTATGGTCGTACACTCACCTCGCACTACTCAAATTATTACATCATTTACTTCATCCTTATTTACATTAAGTTATCTACAGAAGCATGCATAACTATAATCATTTTTTCATTTAAGTAAGGTGAGTGTGTTAATGACCGTATGGTCGTACACTCACCTCGCACTACTCAAATTATTACATCATTTACTTCATCCTTATTTACATTAAGTTATCTACAGAAGCATGCATAACTATAATCATTTTTTCATTTAAGTAAGGTGAGTGTGTTAATGACCGTATGGTCGTACACTCACCTCGCACTACTCAAATTATTACATCATTTACTTCATCCTTATTTACATTAAGTTATCTACAGAAGCATGCATAACTATAATCATTTTTTCATTTAAGTAAGGTGAGTGTGTTAATGACCGTATGGTCGTACACTCACCTCGCACTACTCAAATTATTACATCATTTACTTCATCCTTATTTACACTAAGTTATCTACAGAAGCATGCATAACTATAATCATTTTTTCATTTAAGTAAGGTGAGTGTGTTAATGACCGTATGGTCGTACACTCACCTCGCACTACTCAAATTATTACATCATTTACTTCATCCTTATTTACATTAAGTTATCTACAGAAGCACGCATAACTATAATCATTTTTTCATTTAAGTAAGGTGAGTGTGTTAATGACCGTATGGTCGTACACTCACCTCGCACTACTCAAATTATTACATCATTTACTTCATCCTTATTTACATTAAGTTATCTACAGAAGCATGCATAACTATAATCATTTTTTCATTTAAGTAAGGTGAGTGTGTTAATGACCGTATGGTCGTACACTCACCTCGCACTACTCAAATTATTACATCATTTACTTCATCCTTATTTACATTAAGTTATCTACAGAAGCATGCATAACTATAATCATTTTTTCATTTAAGTAAGGTGAGTGTGTTAATGACCGTATGGTCGTACACTCACCTCGCACTACTCAAATTATTACATCATTTACTTCATCCTTATTTACATTAAGTTATCTACAGAAGCATGCATAACTATAATCATTTTTTCATTTAAGTAAGGTGAGTGTGTTAATGACCGTATGGTCGTACACTCACCTCGCACTACTCAAATTATTACATCATTTACTTCATCCTTATTTACATTAAGTTATCTACAGAAGCATGCATAACTATAATCATTTTTTCATTTAAGTAAGGTGAGTGTGTTAATGACCGTATGGTCGTACACTCACCTCGCACTACTCAAATTATTACATCATTTACTTCATCCTTATTTACATTAAGTTATCTACAGAAGCATGCATAACTATAATCATTTTTTCATTTAAGTAAGGTGAGTGTGTTAATGACCGTATGGTCGTACACTCACCTCGCACTACTCAAATTATTACATCATTTACTTCATCCTTATTTACATTAAGTTATCTACAGAAGCATGCATAACTATAATCATTTTTTCATTTAAGTAAGGTGAGTGTGTTAATGACCGTATGGTCGTACACTCACCTCGCACTACTCAAATTATTACATCATTTACTTCATCCTTATTTACATTAAGTTATCTACAGAAGCATGCATAACTATAATCATTTTTTCATTTAAGTAAGGTGAGTGTGTTAATGACCGTATGGTCGTACACTCACCTCGCACTACTCAAATTATTACATCATTTACTTCATCCTTATTTACATTAAGTTATCTACAGAAGCATGCATAACTATAATCATTTTTTCATTTAAGTAAGGTGAGTGTGTTAATGACCGTATGGTCGTACACTCACCTCGCACTACTCAAATTATTACATCATTTACTTCATCCTTATTTACATTAAGTTATCTACAGAAGCATGCATAACTATAATCATTTTTTCATTTAAGTAAGGTGAGTGTGTTAATGACCGTATGGTCGTACACTCACCTCGCACTACTCAAATTATTACATCATTTACTTCATCCTTATTTACATTAAGTTATCTACAGAAGCATGCATAACTATAATCATTTTTTCATTTAAGTAAGGTGAGTGTGTTAATGACCGTATGGTCGTACACTCACCTCGCACTACTCAAATTATTACATCATTTACTTCATCCTTATTTACATTAAGTTATCTACAGAAGCATGCATAACTATAATCATTTTTTCACTTAAGTAAGGCGAGTGTGTTAATGACCGTATGGTCGTACACTCACCTCGCACTACTCAAATTATTACATCATTTACTTCATCCTTATTTACATTAAGTTATCTACAGAAGCATGCATAACTATAATCATTTTTTCATTTAAGTAAGGTGAGTGTGTTAATGACCGTATGGTCGTACACTCACCTCGCACTACTCAAATTATTACATCTTTTACTTCATCCTTATTTACATTAAGTTATCTACAGAAGCATGCATAACTATAATCATTTTTTCATTTAAGTAAGGTGAGTGTGTTAATGACCGTATGGTCGTACACTCACCTCGCACTACTCAAATTATTACATCTTTTACTTCATCCTTAATTACATTAAGTTATCTACAGAAGCATGCATAACTATAATCATTTTTTCATTTATGTAAGGTGAGTGTGTTAATGACCGTATGGTCGTACACTCACCTCGCACTACTCAAATTATTACATCATTTACTTCATCCTTATTTACATTAAGTTATCTACAGAAGCATGCATAACTATAATCATTTTTTCACTTAAGTAAGGCGAGTGTGTTAATGACCGTATGGTCCTACACTCACCTCGCACTACTCAAATTATTACATCATTTAATTCATCCTTATTTACATTAAGTTATCTACAGAAGCATGCATAACTATAATCATTTTTTCATTTAAGTAAGGCGAGTGTGTTAATGACCGTATGGTCGTACACTCACCTCGCACTACTCAAATTATTACATCATTTACTTCATCCTTATTTACATTAAGTTATCTACAGAAGCATGCATAACTATAATCATTTTTTCATTTAAGTAAGGTGAGTGTGTTAATGACCGTATGGTCGTACACTCACCTCGCACTACTCAAATTATTACATCATTTACTTCATCCTTATTTACATTAAGTTATCTACAGAAGCATGCATAACTATAATCATTTTTTCATTTAAGTAAGGCGAGTGTGTTAATGACCGTATGGTCGTACACTCACCTCGCACTACTCAAATTATTACATCATTTACTTCATCCTTATTTACATTAAGTTATCTACAGAAGCATGCATAACTATAATCATTTTTTCATTTAAGTAAGGCGAGTGTGTTAATGACCATATGGTCGTACACTCACCTCGCACTACTCAAATTATTTTATTTAAAGTTTATTAATGTGTTTGATATTGTATTTTTTGATGTATGAAATGAAATTCATAGTTCATAGTGGGAGCTTATGCCAGCAGCGATGTAGAATTTTAATCACGGACTTTTCATTTTCATTAGTCATTGATGTTTTCCATATTTTTCATGTTTTCCATGTTTTTCATGTTTTCCCTGTTTTTCATGTTTTCCATTTTTTTCATGTTTTTCATGTTTTCCATGTTTTTCACGTTTTTCATGTTTTTCATGTTTTCCATGTTTTTCAGAGCTCAGCAAAGAATGGACGGAGAAGATGTCTTCGGCAGCAAGATTTCTGTTGACTACTCTAATCGTTTCCAGCGTCGCGACCCGCTGCCGTACCAGTTTCACGGATATACCGATAGGGGGAGCTACGCGTACAACCGCGGCTACTCGCCCACCTTTTACGGTCAGCCGCCCCCCGGAAAGTTCTCTCCGGTGGGTTGCGACGACGGCGCTTACATTCCTTACAGGCGGGACGAGTCGTCGTACGCGCGTTACGGTCAGTACCGGGATAATTCCTACTCGTACAATCGCACGTCGCAAGTTTACGGTTTACGGGACGATAACGGTTCCAGCGAGAGTACTTCCCGGTCGAGTTCCTATTCCTGCCCGTCGTTGTCCGCACAAGATCTGTCAGAGAATCCGAAGGTAAGATCAGTTTGTTGTGTGCTAGAGTATTGATTTTTTGTTTCCTCGATACGTTCAAAATAGGTCTTATAAGAACTATGACTTTTCTGCTACTGTACGAGCACAGACATAACTAAATGATTACAAATTCGGTTCTGTTCTATTCAGGAGAATATTGGCTATCCAATCGTGCTATTTATTATAACATTTGTAAGTGATTTAATTGGATAAAATTAAGAAAAACACAAACTTTTCAGGCACTCCAACTTAGCCTATCGAGTAGCTTAGTCTGGTGGGCACTTGCATGATCGTACACACTAATTTATTGATCGTCTGCTTGTTCAAGCCCCAGCTGTGCAGTGTTCTGCTGCTATTCCAGGAAAACTTAAACAATCAGCCAAGGACAAATTAAGGTCGTTTCATTTTTTAACAGGAATTTCTCCTTAAAAATAGAGTAGACTTGAGGCGAAAATGTTGACATCATTTACTCTGGAAGATCCTAATACAGGGGTGTGCAAATTATCTGATTAGCCGGGCCACATTAAACTTTCCCGCAATTCCTGCGGGCCACATGCAGTTTGATCAAGGAGCCAAGTACAGAAAGGCCTAATAGCAATTTTTTTCACATCCGACCTGCGTACATCATTACTACTACACTCAAGAAACTATTTTAGAAGTTATTAAAATTTATATTACAAACCATATATTTCTACTTTCAGGACAGATAGTGGTAATTTCATTACAATGCGTATTAGTAATGTGTATCACACAGTCTGTGTAGTACAGTGACATTAAGCTACAACCGTCTTGTAAGGGTTAATGACATCCGATCTAGTAGAAAAAACTACCCGCACCATCTTTGGGATCGTGGCACGGACTTCAGCTGGATACACTCAATTAATCGCCCGGGGCCGCACTTTCATTAGGTCGACAAATCTCTTCGCGGGCCGCACAAATTCTCTCGGCGGGCCGCAAGTGGCCCGCAGGCCGCAATTTGTACACCCCTGTCCTAATATTTTATGGTCGACTTGTACACAGGTAATATATAAAATGATGAATTTTTGGTCTTAAAATGCACGTCAACTTGTACACACGTATATATGATAATTGAAAATAAAGTTAGTCAGAGACATCTCACATACACTGTATTTTGATGTGGGCTGCCAAATTAGCCACTTCCTTACATAATGCTTTTCGTTTCGTAGTCGTATAGCGGAGGCAGTACGCCGGATCCTTTGGGGATTAGTCCACAATCTGCGGATCACTGCGGATACGGATACGTACAGGGTTATGGAATCGTACCAAATCCTGCCGCTCTGTTTCAAGATGCTGTGGAATTACAGGTTTTTACTATAAAATTGTTCACGTTTTTGATCCATTCTACCTAGCAGCAGTATCAACATCAGCATCATCATCATCATCATCATCATCATCCATCATCATCATCATCATCATCATCATCATCACCACCATCATCATCCATCATCATCATCACCACCATCACTGCCATCACCACCACCATCATCATCCATCATCACATCACCACCGTCACTGCCATCACCACCACCATCATCATCATCATCATCACCACCACCACTGCCATCACCATCACCATTATCATCGTCGTCGTCGTCATTGTCGTCCCACCACTGCCATCCCCGCCACCACCACCACTGCCATCCCCGCCACCACCACCACTGCCGTCACCATCACCATTATCATTGTCGTCGTCGTCCTGCCACTGCCATCACCACCACCATCATCATCATCATCATCCATCGTTATCGTCACCACCGCCACCACCATCACCATGTTCCATCATCATCATCACCACCACAACCACAGCACCTCCCGCGTCATCATTGTCATCACCATAAAATAGAATGATCAGTAAGCCTTTTCGCATTTCCAGTGATTGGTGATGATCGTGAAAAGGTCAAAGGTTAAGTGTACCAGGCGACGCATTTGTGTGCACTTGACAACACCTCACAGCCCATGCTGTTGTAATAGTAACAGTTTTAACAGCTAACTACAACCTTACCTAGTTCATTTTTTCTTGTTCCCAAGCAAGATTCTGCTAGTTAATCACTCTACTCACATACTAGTGCATAATTAATTTCGCGTAAAACAACTGAAGTTACTGAACTGATGCGGCAGTCGGTTTTGCTTTGTCCACACATCATGGTTGTAATTGAGACACGTAGCTGTGCTATATTTAACCTTTGACCTGCAGCAATTGCGCATGTGCGAAGTGAAACTATGAAGAGGCTTATTATTTTTTTGGTTCATTAGTATGCCTTGTCATCCAATTTGCAACATAGTGGATTACTAAGACCGATTAAGTTTGATAATTCATTATGATTGCATGCCAATTGGCAGTTTTGACTTGAATATGAAACCTTGTGTGCATTGATAAAGCATTGATGTTAAAAATGCTTCTGCATACAGCCCAATGCATAGTTAAGTAAAGTCGACGTAAAACAATTGAAATTACTGAACTGATGCAACAGACAGCTTTACTTTACCAGCATGAAACCTTGTGTGCATTGATGAAGCATTGATGTTAAAAATGCTTCTGCATACAGCCCAATGCATAGTTAAGTAAAGTCGACGTAAAACAATTGAAATTACTGAACTGATGCAGCAGAGGGCTTTGCTTTACCAGCATGAAACCATGTGTGCATTGATAAAGCACTGATGTTAAAAACGCTTCTGCATACAGCCTAATGCATAGTTAAGTAAAGTCGACGTAAAACAATTGAGATTACTCAACTGATGCAGCAGAGGGCTTTGCTTTACCAGCATGAAACCATGTGTGCATTGATAAAGCACTGATGTTAAAAACGCTTCTGCATATAGCCTAATGCATAGTTAAGTAAAGTCGACGTAAAACAATTGAAATTACTGAACTGATGCAGCAGACAGCTTTGCTTTACCAGCATGAAACCTTGTGTGCATTGATAAAGCACTGATGTTAAAAACGCTTCTGCGTACAGCCTAATGTATAGTTAAGTAAAGTCGACGTAAAACAATTGAAATTACTGAACTGATGCAGCAGACAGCTTTGCTTTACCAGCATGAAACCTTGTGTGCATTGATAAAGCACTGATGTTAAAAACGCTTCTGCGTACAGCCTAATGTATAGTTAAGTAAAGTCGACGTAAAACAATTGAAATTACTGAACTGATGCAACAGACAGCTTTACTTTACCAGCATGAAACCTTGTGTGCATTGATAAAGCACTGATGTTAAAAACGCTTCTGCATACAGCCTAATGCATAGTTAAGTAGAGTCGACGTAAAACAATTGACATTACTGAACTGATGCAGCAGACAGCTTTGCTTTACCAGCATGAAATCTTGTGTGTCTAGATAAAGCACTGATGTTAAAAATGCTTCTGCATACAGCCTAATGCATAGTTAAGTAGAGTCGACGTAAAACAATTGACATTACTGAACTGATGCAGCAGACAGCTTTGCTCTACCAGCATGAAACCTTGTCTGCATTGATAAAGCACTGATGTTAAAAATGCTTCTGCATACCGTTAATCTGTCTTTTATACCATTCTACTGCCATGGCTAGTGGTTATGCTTGGAAAATTATCGAAACCCCATATTTTTCGAAAAATTGATTTTACTTAAAGGACAAGAAAAGGGGCACCTGAAGTAGGTTTCAGAAAAATCGCCTTAAAAAAATTATATTGCTTTACAGCAATTTTATGCACATATCTTACTCACGTTGAAAGAAATTTTCGTTTGTTTGCATTTTAAATCTCCCGCAGCACCACTCCCATTACATGACGTCACTAAAACACGTAAATCAGGGGAAGAAAAGGCAATGTTAAATTATGTCCCTAAAAACTTTCCATGCAAATCTGTTTACTTAGCATTTCGCTTACCTGCTGGAAAGTCTTATGTAACTAGACTAATAATTTAAAATATATGTGCCAATTGGTAAAATGTTGCTGACTCACCCTCCAGGGTGCGCCACTCGCTAACCAAAAACATATTTTTAATCTTATTGACAAGATATAGTTTGTAAAATTTTACTTAATTAGCAACGTGTGTGCTACGAATGCTCTGATTATTTTTTCAAACTTTACTCAGTGTTATTAAAACTTGTTTCAAACGACCTACCATTAAAATGGTTGCGTCTAACGGTCATCGAGGGAGTTTAAATTTTCACGTTTTATACGGCGTTACGGCCGATGCAAGCCACGTATACGAAAAGGTAGCATGTAAGTGGTATAAAAGTTGGAATTTTTTAAGCTTTATGTAAGTGGAGGGTTTTCTTGCGCTTTAAAGATTTAAATTTTATATGTTTGGCGTGGCAGTCAGCGGGGTATTCAAATTATTACATTAGTTCAATCAATACATTGTGCCTTTCTGTAGAACCAACATAGCTAAACATTTTATAATATATCAAGGACCAAAAGTCTGGAATGAGATTTGTCAATCCGCAAAAAATAGCAGATCTATTACTAGATTTACAAAAAGTAAGTATCAGTGAGTAATCAAAATTTCTATCGGTATCTATCCTCACAGTATTTGCAAAACGGTGGTTTTAGCTTAATCAAGTTATCTTAATTTTACATACTATTAACAAATAATAGTATTTCTATCTTTTATATCATCCTATATATGAGCTTCATTCATTACATCATTCCATTTTAAGCACTAATGTTTTTTTATCACGATTCACTTTAAATTTTCAGATTATCTCCATTACTTTTTTTCTATCACTGTGTGGGACAATCTAACAAGCCCTGCTTTTTGATTGCCCGCAACACATTTACCTTGGTATATAAGTGAACAGTGTTTGAGGCTTTTCCTGTGCAGTATTTCTTATTTGTATTATGTTCATTGTAGGCCCTTTCACTAGATATTGTACATGAAACTATTGTAAATGTGTAATGTGAAATAAATGACTTATGACTAGTTCACTATTCCGACAGCGAATGAACCATTTGCAAATGTCGAGACTTGACTGCTCTCTAGAAAGTTTTAAACTACGTCCTTTGATAGTTTCTTAATCAACAACGAAATGAAATGATTTTGCTTTGTAGGTTTCGAATCTTGATCAAAACATTCCCGCGCGAGATTTGAAGAAAGTTCTTTTTACCGTTTTCAAGCAGTTTGTTAGAGTGAGTATCTAGTTCCATTGCATTGTGTTCTGCGCATTGTTTCTCGGGTAATTCTAATGCTTCTGACATTGTATTGTACGCATTGTTTCCTGCGTAATTCAAATGTTTCTGTTGATTCTATTGCGCCCTAGATGTTTTTTTTTGAGTTTGCGTTTTCCTATTTACTTTGTGCTCTTAAAATTAATGCACTGTTTTGTTACTCCAAGTCTTGGGTACTACCTCATTACGTAAATGTGTTTTATTCTCTAGGTACTACCTCATTACGTGAATGTGTTTTATTCTTTAGGTACTACCTCATTACGTAAATGTGTTTTATTCTCTAGGTACAACCTCATTACGTGAATGTGTTTTATTCTTTAGGTACTACCTCATTACGTGAATGTGTTTTATTCTTTAGGTACTACCTCATTACGTGAATGTGTTTTATTCTTTAGGTACTTTTTCATCACGTGAATGTGTTTTATTCTTTAGGTACTACCTCATTACGTGAATGTGTTTTATTCTCTAGGTACTACCTCATTACGTGAATGTGTTTTATTCTTTAGGTACTACCTCATTACGTGAATGTGTTTTATTCTTTGGGTACTTTTTCATCACGTGAATGTGTTTTATTCTTTAGGTACTACCTCATTATGTGAATGTGTTTTATCTTTAGGTACTTCACATATCTATTCTGCTTCAACTTGACAAGAGTCTCATAGCGATGGTAAAGGTGCCAACGATGGAGGACGCACAAATAGCCATAGCGCACCTGCATCGGAGGAAAGTGGGTTACAAGCGCATACACGTCTGCATCCCGCAGGAGAAGGGGGTGACCCCGGAGGTGCTGCAGTCGGAGATCGTCAGCCTGCTGAGCAGCGTCACCTGTCAGATTCTGCCCTTGTTCAAGTTTATCGAATTGTTTGAGAACAAGTGAGTTTTGTGGCAGTTTTTTTTTGCTAAATCTTGTTGGTTTTTTACCGAAGTTTAAGTTAATAACGAAGGCAGTCGGCAAGTTGGGTTTATTAAAAAAGTCAGTAGAAGTTGCGAAATATGTATCCTAAAGTCTCTAATAATAATAATAATAATAATAATAATAATAATAATAATAATAATAATAATAATAATAATAATAATAATAATAATAATAATAATAATAATAATAATAATAATAATAATAATAATAATAATAATAATAATAATAATAATAAGAATAATAATAATAATAATAATAATAATAATAACACTACTACTACTACTACTGCTACTACTACTACTGCTTCTACTGCTACTGCTACTGCTGCTACTGCTGCTACTGCTGCTACTACTGCTACTGCTGCTACTACTACTACTACTACTACTACTACTACTACTACTACTGCTACTGCTGCTGCTGCTGCTGCTGCTGCTGCTGCTGCTGCTGCTGCTGCTGCTGCTGCTGCTGCTGCTGCTGCTGCTGCTGCTACTACTACACATATCTACAGCAGACATTTACACAAATGAACGATGGTCTGTGAACAAATGAACCAAATACACACATGGTCCAAATACGGAGTTTGTTTAATTGAATTGAGTTTGAAAATCATATCGAGGCCCCACTTATCATCTCGATGACCTCACTGGAACCAAGGCCTGATTGTTATTAGGGATACTCATCTATACCCTACGTTCCCAGCCGTGGGGGTACCAGCGCACACCACCAAGGGGTGCCCGAGAAGCCTCTTGGGCAATTTTAAAAAAGTACTGTTACGTAATAAACCAGCGGGTGATTCAGACATCTCTGTCGACTTTGCCAACAATTCATGGTCTTTGGTCAAGCTCTTGACCCCCCGTCTTTAGTTTGTCGTAACAATTTCCACGGTTTTTTCAGTTTCACCTCTTTTTTTCTTCCGCTAAATTAGATACCATCACTCGATCAGCGTTTCGGAATTGTATCGAATGAAGGACATCGTGGAGATTCAGGATCAGGAAAACTCCGGGCGAACAGTCAGACTGGTAGCGCCGTGTGCTCCGCCTTCGGAGAACAGGTTCAACAAGGTTTGTTTATTAGCTGGGCATCTGCGTGCCTGCATGATCGCCTTTATGCACTAACTCTAGAATAGGATAGAATAGAATAGAATAGAATAGAATAGAATAGAATAGAATAGAATAGAATAGAATAGAATAGAATAGAATAGAATATGTATACACAATATTTCCATAATGTTCCATGGCATTATGTTTTACAGGAAGCACAGACATTATATTTTACAGGAAGAGGGCCCTACACCTGACCCGACACAGGTGCCTCCATACATAACAGTATTTTAAGCATTACTTCACGTGTTTTTATGTTGTAGAACGATGCTCAAGAGTCGCCCGTCTGCCCCATTCACTGCACGGTGAACTCTGGCCTGGCGTGGGCGGAACCGAGCGAGCAGTACGATCTGCCGCTGGTCAAGGTGTCGCTGCGGTCGTTTGCGCCGCAGGTGCACACGCTGCTGCAGACGCACGAGGGAAGGATGCCGCTAAACAGGTGAACGAGTAAATTATAGTAACCATGTACGTGATTATAATTTTATTATGGCGCCTGTAGACATAAATTCTTACATGGAAGAATAATGAGAATTGTTAATCTCAAAAGCTCATAATAGCTAAACTGGAACGTTGTGTGACATCAGTGTGCCCTTTGCATCAGCCAACAATGTCCACTCGTTATGATAAAGGAACATGTAGCTGAAGGCGCTAGGTATGGTTATTAGTGTGGTTTTTTTGCAATTATCCCATATTAACAGACGGCTTCGTGAGTGCATGACTCTGAGTCTGATGACATCAGGTGTAACGTACGATGCCGGAACTCACCTTTACTGCTCTGGCTGGAAGACTGCTCCATATCCTGCCTCTTCAAGTGAAAATTGAACACGTGTAGGAGGACACTACACCCTGGTACTGTGTACTACACGTGCGATTGTATATTGGGAGAAGCTTGGTTTCTGTTTGTCGATAATAATCACAACTAGCAAAAGCCCCGCAAAAAATTTTGCGCATAAATACACGTAGAATCAATAATACTCGAACATCCTACCTAGTGTTCGTTTACTTACCAAACGCAAAGCCAGCAACAGCAGCTTTTACTGAATTAACGTTATAGACAGAGTATAATGGATGACGTCACAACAATGGTTTTGCGTCAGCAGTTTTCCAAGCGAAATTCCAAAAATAGAACATCTAATTAACTCGTCGGTACTCCTTTTGGTGGACGTGTCCTAAAATATAACCCACACCATCGTGTAGCCCTGTTCCTCCTCTTTCTAAAGAGCCGTTTATCTCCTTCCGAGAGTCCCACCAGGTGCCTCTAGAACGTTTTCGCCGCATGCTGTTTGGTCAAAACTTGTAGTGTTGAACTGAAGAAACTGAGTAGCAATATAATTAATTCATATAATTCTCGATGTTTAGATAATTTTCCGTTTTTTTTATAGTTTTCCCGTTTGCTATGGGAACGAGTTCGAGCCGATGGAAAATTTTCCGGTTGGCGGCGTCCCGCTGGAACACTTGTTGTCGTGCGTTCCTGGCGTGGAGATGGAGCTGTCATCTGGTGGCGTACGAGTGATACGCTGGGCCGAAAATAAACCCATGCCGCCCGGTGAGCATCGTACTTGTTAGGCTAATGTTGTGAATGTTGGCCAGCGTTTTTACGGAAAATTCCGTACGCGGAACAACGAAGCTCAAATAATTTCATTTCATTTCTTTGCGCTAATCTAACACCTCCAGAGGTGCCGAAAAAAATTTTAAGGGAGGAGGCAGTTTTAAAGGAAGGGCACTTTATTTGGTGGCTATGCTGGTGACGGCAATGGTCAGTAAGTCAGATTAGCAAGTCGAATTTGACCAGACACCAGTGTGCCAGCACTAGGTGTCCAATTAGAAAATTGTTAGTGGCGCCGCGCCGTCTACCCTACAAGAGCTTAAGATTGATGTTTTACGCTTCGTGCAGTACGCCAAACCCGTCGAGCAATTTTTCGTAAGAAAATTTATACATAAACTTGTTAAAATCCTAGACAAAAAAGTATCTTTTGCTTACTAATAGCCTAAATTGTCGCAGTTCAAGCTCAATTCATTACTCAACTCAACTGAACTCATACAGGGAGTGCACTGTGCTGGACTGTGAAGCAAACACTACTACCCTCACATGCTCTGGTCCCATACAAGTATAAAGAAAGAACTAAAGAAAAAAGACTTATTATATTGAATGTTATCGATAATATCGAGTGAAAATAGGGGGTGCTGCAGTTCCACAGTACCCATACACTAGCCGCCATATATTGACATTTGGTCGTAAAAAATATATATCGGTTACTGAATTATGTTAACATTTCTTTAAATATGGGAGGCCTATTAATGAATTCGGTATAAGACCCACAAGGTATATGTTTCCCTTATAGAAAATTGTTTCTTAACTCTTACAGGACCGTGAGCGTTTGCTGCATTTTGCAAAGGGTTCGTGAAAAACTACTCTCACTAAGCAGCGATTATGTTACATTTGATAATTTTTATAGGTTTCTACTCCTCACACAATGGATTTTCATGCAAAATTATATGCGAAATGCATTTGCTTACCATAGACAAATTAGAAATTGGTTTTTGAGGAAAAAAATTGAAAAAACTTTTCACTAACTGCAGTGTTTGCACTGTAACAATGTACAGTATCACTTGGGTGAAATCGGCTAATGCAGAAAATCTCAACTATCCAGACACAACACTCTGATAAACTTTGGCCTCAAATCTACTCCATTTTTAAGATGAAATTCCTGTTAAAAGATGAAACGACCTTAATTTGTCCTTGGCGGATTGTTTAGCTTTTCCTGCATAACGCTGCACAGCTTGGGCTGTAGCAAGCAGGCGATCAATAAATTAGTGTGTACGATCACGCGAGTGTAAACCAGGCTAAGCTACTCGATAGGCTAAGTTGGAGTGGCTGAAAATAGCGAGTTTTTCTTAATTTTATCCATTTAAATCACTTATAAATGTTTAAACAAATAACATGATTGGATAGCCAATATTCTCCTGAATGGAACGGTACCTAATTTGTAATCATTTAGTTATGTCTGTGCTCATACAATAGCAGAAAGGTCACAGTTCTCATAAGTCCTATTTTGAATGGTGAGGTCCTAAAGCAGAAAAACCATGAAGGCATCTGTGTTTACTGGTGTTTTGCAATTCCTTTCTACTCTGAGCTGCGACAATTTAGGCTATTTGACCAGGCGGTTTAGTCTAGTGGTAATGCGTCTGCTTTCCGTCTGAGAGGTCGTGAGTTCAGACCAGCAGCCGGTTCATACCAAACACTTTAAGAATGGTACCGCTGTTGCCCTGCCTGACACGTGGTATTTAGGGTAAAAGTGGGGTAATAATAGTCTCTGTTATGCAGTTGTAGGTTGTTATTTACAGTCGGTGATAATAGCTCTTTGTGCTAATGTTAATTGTTGACACAAAAGCCGACTTTAAATAAAGATTATTATTATTATTATTATTATTATTATTATTATTATTATTATTATTATTATTTGTAAATTTTTTTCCCCTTTCAGACTATTGCACTCAGCGCTGTAACAGTCCCATCATCACCGCACAGCTGGTCCAGTTCGGACGCGAGATGGTGGACCTGCTCAAGCAGCATACCGGCTGTCGGATGAGCTTCAGTAAATTCATCCCCGCCTATCACCACCACTTCGGCCGTCAGTGCCGCGTGGCCGACTACGGACACACGAAGTTGTTGGACCTCTTCCAGGCCGTTTCGCACGTCGTGCAGGTACCCGTTTTTTGCAGTTTGGTACAACACCGCGTCAAGTGGGGGAGAGCATTCTCTGCCAGAAAGCGAATTTAATTCAATCGCATTAGTGACTTTCGAATTCGAATCGAACCGAATTTCAGTTTTTCGAATCCGAATCGAATTCGAATTGAGCTTCAAAGATTTTTGAACAAGTTTTCGAACCACTAGTAAAAATTAGTCTCTTAATAACGAAAGTTAAGCAGCGATGAACCTGTGTTATGTGTGTGTGGATAAGGCAGTTTAGCTGAGTAATCACAGTGTCTGCTTAATGTCCAAAGTTATGATACTTACGAGTGGTCTTAAAAAGATCTTGCATATTACTTGATTTTGTTCTGCAGTAAAACCGCTATCAAAACTGAAAAACATAATCTTGAGAAAATCACTCTTAAAGCCAGCCATTGTTTTTTGTCGCGTTTCTACAAAGCACTTAGCAACTTTGCTATGGACTTTGCAAGAACACATTGAAGTTATGTTTAAATCCAGCAGATGGCTCTTCCTGACGAAGATCTGGGCGTTGCAACAGAAAAAACCCGAAACAAAATGAATGCTTCCATGAACTACAATCGGAGTTTGAAAATACGAATTTTTTACAATTGCATTACTAGTTTCTAGACAGAAGATTGGGCGTGAGAATAAAAAATTAGATTTTTTGTATTTTTAACATTTTCTTGATAATTTAGTGCTGGAATATATTTCAATATATTTAGCTTCTTTTTTTTTATAAAAAACAACAAATTGACATTTGACCAAATTTTTGCTACATCGTATTTTAGAGCGTAGTTTTAACTATACGGACTTATGGACGGTTTTGGTTTGCAAGCAACACATCTACTTGTTTAACAGAAAAGGTTTTTCAACAGGTGCTGGGTGATGGGGGCAAGAAGACGATTACGTTAACTCATCGGGCGCAGTTAAAAAGATTTACCTCTGATCTTCTTCGCGTTTTGAAGTCGCAGGCTAACAAACAGGTACCATTCATGGTCACGTGTGAACGTAATGATGTTAAAATTAATGCTTTGAAAACGAAACGTGTGTATATTATTCCTGCTTTTATGTCATCTATACTTAGCATTTGTGCACAACAATGCTTGTAGAAACAATCATCTGTACTTAGCATTTGTGCACAACAATGCTTGTAGAAACAATCATCTGTATTTAGCATTTGTGCACAACAATGCTTGTAGAAACAATCATCTGTACTTAGCATTTGTGCACAACAATGCTTGTAGAAACAATCATCTGTACTTAGCATTTGTGCACAACAATGCTTGTAGAAACAATCATCTGTACTTAGCATTTGTGCACAACAATGCTTGTAGAAACAATCATCTGTACTTAGCATTTGTGCACAACAATGCTTGTAGAAACAATCATCTGTACTTAGCATTTGTGCACAACAATGCTTGTAGAAACAATCATCTGTATTTAGCATTTGTGCACAACAATGCTTGTAGAAACAATCATCTGTACTTAGCATTTGTGCACAACAATGCTTGTAGAAACAATCATCTGTACTTAGCATTTGTGCACAACAATGCTTGTAGAAACAATCATCTGTACTTAGCATTTGTGCACAACAATGCCTGTAGAAAGAATCATCTGTACTTAGCATTTGTGCACAACAATGCTTGTAGAAACAATCATCTGTACTTACCATTTGTGCACAACAATGCCTGTAGAAACAATCATCTATACTTAGCATTTGTGCACAACAACTGGTCGGCAGTAAACTCCTTTTTCATGTAGTGATTATACGGTCATTTTTTGCAGGTCACAGTGAGAGACCTGCCGGATGTCTATAACAAAGTTTTGAACAAGGAATTCCAGATAACTGACTACGGAGTCTGCGAGCTCATGGATCTGCTGGCCGAAATCGCCGAGACGACCGTGGTTCTCAGCGGCGCTGGCTTGGACATGGTCATAGCCATACCTAGAAGAGGTACGTAGCTTGTGCGAGAATATGGATAAACAAATAAACAATGAAAATAAACAAATAAACAGACATGCAAACAAATAAAAAGCGTGGTATCGATCGGCAGTGATCCTAAATTAAATCCTTCCTATGTGAAATTTCGTGAATAAGCAGGGTGAGTGAAATAGAATGTAATGTAATGGAATAGAACAGAATAGAACAGAACAGGATAGAAAAGAATAGAACAGAACAGAATGGAATGAAATGGAATAGAATAGAATAGACAGAACGTAATGTAATGCAACGGAATGGAACGTAACGTAACGTAATGGAGTTGAGAGCACTGCGTTTGAAACACAAGAAAACCATCCATATACATAAAGATTAAAAAATTCATCTAGAAATTTATACCACTTACAATACTGCCTTTTTGAATACAGGGCTTGCATCGGCAGTAACACTGTGTAAAACGTGAATTTAAACTCCCGTGAGGACCATTACATGCGGGCATTCTGATGTGATAAGTCATTTGAACCAAGTTTAGATAAGATTAAGTAAAGTTTGAAAAAAATAATCGGAGCATTCGTAGCGCACAAGTGACTAATTAAATAAAATTTAAAATTACTGCATCTTGTCAATAAGATCAAAAATACGTTTTTTGGTTAGTGAGTGGCGCACCCTGGAGGGTGAGTCAGCGACATTTGCATGGAAAGTTTTTTGGGACATAATTTAACATTTCCTTTTCTCGTCTAATGGCGACTTCTGGACATTATTTGGGGGAGATTTAAAATGAAAACAAACAAAAAATCCTTTCAAAAAATGAAAACAAATAAAAAATCCTTTCAACGCGAGTAACGATATACGCATAAAATTGCTGTAAAGTAATTTAATTTTTCGGGCGATTTTTCTGAAACCTACTTCAGGCGCCCCTGTTCTTGTCCTTTAAATTCGTAATATAATCAGCTGTCATTTTATTTCTGTTTTTGCTTAAGCTTTTCTAAGTGCGTAGCGCCACCTGTCTTTCAGATCAGACGTCGGACGAGATAGAACGAACGTCGCAGTTCGCGAACGAAGTGGTGGACCTGTTACGTCACAGCCCCAGCTGTCGCATGCCGCTGAACAAGTTCATTCCGGCCTATCATCACCATTTCGGGCGGCAGTGTCGCGTGGCCGACTACGGATTCACGAAACTGATTGAACTGTTCGAGGCCATACCGCATGTCATCAAGGCAAGTGTTCAAAAAATCAATAATTTCTTCTACAAATGTTTAAATTTCTTAAAAGAAAGACAGGATGATTTTTCATATACTACTCCATTTTCAAGTCCCATAAAAATTATACATCTTAACACAATTAATACTGCAAAAGCATTTCTGATGATTAGATAATAGATTAAAATCTTAGTTGATCGAGAGCGAGCTCAACTGTTGACGGCATCACAAACCAACATAATTTTCAGCAGCAAAAATATTCCACGAGCGTGTTGCACGTGTTTTGCGAAAACGAAAATTGAAGTACAGTGCTATTGTAAGATATTCAGTGTGTTGTACTAAAACTAGGTAAGTGTTAAGATAAAAATTCAAATTTCAAATTTGCCTCTGTGCTCACGCATGAGCTGTCGAACGTGTGCAGTTCATCACAAACTAACACATCTATACTGAGAAGTTCAATACCTGTTTTTAACTAATTAATTAACGGAGTGCGAGCCCAACTATTGATGACATCACAAACCAACGTAATTTTCAGCAGCAAAAATATTCCACGAGCGTGTTGCACGTGTTTCTGAAAGCGAAAATTGAAGTACAGTGCTACTGTAAGATATTCAGTGTGTTGTAGTAAAACTAGGCAAGTTTTAAGATAAAAATTCAAATTTCAAATTTACCACTGTGCTCACGCATGCGCTGTCGAACGTGTGTAGTTCGTCACAAACTAACACATCTGAACTGAAAAGTACGGCAACTGTTTTTTGAGCGATTTGTTTTGTTTTGTCATAATAATTGTTTCACGTTCGGTCTTCTGCGTATCTGTTTCTGTTAGGTGTTAGAAAAGGACGATGACCGCCACGTGTGCTTGACCGATAAGCACCTTCTCAGGGTTTTCGGTGACCAGGTGACCATGCTGATCAAAAATAGTCGGCAGGTAATTAATCTCAGCTTCTTCATAATTAACTTGTCGTTGTAATCCGAATCTTCTGTTGCATTTTTCGAAAGCTTTTTTTGTGGGTTATTCTGGGAAGGGAAGCAAAATGCGCTTGAACTAAACGAGTAAATTGGAATAAAGGTTAAAAAACCAGTCTTGAAATTTCGTGTTACCTACATACCGTCTTATTGCACGCAGAGCTTGCATTAACAGTAACGCTGTATAAAATTTGAAAATTTAACCCTTTCAGTCCCAAATTATTTTTGTAATAAGAAAAATTTTTGACTTGGTACTTTTGTTCAGTATGTCCATTTTTTTTTACACATAATAATTATTTTTTTCTACCTGTGCCCGCGTACTAAATATAGCCTGTATCCCACGGGATACATTGGGATTCAATGGAAGCATAAAATGTGCTTCATTTTGCAACTGCTGATATTTCTTTAAAGTATTTAAGACATTTAGTGTGCATGCTATGCTGATCTGTACAAAGTCGTCTCTAAAGTACTGTACCTTGCACAGTTTTTTATGCTATGTAGATTTTCTAGTTTGCCATTTTATCACCATTTTAAGTCTATTGTTATTGGCTTAAATCAAAACAACTATTAACAGATCAAATAACTGTCAGTTTTAAAATTTTATTAATTTTAAAGGCAGAAAATATTCTCGTATCCCACGGGATACAACGGGTATGAAAGGGTTAAACATGACTGTTGTGGTGCAACATTTTTAACGGTCAGTTGTTTGAAACAAGTTTAGATAACTTTGTGTGAAGTTTGAAAAAAAATCCGAGCATTTGTAGCGCGCTTCTCTGACTAAGCAAAAGTTTAAATTACTTTGTCTTGTTAATAAGATTAATAATGTGTTTTTGGTGAACCAGTGGTGCACACTGGGATGGTGATTGTCTTGTTAATAAGATTAATAATGTGTTTTTGGTGAACCAGTGGTGCACACTGGGATGGTGATTGTCTTGTTAATAAGATTAATAATGTTTTGGTGAACCAGTGGTGCAAACTGGGATGGTGATTGTCTTTTTAATAAGATTAATATTGTGTTTTGGTGAACCAGTGGTGCACACTGGGATGGTGATTGTCTTGTTAATAAGATTAATAATGTGTTTCTGGTGAACCAGTGGTGCACACTGGGATGGTGATTGTCTTGTTAATAAGATTAATAATGTGTTTTTGGTGAACCAGTGGTGCACACTGGGATGGTGATTGTCTTGTTAATAAGATTAATAATGTGTTTTTGGTGAACCAGTGGTGCACACTGGGATGGTGATTGTCTTGTTAATAAGATTAATAATGTGTTTTTGGTGAACCAGTGGTGCACACTGGGATGGTGATTGTCTTGTTAATAAGATTAATAATGTGTTTCTGGTGAACCAGTGGTGCACACTGGGATGGTGATTGTCTTGTTAATAAGATTAATAATGTGTTTCTGGTGAACCAGTGGTGCACACTGGGATGGTGATTGTCTTGTTAATAAGATTAATAATGTGTTTTTGGTGAACCAGTGGTGCACACTGGGATGGTGATTGTCTTGTTAATAAGATTAATAATGTGTTTTTGGTGAACCAGTGGTGCACACTGGGATGGTGATTGTCTTGTTAATAAGATTAATAATGTGTTTTTGGTGAACCAGTGGTGCACACTGGGATGGTGATTGTCTTGTTAATAAGATTAATAATGTGTTTTTGGTGAACCAGTGGTGCACACTGGGATGGTGATTGTCTTGTTAATAAGATTAATAATGTGTTTTTGGTGAACCAGTGGTGCACACTGGGATGGTGATTGTCTTGTTAATAAGATTAATAATGTGTTTTTGGTGAACCAGTGGTGCACACTGGGATGGTGATTGTCTTGTTAATAAGATTAATGTGTTTTTGGTGAACCAGTGGTGCACACTGGGATGGTGATTGTTTTGTTAAAAAGATTAATAATGTGTTTTTGGTGAACCAGTGGTGCACCTGGGATGGTGATGCTAGGCCACTTTACTAGTTGGTGCAAATATTTTAAATTATTAGCAGTTTTAAATTACTAAACAATCGTAATTATCAAGTATTTCAAACAAATAAGTGGCATAAGTCTATGTTCGAAAGTTTTTTTGGGGAACTTCCTTTTCTTCCTCTCTGTAAGGTTGCCTGTGGTTAGCCCCTCTTGGTTAAACAAGTTTTTCGCATTAATTTGACAGGGAGGTGTTCCGCTTGATCACTTTATGGCTTCCTTCGCTCGTTTCCATGGACACAGCATCCGCCTGCACGACTTCGGAGTCACCACTTTAGTGGAACTGTTGAAGTTGATCAGCCACATTGTGACGGTACTAGAAATTATTAAAACTTCGTTAAAGGAAAACTGGATGACTGTTTAGACTCGGATCTCATTTTAATTTACTTGCCTATAAAATTTAGGAATTTGAATAATTGCCTCGGAAAGTTAATTAAAGGAAACCGAACACAGCTATCGTTTAGGTCACGAATTAGCCACAGTTTGTGCAATGGCGGGCATCTTCGCTTGCGCGTCAAGCACGTTTGCATAGGTCTTACAGTACCGTTTAAACGCATGTCGTCACGAAAAATGGGCTCTACGTCATATGACGTCATAAACTAACCACAGTTTGTGCGATGGCAGGCATCTTCTCTTGCGCGTCAAGCACGTTTGCATAGGTCTTACAGTACCGTTTAAACACATGTTGTCACGAAAAATGGGCTCTACGTCATATGACGTCAGAAACTAACCCTGTAGTTCACGATCATGGTTATCACGGTACCGCATTCTATTTGTCGGCCACGTGCATGAAACAAAAAGGCGTCATTGCCAGTCTTGGTTGATTCGCTGAGCTGCGCACAGCTTTAAAAGTTTAATTAAATTTCACTATCCGAAGTAATCATTATTTAATTCAAGCTTTGATTTAAAAATCTGTTGTTGTTTTTAATATTTTAGAGCATTCCTTATGTTGAACTCGTGTTTATACAATCATCCGTTTTTTTCACTCTATTTTGTTTTTTGAGTTCATTAAAGTTCATTTTAGTTGCTTGTTTCTGTGTTAATGCACTTGTATGCCGTCTAAGTAAATTTATCTGTTCAAGTGTGTCTGCATTTGCTTCTCCAGTTATTTTGCTACTTTGATCACTCCTAACAACAACGGACTATTATATTTTCTGCTTAGGTCGCTCCTAACAACAATGGACTATTGTATTTTTTGCTTAGATCGCTCCTAACAACAATGGACTATCGTATTTTCTGCTTAGATCGCTCCTAACAATAATGAACTATCGCATTTTTTGCTTAGATCTCTCCTAACAACAACGGACTATTGTATTTTCTGCTTAGATCGCTCCTAACAACAATGGACTATCGTATTTTCTGCTTAGATCGCTCCTAACAACAATGGACTATCGTATTTTTTGCTTAGATCACTCCTAACAACAATGGACTATCGTATTTTTTGCTTAGATCACTCCTAACAACAATGGACTATTGTATATTTTGCTTAGGTCGCTCCCAACAACAATGGACTATTGTATTTTTTGCTTAGGTCGCTCCTAACAACAATGGACTATCATATTTTTTGCTTAGATCACTCCTAACAAAATGGACTATTGTATTTTTTGCTTAGGTCACTCCTAACAACAATGGACTGTTATATTTTCTGCTTAGATCACTTCTAACAACAATGGACTACAGTGGCCGCCGCTTATTATGGACACGGTTATTGTGGACAGCCGGTTATTGTGGACAACTCGCGAGGGACGGAATTTTCCCCTAATAAAATCCGCCGGTTAATATGGACAACCGCCGCTTAATATGGACAGCGAACATTCTTGGCACGTGAACCAGCCGTGCCAACCACGGCCTGCGCGCGTGATTGAAAAGAGCTACCCGTTCTGCTGCCTGTGTGAGTCATTGCATCAGTCAGTTCGCCGTTTGCCGTGGCCTTGAGAGCTTCGAAACTGTGATAACTTCCTTCCGTTCAAGGTTGAGAGAAAAGTTTCCTGCCAAACAAACTCGTCTGACTTCTTTTTTTCAATAAAACAGGAGACGAGTTGATACAGACAGTTTTTTGCCTTTTTTAATGAAGGGGAAGGGTCTTCATGGGTCACTTCGCTTAATATGGACAGCCGCTTAATATGGACATACACTGCTGGCCCGAGGTGTCCACAATAAGCGGCGGCCACTGTATTATATTTTCTCCTTAAATCACCCCTAACAACAATGGACTATTATATTTTCTGCTTAGATCACCCCTAACAACAATGGACTGTTATAATTTCTCCTTAGATCACTCCTAACAACAATGGAGTATTATATTTTTTGCTTAGATCACTCCTAACAACAATGGAGTATTATATTTTTTGCTTAGATCACTCCTAACAGCAATGGACTTTATTTTTTGCTTAGGTCGCTCCTAACAACAATGGACTATCGTATTTTTGCTTAGATCACTCCCAACAACAATGGACTATTATATTTTTTGCTTAGATCACTCCTAACGACAATGGACTATTGTATTTTTTGCTTAGATCGCCCTAACAACAATAGATTATTATATTTTTTGCTTAGATCACCCCTAACAACAACAGACTATTGTATTTTTCGCTTAGATTACTCCTAACATTAATAGGTTGTATTTTTCACTTAACTCACTCCCAATAATACTGTGTTATTGTATTTTTTCACTTGGATCACTCTTAATAATACTGGTATATTATATTTTCGCATTTAGATCACTCCTAACAATAACGGGTCATCGATCATCACTCTGGTGGACCGCAGTCGAATCCGGGAGACCGTGAGCAGGTTGCTGCAGACCGTGATGGACCACAAGGAGAGCACGATGCAGCTGACGTTGTTGAAGAACACTTACCAGAAGCTGTTCGGGGAATCTCCCTCCAACGCCGTCATCTACACGGAGATGCAGGATTACATCAAGGTATGGAAGATGGTGGAAGAGATGATTCAACAAGAGTTAAAGACGGATATTAGTCACTGCGAGTGATCTGAGGAATTAGTGGTCTAAAACTAGTTAATGACTGTAATGAACTGAATAGAATAGAA
>JAQGDQ010000543.1:32500-125000 GCA_030141605.1 Tubiluchus corallicola
CACGGCCGTACCGTCCAACGTTCCGAGTCCGGAGCTCTGTCCGGAACTCGCCAAGGCAGCCGAGGCACTCGCCGCGCAGCAGAAGCAAAAGCAGCAGGCGCTGATTCAGTTGGAAACGCCTACGCCAATGAAAGGTGGGTGCGAGGAGCGTCGTGCAAATTATACATTTGTCTTTAATTAGCACCAGATGGAGCCGTTCATGCAGTTTATTTCTATTTTGAGCGCATTCCTGAAGGATGTGTTCCTATTGTTACGAGTTTTCTTAGTTTAGCGCTTACCAGACGGTTTAGTCGTAGTGGTAATGCGTCTGCTTTGCATCTGGGCGGTCGTGAGTTCGATACAGCGGCCGGGTTGTACCAAAGGGATGAAATTGGACCTGCTGTTGGCCTGCCTGGCGCTTGGTATTTTGGATAAAAGTGCGGTAATAATGTAGTTATTATGTATTAGGTTGTCTGTTTTGCAATTATTATTATTACAGTAGGCGCCGCTTAGTAGACTCACGCTTAATAGACTCATTCGCTTAATTGACTCAAAAACGCTTGGTGCGGGCCGCTCCTATTCACATGCACGTAAAACTCTCGGTAATTGACTCAAATCATTGTTAATAGACTCAGTCGCTTAATTGACTCAAAAACGCTTGGTACAGGTCGCTTATTCACATGTACATAAAACTCTCGGTAATTGACTTAAATCACGGTTAATAGACTCATTCGCTTAATTGACTCAAAAACGCTTGGTACGGGCCTCTCCTATTCACATGCACGTAAAACTCTCGGTAATTGACTCAAATCATGGTTAATAGACTCATTCGCTTAATTGACTCAAAAACCCGCCTCTCTTATTCACATGCACGTAAAACTCTCGGTAATTGACTCAAATCATGGTTAATAGACTCAGTCGCTTAATTGACTCAAAAACACTTGGTATGGGCCGCACCTATTCACATGTACATAAAAACTCTCGGTAATTGACTCAAATCACGGTTAATAGACTCATTCGCTTAATTGACTCAAAAACACTTGGTGCGGGCCGCTCCTATTCACATGTACATAAAAACTCTCGGTAATTGACTCAAATCACGGTTAATAGACTCAGTTGCTTAATTGACTCAAAAACGCTTGGTACAGGCCGCTTATTCACATGTATGTAAAACTCTCGGTAATTGACTCAAATCACAGTTAATAGACTCAGTCGCTTAATTGACTCAAAAACGCTTGGTACGGGCCTCTCCTATTCACATGTACATAAAAACTCTCGGTAATTGACTCAAATCATTGTTAATAGACTCAGTCGCTTAATTGACTCAAAAACACTTGGTGCGGGCCGCACCTATTCACATGTACATAAAAACTCTCGGTAAATGACTCAAATCACGGTTAATAGACTCAGTTGCTTAATTGACTCAAAAACGCTTGGTACAGGCCGCTTATTCCATATTAACTGCATCATTTTAACGTGGAATAGTAACCACACAACTCGGTGGATGCTTAACGTGCGAATTACCATTTTCCTTTTCAGACAAAGTCGTCTACGTGAGCGACTTAGAGAGAACAGTTCTACACACTCCGCCACCGACACCCAAAAATGGAAAGCAGCCCAGATCGGGTTACGAAGGCGCCGTCGTCGGAGATTCCTTCCATCGCACGCCCGGAGTGGGCGCCGAACGCTTGCATCTCGGCTCCGCCGCCCAGCTGAATCCGTACGCCTCCGCTCTGTCGAGTCTCTGCATCACTCCGTCGTCGCCTAGCAACAGTTCCGTCACGCACGGCGAAGCGAGCGACACTAGCCTGACCATGTCGCCTCTCCGCTGCGCGGGGTCGCCGCAGTGCTCCCCGCGGCGGAGGACGCGACTTGCCGCTAATTTTGAAACGCCGGGAAGAGAGGAGGCGGAAGCGCCCGAGGCTTAGCGGCCCCGGTTGCTCTTTTTAAACTTGTTTGTGTTAACGAACACACGCTTCAGCCGTAGCTGTGCTAGTGTCAAGTACAGGCTAGTAATGAATATAGTCGTCTTAGACTATTCTGTATCTTTTTACTTATATCTAAGTTTGCATGCTGTTGTTTACTATAAATATACTAATTAGTTAATAATTATATTATAATTTGTCTGCTTTCGTAGCAAAATCGTCCGTAAGTCGGCAGTTAAGCTTTTCTAGTTATTCACATATTCTGAATCGCCATTTCATGAGGATCATTTTGATACCAAGTTCATCGCTCTGTGTTATTTCTAAGCTGAGATAATCCACGTTGAAGTTGAGATGCAGGCTTCGCACTGGAAAACATAATCTTGAGAAAGTCACTGTTAAAGTTAGCCATTGTTCTAGTTATTCACACATCCTAAGTCTCCATTTCATGAGGATCATTTTGATACCAAGTTCATCGCTCTGTGTTATTTCTAAGCTGAGATAATCCACGTTGAAGTTGAGGTGCAGGCTACGCACTGGAAAACATGACCTTGAGAAAATCACTGTTAAAGTCAGCCATTGTTTTTTGTCACGTTTCTACAAAACACTTAGCAACCGTACAAATGTTGGTTGCTATGGACTTTGCAAGAATTCATTGAAGTTATGTTTGAATCCAGTAGATGGCTCTTCCTGACAAAGATCTGGGCTTTGCGACAGAAAGAACCCGAAGCAAAATGGCTGCTTCCACAAGTCACTGTTGAACTAGTTTCTAGACAGAAAAGTTGGTACGGGTTCATAAAATTAAATTTTTGGTCTTTTTGAACAATTTCTTGATGCTAGAATATAAAAGTTTGTTTTTACAAAATGCGAAAAATTAACATTTGACCAAATTTTCAGTGCATTCTACTTTGAAGCATCGTAAACGCAGTTTTAACTGTGCCGACTTGTGGACGATTTTGGTTTGGACACATTTATCCCTTGCTGCAGAATGCCCGGGGCGGGCCTCTTTTTCGTAGCGGTTTTGCACACGGTCACGCGCTTGATCGAATCTTTGTTCGTTTTAAATATATTCTATTTTTGTATGCGATATCTGGGGGTGCGTTTGAATTTAAGTCTGTCTAGAATTAATCTCTCCTTTTGCGACTTAATTATCTTCGCGTCCTGGCCGTCTAACGATGTTCGTGTGTTTTTTGTCTGACAAAAGTAGCGTTCATTTTGTTGTAAAGTCTTCCATCGGTCTGACAATTGTAAGTTGGTCACAGTTTGTGACACCCACTTTTTACACATGCTAATTTGTAACACCCACTTTTTACACATGCTAATTTGTAGCACGCCCGGATTAGAATTTACATGTCTGTCTGCGAAGTATATCTGGATGAAGTAAGATTGCTGCTTAGCGCACGGCTGGGGAATGAATGGGAATAGGGCAGGATCAGCAGGAGGAAACGTAATAATAATCGGGGGGGCGTAGCCAGGTTCTAAAGTTGAGGGGAGCAAGCACGCGAAAAAAGGTGTCATGTACACGTGAAACAATTATATATTATTTGTCTATGATACTGTCTATGACAGTATCGGCGTGTGACAAGAATGTATTATAATAATAAGATTTGGGACAATTTGGTCCTTGGTTCAATCAGTCAACCTTGACAAAGGAGTTGGGTAAATGCACTTTAATTTCAAAAACATGGGAGGCAATTTGGTCAAACAAAGTAACGACTCCATTATTGAACAGGTGCCAATATTGAAACAATGTGCTTGCGGAGGGTTGCTCCCCGCTGCTCCCCCCCCCATTAGCTACGCCACTGATAATCTCAAACAAAAGTGTGTGGTCCATCAAGAGGTCAAGCTGCACGTGGTCAAGCGACTTCGCCAGGTGCCGCTTTTCCTCGAATTCCGTGGCGCCGTTTTTTTTATCGGTACACACGGTTGTGTACCTACAAACCTATACCGGGTACAAAACAAAACTTTTGTACTTAACGATAGTTTTGGCGCACCGGAATTTCCGACTTCTACGAAAAATGTAGACAGTCGGGTGATGTATCACACATGCACACCAATATACACAAATATATGCGCACTCATCACACACACACATGCATACAGCAAGCGTGCACACCTGCTAGGTGAGGTTTTTGTTGCGTAACTGAAAAGCAGTTAAGAGAAAGGATTCGATATGCGTAATCTGCGTTAGTTCACAGAGTTGTCACCAGGGTGCTACGAATTGCTTACCATTGCGATTTGGCATTGTAATTGTTAGTATATATTGTAAATTGGACAGTGAAAATGTGGTCAACTGTGTAGCTCTCTGCTGTGACTACATGGATTCGATATGCGTAAATCGCGATAGTTCATAAAGTTGTCACCAGGGTGCTACGAATGGCTTATCGTTGTGATTTGGCATTGTAATTGTTAGTATATATTTTGTATTGGACAGTGAAAATGTGGTCAACTGTGTAGCTCTCTGCTGTGACTAAATGGTTTTGATATGTTTAATCCGAGTTAGTTCACAGAGTTGTCACCAGGGTGCTATGAATGGTTTATCGTTGCGATTTGGCATTGTAATTGTTAGTATATATTGTAAATTGGACAGTGAAAATGTCGTCGACTGTGTGGCTCTCTATTGTAACTATCCGTGTTAGTTCATAACGTTGTCACCAGGGTGCTACGAATGGCTTATCATTGCGAGTTGGCATTGTAATTGTTAGTATATATTTTGAATTGGACAGTGAAAATGTGGTCAACTGTGTAGCTCTCTGCTGTGACTAAATGGTTTTGATATGTGTAATCCGTGTTAGTTCAGAGAGTTGTCACCAGGGTGCGACGAATGGCTTATCGTTGCGATTTGGCATTGTAATTGTTAGTATATATTGTAAATTGGACAGTGAAAATGTGGTCAACTGTGTAGCTCCCTGCTGTGACTAAATGGTTTTCATATGTGTAATCTGCGTTAGTTCACAGAGTTGTCACCAGGGTGCTACGAATGCTAGCTGTCTGACGACAATTTGCAATAAGCTAACCGCAGAATGTATTTAAATTTAAGCCGCTCGGCTGAAATATTTATTTTTTCTTTTATAATCGAAGTGAGGTCAAAGGTCACGTAGTAAAATTGCAAGCCTTTGTTTACAGTACGTATGTTACTATGTTAGATGTTACTATGTAGTTCAAACATTTGTTTACGAAGCAAAATGTGATTTAAAGAGTGATTATAGTATTCTTATGTAACGTGTTGTTGAAATTTGTACGATTACTTTGTTGACAGATTTTGGATATGTGAGGCGAGGGTTCAAATCCACTTTATTTGCTGTAATTTTTCAAAATTAACCCGTCTTTTTTTGCAGTGACTCTTACTAACTAAACTTGATTTTTTTTACCTAAATAAAATGGCATATGAGGAGACTGTTAAGTATTTGTCTTTGTATGTGTTGTTGCACTGCACGGCAAGTATCCAAAAAACGTTCGAACATTCGAGAACGGAGCGTTCGAACACTAGGTGTGAGAATCAAACGTGTGAGTAAATAAAATAATAAATTGTAATAAATTATTGTAATAAAAGTGTTACAAAATAAAATAAAATTCTGGAAATTCTCTACCAGGAAGCGAATTCGAATAGAATCGAATTTGTGACTTTCGAATTTCGGTATTTTGAATCCGAATTGAGTTTGAAAAATGTTCGAACCACTAGTAAAAAGTGGTCTTACAAAGATCATGCATGATTTTGTTGTGCAGTAAAACCGCTATTAATTTGTTAAAAATTTTGGACAGAAATTACAGCTAAATTGCGCTAATTGCATGCTATTTCAAACATTTTAATACTTTTATTAAAAATTTCAAGATCTCTTTAATCAGTGCAGATGTTATTAATTAGACACTTCAAATGTGCACCCAAGTACCATAAAAAATACCAGTGGCAACAATTGCCAGAGGTGAACTGGGCAGTTGGCACGATTATGCCTTTACAGGAAGACGGGGTGATTTTTCACATACTACCCCATCCGACAAAAAGTATACATTTCAACACAATTAATACTGCAAAAGCATTCCTGATGATTAAATAATAAATTAGAAACTTGATTAACGGCAGGCGAGCCCAACTGTTGATGACGTCACAAACTAACATAATTTTCAACAGCAAAAATATTCCACAAGAGTTTTGCACGTGTTTGTGAAAGCGAAAATTGAAGTACAGTGCTGCTGTAAGATATTCAATGTGTTGTACTAAAACTAGGCAAGTTTTAAGATAAACATTCAAATTTCAAGTTTATCGCTGTGCTCATGCAAGAGCTCTCAAATGTGTGTAGTTCATCACAAACCAACACATCTGAACTGAGATGTACAGCACCCGTTTTTTGTGCAATGCATTTCCAAATGCAGGCGCTAGTGTCCGTCTATCTAGCGAATGGCGCAATGCATGTAACAGCAAAGAACTAGTGGCGCGAACGTGAAATTGTATTTGCGTCGTAATAATTCTTTCACGCAAGTCATTTTTGAAAAAATGGTATGTTTCCTTTCAATATTTTCTTAAAGAGTACATTGTTTTGACTTACAGTTTAAGATTAGGTTCGGTTTTTTAAGCAAATGTAAAAAAAAATCGAATACATTCATTAATATAGAAAAATCTCATGTTTCACAAATATATTAAACGTTAGAAGACATGTATATATACATTAATCTTACATTATTATTTCACAGAGGTGGGCAAAACACCGGACTAGTATTTAGTTTCCTACGGTTAAACTTTGCCGACGTTTCGCACAGGAACTAAAAAACGGATCTAATTTAGAACACTTTCGAAGAACAAGAACTCAAATTAGCGACAGATTTACACAGCAAAAGAAACACAAACAGTCTGTGTACAATTTTGCCCGATTGATTTGTCAAGATGTACAATTTTGCCCGATTGATTTGTCAAGATGTACAATTTTGCCCGATTGATTTGTCGAGATGTACAATTTTGCCCGATTGATTTGTCGAGATGTACAATTTTGCCCGATTGATTTGTCAAGATGTACAAACTTTACCTGGTTAATTTGTCTCGAACAGATATCAAAATTTATTTACTACATAAAGTACAATCATACTGTTTTTGTACAGAACACTTAACAGCACAACACATATACATAAACATTCAAATATATACGGAACTTACATATACAGGGATGAGAATGACAAATTGCAAAAAACTCTGAAACAGGCCGGGGGTTTGGGAGCCATCTAGGTCCCCAATGGGGTTGAGAGGCAAAGCCCCCATGGGGGTTAAAGGTGGCAAAACCCCCTTGGAGCCAGCAACAAATTGCAATTTCCTGACCGTAGAGAGCCTCTAAGTGGACTTAAAATATCAATTACCTTGTTTCATTCATAATTTAAAATACCCAACTATCAAGGATACATGATACCTAATTGTCTCAAAAACGCCTAAGTACTGGCCGCTCCTATGCAAAAGTATATAAAAACTGTCTGCAATTGACTCAAATAACTCCGCACAATTGATTCTATATTTTTATACATAGAGATACACACGTGGTTACACTGATGTACGTGATGTAAACAAAGTGACGGCCTGCCACCTAGCGGTCAGTTTGCGAAATAATGTACTGGGTCCCCGTAAAAATTTTCTCAACGAATTTACGCGATTTACAAAAATGGCACTACTGGTCTTCCAAAAACTCGGAATTCCGCGTATCCGCGGAAAATTCTCATCCCTGCACATATGTGTAGAACACGAATGTTACAGTTTTATAAATAGACACTAAAGTAAAGTAATCTTAGCTATTTACAAAAATCCTTCTAGCCGATGGTCACCAGAATTTATAATTTTGGAGGCTTCACGTCCGGCTTCTCTTTAGCGTAGTACATCTCCAGCGGCTTGTTGACCTTCCAGTACTTTTTATTGACCAGCTCTAATGTCATGCTGCCGTTCAGCTGGACGTACTGACCGGGCGTGCTGGCGATGTATATCACGTACGAGGTGCCGGAATTCGGACCGTCCGAGCGATTCGGAAACTCCTTCTTGTAGTCGAGAGCCAGTCGCATGGCGAGGTATTTGGACAGGTGATCGACTGTAAATATAAGTTTGCTTGAGTTAGTTATGTTAACGATAACGATAATTATCGTGTAGATAATACAGATTAAACATTTTGCATTTTCAACCACTTTGGCTACTAGCAGTATCCGTGTCAAGTCAACTCTTGCTCACTGCACCGATTGTTACGCACGTATAGTAAACTCTACAGCTGCAGCTTGAATCACTTCACAATGTTTTTATTATCACGATACGTTTGCACTATGGCGATATGCATATCGTAATTTATTTTATTATTTATTTATTTTATTATTTATTATTATTATTATCACATTCAGTACAATATAATGACATTAAACACACAGTGACATCAAAATTATTACATCTACTGTATTAAATTGTTATGTTTCATATACTATCGTTATCATAAAAGAATAATTGTACTGCAGTGGGCTAGAGAAGCAAAGGCTTGTATAAGCCCACTGTCGTGTGAACCCGATAAAAAAAGAATGGATGAGTGAACAAAAAAAGAACTGGGAGAAAGGTTAGATCACACAGGAAGGGTAGAAGGATGTGTTAGTGGAAATGGTAGGAAGAAAGATAATAGATTGCGCTATGATGACATCAACTCTAAAGATTTATCAATGATGCTTTGTTTTGCATAATCTGTACCAGGTAAGATGCACTAATAAAAGACAACGATGCATAGATACGTCCACGTATCGTACAGGCCTAGTAACTATCCGTACATTATAATTTTATTCCTTGCGAACGGAAAATTATATTTGGCCTTTTAGAAATGATAAAAACCCAAACCATTACGGAAATAAACAAGCGAATTCTATTCACTCGAGTAACGACATTTATTATCGTCACAAACGATGAGCAAATCGCGGTGACAAAGTCTAAAAAACGTGCGGAAATATCCAATGAAAACGAAAGGCTTGTGCCCAACCATTAAAGTGTAAATAACCTCACAGACATGAAGTTTTTTTAACGCATTATTATGATTACACAAAGAATTCACAATTATTGTTGAACATAAGAAACTTATGTTTCTGGCAAATTTCAAACGCGTGCATCCGCCGTAAAGATCGCCATGTTTCACGTCTCTGGCGCGAGTGAGCGAGAATGACGCACGAGGTACAGAAAGCGCCTTTGGTTACCGATGTTTGTTTGCTGATCTTTGGCGCCCTCGTGACTGCACTCATGACGTCATTCATCTCGCGCAAAAAATGGCGGTTCTTCAAATTTAATACCGCTAACAACGAAGTGATAAAAAAATCAAAAGAAGCAAGATTTACAAAAAGTTTATAATAAAATAAATTGAATATTCGTACTGAGAGTTGGATTTTAAGTTGTAAAAGCTCATATTATAGTGACTTCAACGAGTAAATTACACTGAAACAGTAAGGACAGTAATATGTAAAACTTACTTGATGCATTGGCCGTAGTCTTTATGTAACGGGTAGAGTTATCAGTGGTGCTGCACTCTGTTGGATGACATTTGAAGATCAGTTCTATTTCAGCTGGTGGAGGTGGAGCTGTAAAGATACCAACACACGAATCGAGTAAAGATAGCAACACAAGAATCGAGTTAAGATAGCAACATGCGAATCGAGTAAAGATAGCAACACAAGAATCGAGTAAAGACAGCAACATACGAATCAAGTAAAGATAGCAACACACGAATCAAGTAAAGATAGCAACACACGAATCAAGTAAAGATAGCAACACAAGAATCGAGTAAAGACAGCAACATACGAATCAAGTAAAGACAGCAACATACGAATCAAGTAAAGACAGCAACACAAGAATCAAGTAAAGACAGCAACATACGAATCAAGTAAAGACAGCAACATACGAATCAAGTAAAGATAGCAACACACGAATCAAGTAAAGATAGCAACACACGAATCAAGTAAAGACAGCAACACAAGAATCGAGTAAAGACAGCAACATACGAATCAAGTAAAGACAGCAACATACGAATCAAGTAAAGATAGCAACACACGAATCAAGTAAAGATAGCAAGACACGAGTCAAGTAAAGATAGCAAGACACGAGTCAAGTAAAGATACCAACACATGAATCAAGTAAAGATAGCAACACACGAATCAAGTAAAGATAGCAACACACAAATCAATTAAAGATAGCAACACGAATCAAGTAAAGACACCAACACATGAATCAAGTAAAGATAGCAACACACGAATCAAGTAAAGATAGCAACACACAAATCAAGTAAAGATAGCAACACACGAATCAAGTAAAGATAGCAACACACGAATCAAGTAAACACAGCAACATACGAATCAAGTAAATATACCAACACAAGAATCAAGTAAAGACAGCAACATACGAATCAAGTAAAGACAGCAACATACGAATCAAGTAAACACAGCAACATACGAATCAAGTAAAGATACCAACACATGAATCAAGTAAAGATAGCAACACACGAATCAAGTAAAGATAGCAACACACAAATCAAGTAAAGACAGCAACACACAAATCAAGTAAAGATAGCAACACACGAATCAAGTAAAGATAGCAACACACGAATCAAGTAAACACAGCAACATACGAATCAAGTAAAGATACCAACACAAGAATCAAGTAAAGACAGCAACACACGAATCAAGTAAAGATAGCAACACACAAATCAAGTAAAGATACCAACACAAGAATCAAGTAAAGATAGCAACACACAAATCAAGTAAAGATAGCAACATACGAATCAAGTAAAGATAGCAACATACGAATCAAGTAAAGATAGCAACACACGAATCAAGTAAAGATAGCAACACACAAATCAATTTAAGATAGCAACACGAATCAAGTAAAGACACCAACACATGAATCAAGTAAAGATAGCAACACACGAATCAAGTAAAGATAGCAACACACAAATCAAGTAAAGATAGCAACACACGAATCAAGTAAAGATAGCAACACACGAATCAAGTAAACACAGCAACATACGAATCAAGTAAATATACCAACACAAGAATCAAGTAAAGACAGCAACATACGAATCAAGTAAAGACAGCAACATACGAATCAAGTAAACACAGCAACATACGAATCAAGTAAAGATACCAACACATGAATCAAGTAAAGATAGCAACACACGAATCAAGTAAAGATAGCAACACACAAATCAAGTAAAGACAGCAACACACAAATCAAGTAAAGATAGCAACACACGAATCAAGTAAAGATAGCAACACACGAATCAAGTAAACACAGCAACATACGAATCAAGTAAAGATACCAACACAAGAATCAAGTAAAGACAGCAACACACGAATCAAGTAAAGATAGCAACACACAAATCAAGTAAAGATACCAACACAAGAATCAAGTAAAGATAGCAACACACGAATCAAGTAAGGATACCAACACAAGAATCAAGTAAAGACAGCAACACACGAATCAAGTAAAGATAGCAACACAAGAATCAAGTGAAGACAGCAACACATAAATCAAGTAAAGGTAGCAACACATGAATGAGGAACAAGTATAATGCTGGCTAGTGATACAAGACAAAATCATATATAAAACACAGCAAAACAGACAGCACTTTTGCTCTTAGTCAAATAAATGCTTACACAGCAGATAATAAAAACACAGCATTTAATAATTCTAAATTTATAAACATTTGGAAAAATCATTGACACCCTTGAAAAGAGAGGATTCAAATGTTTAGTTCACTTGGACAACAACATTCACAGCGTAGCACAGTCAACGTATAAAAACCAACATTCACAGCATTGCATAGTCAACATATAAAACCTCACTTGGACAACAACATTCACAGCGTTTCACAGTCAACGTATAACAACCAACATTCACAGCGTTGCACAGTCAACATATAAAACCTCACTTGGAAAACAACATTCACAGCGTTGCACAGACAACGTATAAAACCTCACTTGGACAACAACATTCACAGTGTTGCACAGTCAACGTATAAAACCAACATTCACAGCGCTGCACAGTCAATGTATAAAACCTCGTTTGTACTTGGGATGAACCCAAGCAGGTCTATGCAACGAAGATGTTGTTGCTGTTCTTTTTCTAAACATTCATCAAAAGCGTCCTACAGGAATGTAAGAGGCAAATATTTGGATTGAACTGACATTATAAGCTATTCTGGGACACTTTCATTTCCTGCATTTGCTTACTGTTTTATTTGTTCAATGACATTAGTATACATTCAGACATGTGCTTGCATAGCAAAATCGTCAATAAATCAGCAATTAAGTTTTTTTAGTTATTCACATATCCTGAATCTTCATTTCATGAGGATCATTTTGATACCAAGTTCATCGCTGTATGTTATTTCTAAGCTGAGATAATCCACGTTGAAGTTGAGGTGCAGGCTACGCAGTGAAAAACATAATCTCGAGAAAATCACTGTTAAAGTCGGCCATTGTTTTTTGTCACGTTTCTACAAAACACCGTACTGATGTTGGTTGCTACGGACTTTGCAAGAACACATCAAAGTCATGCTTAAATCCAGTAGATGGCTGTTCCTGACGAAGATGTATGCTTGGCAAAAGAAAAAACCAGAAGCAAAATGGCTGCTTCCACAAGCTACTGATAATATGCTGCTAGAATATAAAAGTCCAATATATTTAGCATTTGTTTTAATAAAAAATAAAAAAAAAATTTATCAGATTTTTGGTGCTTTCTGCTTTGAAGCACAATAAAGTATTTAACTATACCGACTTATGGATGGTTTTGATTTGCAAGCAACACGTATAACAAATTCACTAGGAAACCTTTTTCCGGTTCGGTGTGCGAATGAGGAAAATCAGTGGTGCTGGCAGCTGCTGATCCGGTCGGAGCATCGGATCCGTCTTCGGAATCCAGCCGGCTTCGTTTGGCGGCGGGCTCCTGGTTAGGAGTGGGCGGATCTCCGCAGTTGCTGGCGTTTGAATTGTGTCCAGACTGAGACGCGACATCCTCCGGCAGTTTGGTACGAGTACGTTGCTGTCGATTTAAAGCTTGGACACTAAAAATATGCAAAAACTTGTTTTAAATTATACCGTTTACGCAGTAATAATTATCTAAAATGGTATTTATAAGTTATAAGTTTATTTATTTCCACTCTGCATCTAACAGTTATAATAAAAATACAGATAATTTCACTGAAGTAAATATAAATATAAATGCAATATTATCCACAAATTACAAAAGAGATTCTTATGCAGCATATACATGTTACATTACAGAATAATTTTGATGCATACAGTTTGAGCCTAAAAGCATAGCTTGACAGGCCAAACTGTACGTGGAGATCTTAAAAAAGTGATTAATAATTGAAATAATGATAATATATACATAAAAGTGTGGGGGAGTAGTGAATGAAAGATGAAATGGAGCGAGAACTAAGAAAAACTGTGATCATGATTATAAAGTGTTCAGTAACCTGTTGAGCGTAGTCACGTTTTATTAAGATTACTGTGGAAAAAGAATGCACGTGATTACCATTATGATATTGTGTTACTCTTAATACTTTTGAAATATTTCTTTTCTGACTGTTTTTTTAAAGTTGAAAGGGAGCGACTACATTTTGAATTGCGGCCTAGTCTATTCCATAGGACTGGTCCCGTATAGCTAATGAAATGTTTCGACATATTTGTTCTACAACGTCTTGACACAGTGAAAAAATTCTTTCAATATTTTAAGAAAATAACAAACAGATGGCAATTTACCGCATTCCTTCTTCGATGCTTGAAGACAGCGCTTGTGAGCTGTGAACTCGGCTCAATTTGGCCAGGACTCTTTCTTGATGAGCCTCATATTCGTCTCGGCTTGGATAAATTTTGGAAATTAATGCATCAAAGTTTGGATCCGGCCGCAGCGAACGTTTGGACACCAACTTCTTTCTACATGTTGGACATTCCTTGTTTCCACTCCGCAGAGCCGTGATGATGCACTCTTGACAAAATCTGTGAAGACATTCTTTCGTCGTCATCGTGTTTTTTAACATATCTAGACATATCGGACACATAAGTTCACTATGCAGACTTCGAGGAGATACAGCAATTTCTGTATTGTCGGTGATTACTTCTTGTGGTGTTCTATGTAATTCGTACAACGTTAATTCCCATGTTTTATTCGCTTGCGGTAAATCAGCGACGGCCATTTTGCTTGTTGTGCTATTCGGTTGTTTATTGGTACAACCAGGTGGCAGCAGGGTTTGGATACGAAAAACACGTGTGTGTGCGTGCCTCGCGGGTCGTGATTAGATTAATTTTCATCGAAATTAAATTTTAGTAATGAATTTAAAATAAATGTTTAAGTTCCTTGTTGATCACTTTTCTTTTTGCATTGTTTTTTGACTGGTTTCTTGTAACAGGCGAAAGTAATTATTGCAGTTCTTATATAATCGCGTTTATAAAGGTTGTGAAATTGGCCTGCCTATATTTATTACTTTGTTTTTATGTTAGCTGATCTATCAAACATCAGTGCATTATTGCTGTATTATTTTCTTGTTTTTACAGACAATCTGAAACTTATATGATGGTTGCCAGGAAGAGAAAAGGGGAGGAGAAAGAGGATGTTCGTACGACTCAACAGAAAAATGATAATTCCAGTATACAAGCATCAACTGGAAACCTCGTGGACGTAGATCCGTAAATATTTTGCAAAATATCTTAAGTTGTATTGACACTCACTTTCAAGATAGTCAGGCTCCAATATTTGAGTTACAGTCATACCTCCGTTTTCAAACGTTTCCGTACTCGTACAAATCGGTTTTCGACCAGAAAACTCAAGCTGAAATTGTCTCCGCTGTCGATAAGAATTTCGGTACTCGGCCAACTGCCAAACACATGATGAATGCATGTGCGGCGAGCCGAGTAGAGGCAAGTGTAACCGAACGCACCCAAAAGTAGTCACGCACAACATTTGAGTGGCCTAACATCACTAAATCCTTTCTCCGCTTTTTTCATGCAGGAATAATTACGTTTTTCTTTTTAAGTAATTTTATTATGTTTTTCTTATCAATAATATCACATCTACTGTTTGAATAAACATTTTTGCATTATTATATTTCGTTTTAGTAATACTTTACAGTTCATTTGGTGCTTGAGAACGGATTATTTGCTTTTACATTATTTCTTATAGAAATAAATGATTCAGTACTCGACCAAATCGGTTTTCAAACACTTTTTAGGAACGAATTATGGTCGAAGACAGAGGTATGACTGCATTTTGAATCTGATCTTTGCAGATTTGGGGCAGGTGCACGGTGGCCGAGGGATTGGTGTTCAGAGGTTCGAATCCTGCTCGTATCAGGATTTTTCGAGCCGTGTTTCAATTCTACAGGATTTTCTGGCTGCCTTACCGGATCTGTCTAGCGTCCACTCAGCTCGTGTTGTTTCGGATTCAAAACGTCAATAAATTTTCCTCCATAACCTCCACCAACTGCGACCATAACATGTCGTATTTGGTGGATTTCATCCGTCGTTCCCAGCGGAGCACACAGTAGAAAAGCGGTGCGACGATGCTTGTTTGGACACATCCTATTGGTGCTTGACGCTTGCTTGGACATTTTAATGACTACTGTGACGACCTTGATCATGAGTTTCCTGTAGGTTAATCAAAAAGAGGCATGCTGCATTAGTTTTACATCTCCTAACAGAAGGGAGCTAGTATCGTAGTCAGTAAATGTATGGATGCTGATGGCAGGGATGAGAATTTTCCGCAGATACGCGGAATTTCGAGTTTTTGGAAGGCCAGTAATGCCATTTTTGTAAATCGCGTAAATTCGTTGAGAAATTTTTCACGGACCCAGTAGATTATTTCACAAGCTGGCCGCTAGATGGCAGGCCGTCACTTTGTTTACATCACGTACATCAGTGTAACCACGTGTATATCTCTATGTATAAAAATATAGAATCAATTGTGCGGAGTTATTTGAGTCAATTGCAGACAGTTTTTATATACTTTTGCATAGGAGCGGCCAGTACTTAGGCATTTTTGAGACAATTAGGTATCATGTATCCTTGATAGTTGGGTATTTTAAATTATGAATGAAACAAGGTAATTGATATTTTAAGTCCACTTAGAGGTTCTCTACGGTCACAAAATTGCAATTTGTTGCTGGTTCCAAGGGGGCTCCCTTGAACCCCATTGGGGGCCTAAGTGGCCCCCAAAACCCCCGGCCTGTTTCAGAGTTTTTTGCAGTTTGTCATTCTCATCCCGGGCTGATCGGCCTAAGCGGATGTTAAAACTACGCGAGACCGTAGCGTTTCATGCACTCTATACAGTAGCACATCTGAAGAAAAAGATCAAATGGCAGATATTAGTAAAATAATAAGCCGAACGATTTAATCGTCGTCGAATTCGAAAGCGGAAAAGCAGCCGTTACCACCGTTGACGTGGTCCTGCAGTAGGATCGATCCACCCGTCAACTGGAGTGGAATTTATAGCTCTTTGGAGAGAGGTGAAACTGTGCCTCTCTTTTCAGAGTGCCTCTACCAGGATGAAGGGCTAATGAGCTAGTCAGTGGGACTGTTTTTTCTGTATCACCCTGTATTGTTAGACCGGGATATGTAAGGGATTTTGCCTAGTGTTTTATGATTCTTACTGCTTGCGCAATTGTCAGTATTTTCATTAAATACGTGTTAATGAGCTGTTTCACAGTTTCATTGAGCGCAGGTGCGGTTGCTGTAGGTCAAAGGTTAAGTGTGCCATAGCAACGCATCTTAAGTACAACCGCTACGGCACATGCTGGTAAAGCAAAGCCGCATGCTGCATCAGCTCAGTAATTTCGATTGTTTTACGTCGACTTTGCTTAACTATGCATTGGGCTGTATGCAGAAGCGTTTTTAACATCGGCGCTTTATCAATGCACACAAGGTTTCATGCTGGTAAAGCAAAGCTGTCTGCTGCATCAGTTCAGTCATTTCACTTGTTTTACGTCGACTTTACTTAGCTATGCATTGGGCTGTATGCAGAAGCGTTTTTAACATCAGTGCTTTATCAATGCACACAAAGCTTCATGCTGGTAAAGCAAAGCTGTCTGCTGCATCAGTTCAGCGATTTCATTTGTTTTACGTCGACTTTACTTAACTATGCATTGGGCTGTATGCAGAAGCATTTTTAACATCAATGCTTTATCAATGCACACAAGGTTTTATATTCAAGTCAAAACTGCCAATTGGCATGCAATCATAATGAATTATCAAACTTAATCGGTCTTAGTAATCCACTATGTTGCAAATTGGATGACAAGGCATACTAATGCACCAAAAAAATAATAAGCCTCTTCATAGTTTCGCTTTGCACATGCGCAATTGCTGCAGGCAATTGCAACCGTCGCGTGACGTGTAGACAAAGCAAACCCGTCTGCCACATCAGTTCAGTAATTTCAGTTGTTTTACGTGGACTTTACTACTTAACTATGCATTAGGCTGTGCATACGTTGATTTACTAGCGGGATCTTGCTTGGGAACCAAAAAAATGAACTAGGTAAGGTTCTAGCAAGCTGCTAAAACTGTTACTATTACCAATAGCATGGGTTGTGAGGCGTTGTCAAGTGTACGCAAATGCATTGTATGGTACACTTAACCTTTGACCTTTTCGCGATCATCAACAATCGCTGGAATTGTGAAAAGGTTTATTGTATTTAGTGAGTAGAGGCGTTAAAAAAATCACGTAGCATTAGTCAACTTTTCTTTTTTTCGTATCTAGCAAAACTTATCTGCAAACTACGTTAAAGCACATATTCATCCGGTCGACTTTTCTTGTTGGAATTCTGGGTGTTGTGGTGTGGCTGAGCCTTAAGAAACCGGAACTCGTGGAATTTGTCCGGCAGGACGAAGTCGTCATCCGGAGGACGCACACGGTCAAATGTTTGTCAGATTATAACTACCAAAAGTACAAAGGTGCGCTCATTGTGCATTAGTTTAATTTGCTTAAAGGTCACATACAGCGCACTTTATGAATTAGTTTAATGTGCTTAAAGGTCATGCACAGCGCACTTATGAATTAGTTTAATTTGCTTAAAGGTCACGTACAGCACACTTTATGAATTAGTTTAATTTGCTTAAAGGTCACGTACAGCGCACTTTATGAATTAGTTTAATTTGCTTAAAGGTCACGTACAGCACACTTATGAATTAGTTTAATTTGCTTAAAGGTCACGTACAGCACACTTTATGAATTAGTTTGATGTGCTTAAAGCTCACATACAGCGCACTTTATGAATTAGTTTAATTTGCTTAAAGGTCACATACAGTGCACTTTATGAATTAGTTTGATGTGCTTGAAGGTCACATACAGCGCACTTTATGAATTAGTTTAATGTGCTTGAAGGTCACGTACAGCGCACTTTATGAATTAGTTTAATGTGCTTGAAGGTCACGTACAGCGTACTTTATGAATTAGTTTAATGTGCTTGAAGGTCACACACAGTCTCTTTGGTTTAATAATAACTGTGAATTCTTTGTGTAATCATAGAAGTGCATTAAAAGGCCTCACTGTTAGTTGGGCTTACGTAGGCCTTTAAGGTCCCCATGAAGCCAAAGGCCATAATTTGCCCTCTCTTTGTTTAGGTCAATCAAAAACGTAACTGATTTTTCAGGATGCGCTCCAAAAAGGTGCGGCAGAGCTGTGATGGACGGACTAGTCACTTCCAAAGAAGCAGAGAGTTTGCTCAGGTATAGTACAAGAGTAATTTGCAGTGTTGGCTCGTGTATAGGTACTATGGAACTGCAGCACCCCCTATCTTTACTCAATATTATCGATAATATTCAATATAATAAGTCTCTTTTTCTTTAGTTCTTTCTTTATACTTGTACAGAAGCAGAGCACATGAGGGTTGTACTGTCTGCTTCACAGCCCAGCACATTGTGCACATGCAGCCATGCATACGTGTCCGAACCCAGGTAGAGAAAGTACTGTCGCTCACACAGTTTGTTGTCAGTTGAACCCAGGTAGAGAAAGTACTGTCACTCACACAGTTTGTTGTCAGTTGAACCCAAGTAGAGAAAGTACTGTTGCTCACACAGTTTATTGTCAGTTGAGCCCAGGTAGAGAAAGTAATGTCGCTCACACAGTTTGCTGTCAATTGTCACGTGCTTAAAAACAGCGTATCGGCATGTTCTTGAAATGCGGCAATTTACGCTATTCTTAAACGAGAATTATGAAATTTGAAAAGGAACTAAATACTTTTTGCTTTTTGTGTATCCCAAAAAGGTCATTACGTAAAAAGGGACAAAATTATCAAACATGGGACACGTCCCTTATATTAGGGACGCCTGACAACCCAAACAAAAGAGGTTTTCGGCAGTGATAAACCGCAGGTCTTTGTTTGTTGTGTTATTTAAATTTGAGGCTTGAACGTTTTTTTATATTTGTATTCATTTTGTATTTTCGACCCCGGTTACTCGACACAGTCTGTCTAACGTAACAAATCATTTGATAATTGAATTTTATTCACTGGTATGCATTTGTGACTTTGCTGTGATGCATATAAGTCATAAGTCATTTATTTCACATTACACATTTACAATAGTTTCATGTACATTATTTAGTGAAATATTATATGAACGTAATACAAATAAGAAATACTGCACAGGAAAAGCCTCACACAATGTAGCAGCGTAGTCATGAAGAGAGAGAGAGAGAGAGAGAGAGATGGACAGAAAGAAAGAGAGAGAGGGAGAGCGAGAAAGACAGAGATAGAGGAGAGAGAGACAGAGGGAGAGAGATGAGAGAGAGAGAGAGAGCGAGAGAGAAAGAGATAGGAAGGGGGAGAAAGAGAGAGAGAGAGAGAAAGAGAGAGAGGGGGGAGGGAGAAAGAGAGAGAAAGAGATAGAGAGAGAGAAAGCACAATCGAATGCATGTAAGAGAGAGATGCATAAGTCATAAGCCATTTATTTCACATTACACATTTACAATAGCTTCATGTACAATATCTAGTGAAAGGGCCTACAATGAACATAAGACAAATAAGTTTTTATTGTTTGTGCACAGGAAAAGCCTCAAACACTGTTCACCTATATACAAATGTAAATGTGTTGCGGGCCAATCAAAAAGCAGGGTTTGTTAGATTGTCCCACACAGTGAAAGAAAAAAAAGTAATGAAAATAATCTGAAAATTATGAAGTGAATCGTGTGATAAAGAAAATATTTAGAGCTTCAGAATGGAATGATGTGATGAATGAAGCTCATATATGAGATGATATAAAAGATAGAAAGACTATTATATGTTAATAGTATGTAAAATTAAGATAACTTGATTAAGTTAACACCACCGTTTTGCAACTACTGTGAGGATAGATACTGAAAGAAATTTTGATTACTCACTGATACTTACTTAAAATTTGATTTTTTAGCATTTTTTTAATCTAGTAATAGATCTGCTATTTTTTGCAGATTGACAAATCTCATTCCAGACTTTTGGTCCTTCAAATATTAAAAAAATATTTAGCTACATTTACATATAGACATAATTATTTACATACTTGTACACTTATGTTTGCTGCAACTAAATTAAAAAAACTCGTCTGTTTCAGGCTTTCAAAAAACGGGCTTTCATATGGCGGGTCCAATGGTGGGGTAAGTTGTGTTTTTGCGCCCCGCATGTGAATTTTGTAGCATACGTTCGTAGCACTAGTACTTAGTATCTTAACTGATGCACCAGTATGCAAATATCATACAATTTTTGCATAGAGATATCAATTATACGGTAAATCCTCGCTTTACGACGCTAATGCGACATTAAGCGAAACGTCGTTAAAACGAAGCCAAGACTTGCGTAGAAAGTAACGTAAAAGAAATAAGATATGTTCCAGCAGCGATATCTTGCTAAATTAAATGTTTAGCGAGTTTTAATTTTTTAGTTTCTGTTTAGCTGAAACTACCTACCTTTCTTACCATTATCTAGCTAGATAATGTTGATAAAAACGTTGTTGATAATGTTGATAAAAATGTTGTTGATAATGTTGATAAAACTGTTGTTGATAATGTTGATAAAACTGTTGTTGATAATGTTGATAAAAATGTTGTTGATAATGTTGATAAAAATGTTGTTGATAATGTTGATAAAAATGTTGTTGATAATGTTGATAAAAATGTTGATAATGTTGATAAAACTGTTGTTGATAATGTTGATAAAAATGTTGTTGATAATGTTGATAAAAATGTTGTTGATAATGTTGATAAAAATGTTGTTGATAATGTTGATAAAAATGTTGTGGATAATGTCGTTAAGTGAAGCGTGTGTCATTAAAGTGAAACGTGTGTAATTAAGTGAGAAATGCGTCAGAAGTTCAGCGTCGCTAAAATGAAGCGTCACAAAACGGAAAGTCGTTAAACGAGAACTTACTGTACTGTAATTTTTTTCTTTCCAGGCGTCTATCCTGGATTTGCATTCCGGAGCTCTCTCGATGGGAGACACTTTTATAAACATTTACAGGTAACGTAGTCACCGTGTTACTATATTATTAATATGTGATAATGTAACAATGAGAAATCGGGTCTTCAGCTGTTGGCCTTTATAAAAATGCATTGTGTTATTATTATTATTATGCGCTCGGGTTATTTTGGGGTTACATTCGCCCTGCAAAAGTTGGTCAAAAATATGCCCCGTGTCACTATCTGTGCGGCTGCTGGTGCTGCAGCAGTACCTTATGCCAACGCAATTGTTGCTTAGTTTTTTAATGATTAAGGTGATACTTGACGACATTTCCAGTTTGAGCCATTAAAACATTTGTAAAATTAGAACATCATAATTTTAGTGATTGGAAAGAAGTATTAATGCAGGTTCCTTTGATTATAGCTGTATAGATAGGTAGAAAGGTAGGTAGGCAGGCAGACAGGTAGGTAGGTAATTAGACAGATAGTAGATAGATAGATGGATAGATAGGTAGATAGATGGATAGATATGTAGGTAGGTAGGTGGACAGGTAGCAGGTAGGTAGGTAGGTAAGTAGGTAGGCAGGTAGGTAGGTAGGTAGATAGATAGATAGGTAAATAGGTAGGTAGGTAAGTAGGTAGGTAGGTAGGTAGGTAGGTAAGTAGGTAGGCAGGTGGTAGGTAGGTAAGTAGGTAAGTAAGTAGGTAGGTAGGTAGGTAGATAGATAGGTAGGTAGGTAAGTAGGTAGGCAGGTAGGTAAGTAGGTAGGCAGGTAGGTAAGCAGGTAGGTAAGTAGGTAGGTACGTAGGTAGGTAGATAGGTAAGTAGGTAGGTAGGTAGTTAGGTAGTCAAATAGATAAGCAAAAGGTTTATTTTTATACAAAAATTGCAGTTGAAAAAGTGAATAAGATGCATTTACAATAAAAAGACAATTAAGACACATTAACTGTAAGCAATGAAATGATAAATTAAATGTACGAATATTATACAGAGTGCAATACTAACACAACCTACTGGTAAATATGCTATAAACAGATAAAATATCATAAAAAAAATCATATCAAACTAACAAATAAAACTAGATGAATTGTCGTTGATGTAAATTGATAAGATTGATGTAAATTGCTCATATTCTTATCTCTCTGATGACACTTTTCAGCCTTTTGAAAAAGCGCAACATAGACGACGTGTTTACTCAAGATGAATTGTCTCTGTACAGGTAGGTGTCGGAACAAGTGTTGCTTCACTCTTACGCGACTTTGAAAGGAAGGAAGTTTTTCTTCTTGAATGTAGCAGTAAGCTGTTATTGTCAGTTTGGGTTCTGTTTACTAATTCCAGCGCTAGTGGCAGCGGCGGCGGCGGCGGTGGCACCACTGGCCAGCAGCAGTGGAGGTATTACTGAAGGCCGCATAAGTAGAAGTACAGTAGACGCCGTTTAATAGACTTACTTTGGCATGGAAGTGTTTTGACCCAATTAACTCGAGTGAATGTATTAGCTGGCGGATTTAGTTACTGTAAACACCACGTAATTCAAAATTTCGCCAAACTCAAATAAAAAATTATGGACTATATAATCGAAACTCGTGTAAATTTGCTTCGTCTGACTGAAAGAATTTCAGCGGAACGGATGAAATCCTTCATTTTTCTCACAAAAAACATTGCATAGATTCTATATCATATGACGTCATGAAACTAACACGGCAGTTCATGATCATGGTTATCACGGAACCGCCTTCTATTTGTCGGCCACACGCATGTGACAAAAGGGCGCCGTAGATACTTAGTAGATTCACTGAGCCGCGCGTCGCTTTGAAAGTTTAACGAAATCCGAGGTGTAATTATTATTTAATCTAAACTTTGATTTAAAAAAAGCTATTGTAGTTTTCAGTATTTTAGAGGATTTTTTAATCTGAACTTGTGTTTACACAATCGTCCGGTTTTCCTTTAACATGACTGTTTCTACATGTGTTACAGAGCATGAACATGAAGAAAAGATGATATTAAATAGGTACAAGCTGCTCCATCACACAAAAGCGTCTTATTTTATGCATGTGAAAGTAAATATATTGAGTCGATTATGCGGAGTTATTTGAGTCAGTTCTGCATGGTACATTTGAATAGGAGCGGCCCGTACCAGATGTTTTTGAGTCAATTAAGGCGACTGATGCTATTAACATTGAGTCTAATAAACGGCGCCTACTGTACTACCGTTAGTTAGTGGAAAGTAAGAGAAAAACCTCCAAAAAGGGCCGTTTTTTGCAAAACTTATACCTCTTATTTCTGGAGAACGGGAACGGGCCATGGGTGGTGCTGGCTATGGATAGATAGCCCGTGCAGCGGTGGGTGTAGTAGGCATATTTAGAATTCGCGAGAGGGCCACGGCTTCCCGTAACGGATGTTTTCCCGGACCCAACTTGCGATTTTTTCAAAATTTTGACCAAACAGCACGCGGAAAAAACGTTCTAGCGGCGCCTGGTGTGACTCTTGAGAGGAGATGTATAGCTCTTTAGAAAGAGGAAGAACAGGGCTACACGATGATGTGGGCTATATTTTAGGGCAGGTCCACCAAGAGGAGTACTGACGAGTTAAATAGATGTTCTATTTTTTGCAATTTTTGCTTGGAAAACTGCTGACGCAAAGCCATTGTTGTGACGTCATCCATTACACTCTGTCTATAACCTTATAACTTTAATTCAGTAAAAGCTGCTGCTCACTTTGCGTTATAAATGAGGACAATGTAAGATGTTCGTGCATTATTGATTATAAGTGTATTTATGCGCAAAATTTTTTGCGGGGCCTTTGCTAGTTATGCATTAATTGCATTAATATGGCATTTCTGTTTAGACAAGTGAAAGGACGCATACAGCAAGCAATTGCTACAGAATTCTCCATCCTACAAGAGAACCTCTATCTCACAAAGCCGACATTTTTCTCTCGAATGACCAACGTATCGGCCAAAACGATACATGATGAATACTGGCATTTACATATTGACAAGGTGAGGCCCGTCTTGAGTCTGTGTGGGTGTCACTTATGCAATGGCGGCTCGTAGTTAAAATTACTGGGGGTGCTGTAATTTTAAACAAACAGAAAGATGAAAGTTTATACATAAACTTGATAAATTCTAAGTGAAAAAAATATTGTTTGCTTACTGATAGCCTAAGTTGTCGCAGTTCAAGAATATGCTGGTACACGGCTTTTAAGCACGTGACAACTGACAGCACACTGTGTGAGTGGCAGTACTTTATCTACCTAGCAGCAGATGCTAGCGTACATTGTATTATCTCAGACACGTAGCTTGAGCTGTGAACGCACTGTGCTGGGCTGTGAAGGAAACAGTTCTACCCTCATGACAACACACTGTGTGAGTGGCAGTACTTTCTCTACCTAGCAGCAGACGCTAGTAGTACAGCGTACATTGTATTATCTCAGACACGTAGCTTGAGCTGTGAACACACTGTGCTGGGCTGTGAAGGAAACAGCACACTGTGTGAGTGACAGTACTTTCTCTACCTAGCAGCAGACGCTAGTAGTACACCGTACATTGTATTATCTCAGACACGTAGCTTAAGCTGTGAACACACTGTGCTAGGCTGTGAAGGAAACAGCAAACTGTGTGAGTGGCAGTACTTATCTACCTAGCAGCAGACGCTAGTAGTACACCGTACATTGTATTATCTCAGACACGTAGCTTAAGCTGTGAACACACTGTGCTGGGCTGTGAAGGAAACAGTACTACCCTCATGACAGCACACTGTGTGAGAGGCAGTACTTTCTCTACCTAGCAGCAGACGCTAGTAGTACAGCGTACATTGTATTATCTCAGACACGTAGCTTAAGCTGTGAACACACTGTGCTGGGCTGTGAAGGAAACAGCACACTGTGTGAGTGGCAGTACTTTATCTACCTAGCAGCAGATGCTAGTAGTACAGCGTACATTGTATTATCTCAGACGGTGAACACACTGTGCTGGGCTGTGAAGGAAACAGTACTACCCTCATGTGCTATGGGCTTGATGGACAATCATATATGCTGCTTCAGAAAATTTTTAGCCATTGTTTTAATACTGTGTAAAATGAAACAAACATATGTAATTTTAATGTTGTAATTTGTAATTTTAAACAAACTGACGTACGAAAATTTATACGTAAATTTGATAAAATCCTAAATAAAAAATATTTCTTGCTTACTAATAGCCTAAATTGTAAACTATTTAGTCCCAAAGTTGGCTGTATGAAGATGTTTGATTGCTTGTCTTGTAAAGAAAACAGGATGATTTTTCATATACTACCCCGTTTTGAAGTCTGATAAAAAGTATACATTTTAATACAACTAATACTCCAAAAGCATTTCTTATAATTAAATAATAGATTAAAAACTTAATTAACCGCGAGTGAGCCCATCTATTGATGACATCACAAACTAACATAATTTTCAACAGTAAAAATACTCCACGAGCGTGTTGCATGTGTTTGTGAAAGCGAAAATTGAAGTACAGTGCTACTGTAAGATAAAAATTCAGATGTCAAATTTACCGCTGTGCTCGCGCATTCATCACAAACTAACACATGTGAACTGAGAGGTACAGTACCTGTTTTTGTGCAATGTGTTTCCAAAATGCAGGTGCTAGTGCCTGTCTAACCAGGTGAAATGCGTGTTACAGCGAAGAACTAGTGGTAATAATTCTTTCATGCAAGTCATTTTTGAAAAAAACAGTATGTTTCGAAGTAGATTGGATTGAACACAGTTTAAGACTGAGTTCTACTTTTGCTTTAAGTTCTCTATTCTTTGAACAAAATCACTGGTTTTTATGCAGGACACGTACGAATCATTTTTCTACACGTCGCTGCTGTACCTAACCGACTACGGTAAAGATTTCACCGGCGGGCGGTTCGTATTCGTGGACAAGGATGCAAATAGAACCGTAGAGCCAAGAGCGGGTGAGTTGATAAAATTCGTTTCCGTTGTTTTTATTGCACCAAGTAAGACTAAGACGAGGACGGCAAAGTTCCAGCATTTATTGCACAGCGTACAGGTACATGCAGTCATACCACAGCAATGCATCTGAGCTACACCGTCACGTGACATGTGGGTAAAGCAAAGCCGTCTGACACATTTCCTTTCATCAAGAATGTGCTTGTACTTCCATATTGTGGAATTATTTTTGTATTATTAATTGCACTAATTCTTTGCAGATTTTTTCATATTATTTCATCATACTATGTAAGTAATTTTAATTTTGCAATGCAAGATACAATTGTAAACGGGTGCTAGTTCTTAAATACATTACTTTTGTAATGATACAACTGCAAAGAGAGGTTCAGTAAACCTTTTCACAATTTCGTTGTACTACAGCAACACATCTTAAGTACAACCATCACGTGATGTGTAAAGCAAAGCCATCTGCGACATTAGTTATTTTATATGGATTTTACTTAATTATGCATTGGAGTGTGTGTAGAGTGATTTACTAGCAGGATCTTGTGCCTTTGTATCATTGATGCATTATTTATTCTTCATTTATGGCTTCGGTAGCCAAAACGATCGTCGCTCAATAACCATGGTGACTCCTAGAAGCTGGTTCTTTCGTATTTTGTGATAATAGCTCCCCTTTAGCTGCGCCACTGCATCTATACCCATCCATTGCTAAGCTCCATCAAGGACGTTCGATCATTCTTTTTTAGAAAATCCCTCTTTTTGGTAAATTTTTGTCAAACAGATTTTTGGCGTTAGAGAATTTCAAGAATGCTCTAAATGATACTAAGACGATGATGGTAAAGTTTCAGCATTTATTGCACAGCGTACGGGTACATGCAGTCATGCACACCGCCACGTGACATGTGGGTAAAGCAAAGCCGTCTGACGCATCAGTTCAGTAACTTTAGTTATTTTACGTGGACAGTGTACAGGTACATGCAGTCATGCAGTAACTAAATTGAAAGACATAAGAGTTTTCAGCAGAGCTCTTCAGTATCTACTTCTGCAATTACATGAAAAATTTAGGTAAAAGTACAAAACTAAAATTGTGGCTGAAAGTAGCCATGTTTGTTACAGAATAAAATTAGCACCAGATTCGGTAACTAAAACATTATTATTAACGTTCCACCAGCACAGACGGGTCGGTTTACACGTGGATGATTCCACATTTATCTGTGGATGTGCAATACAAATTCCATCGGGCTTGAAAACTAAACACATCGGCGGGTTTGACAGCCAAGAAGGTAGCTGTGTGTGCTTTGTGATTGACGTGTGGCCGTCCATTTCATACCTGCCCGGATGGTATCATCTGTAAACCTTGGTTGTTTGTCTGTTAGTTCAACAATGTGTATACATTTGAACGTGCCTCAGATATCCCTGGTGGTCCAGTGCCTCATCTTAGACGGTTATCCTTGATCTGTATGTGTGGGTTTATAAATTATTGTAGATATTTCAGTTGTTTAGCCTTGTGTATACATCAGAACATGCCTCAGATATCCCTGGTGGTTCAGTGCCTCATCTTAGACGGTTATCCTTGATAAGCCTGTTTCTGTGTAGGCCCTGCCGGATCTGTATGCGCGGGTTTATAAATTTGTAAATGATATTTCAGTTGTTTAGCCTTGTGTATACATCAGAACGTGCCTCAGATATCCCTGGTGGTTCAGTGCCTCATCTTAGACGGTTATCCTTGATCTATATGTGGGTTTATAAATTATTGTAAATGATATTTCAGTTGTTTAGCCTTGTGTATACATCAAAACATGCCTCAGATATCCCTGGTGGTTCAGTACCTCATCTTAGACGGTTATCCTTGATCTGTATGTGTGGGTTTATAAATTATTGTAAATGATATTTCAGTTGTTTAGCCTTGTGTATACATCAGAACGTGCCTCAGATATCCCTGGTGGTTCAGTGCCTCATCTTAGACGGTTATCCTTGATCTATATGTGGGTTTATAAATTATTGTAAATGATATTTCAGTTGTTTAGCCTTGTGTATACATCAAAACATGCCTCAGATATCCCTGGTGGTTCAGTACCTCATCTTAGACGGTTATCCTTGATCTGTATGTGTGGGTTTATAAATTATTGTAAATGATATTTCAGTTGTTTAGCCTTGTGTATACATCAGAACGTGCCTCAGATATCCCTGGTGGTTCAGTGCCTCATCTTAGACGGTTATCCTTGATCTGTATGTGTGGGTTTATAAATTATTGTAAATGATATTTCAGTTGTTTAGCCTTGTGTATACATCAGAACGTGCCTCAGATATCCCTGTTGGTTCAGTGCCTCATCTTAGACAGTTATCCTTGATAAGCCTGTTTCTGCGGGTTTTAATCCTCAACACTTGATCGAGGATTCAGTTTTGTACTATGTACATTTCTGCACGGAACAACAGCGTGAAGATTACTGATATAGCTTGTGCTGCAAAGGTGCTTGGTGGCACAAAAGTTAAGCGATAATTAAACTGTTGTGTATTTTTTTCTTAGCCGTACTCATTTTTCTTTCCGGCTTCTCCTTGATAATGAGCAAGTCGCTAGGCACCACATTCTAGCAATTATATGCGTGGGCAGCATAAGCGGGCAATTAAGCTTTTCTAGTCATTCACACGTATTGAATCTCGATTTCATGTGATTTGATTGGCAACAAAAATCACCCAAAGCAAAATGGCTGCTTCCGCGAGCTACAATTGGAATTTGAAAATACATTTTTTACAATTGCAGTACAGTGGACTCTCGTTATAAGAATCACCTCGGGAGAAGGCAAAGTGATTCTTATATCAAGCTGATTCTTATACGAGCGGATTTTCAATTGCTGATTCAATTCGGGAAACGCGATTTTGATTCTTATATCGAGCTGATTCTTATACGTGTGATTCTTGTAACGAGAGTCCACTGTATCGAGCTGATTCTTATACGAGCGGATTTTCAATTGCTGATTCAATTCGGGAAACGCGATTTTGATTCTTATATCGAGCTGATTCTTATACGTGTGATTCTTGTAACGAGAGTCCACTGTACTAGTTTCCATTCAGAAAAATGGGTACCGGGTTATAAAATTAGATTTTTAGTATTTTTTTGAGCATATTCTTGATAATTTGATGCTAGAATATAAAGTCCAATACATTTTTTTACAAAAAAATTTACATTTGACCAAATTTTTGGTGCATTCTACTTTGAAGCATCGCAGCGTAGTTTTAACTGTGCCAACTTATGGACGATTCTTTTGCAATCACACAAATAGTATATAAAAAGTGTATAGTTTCTAAACCAGCTTACACCGTTTTACGTATTTGCAGGTCGCGTCTCGTTTTTTACATCCGGTTTAGAAAATCCTCACTACGTTGAGAAAGTGAACAGCGGTACCAGGTACGCAATAACGATTTCATTTACCTGCGATAAGACGTACGCAATATCAGATCCCGGTGAGCAAGAAGAATAGTCGAGTCTGCGATGACGTACGCCGTATCAGACCCCGGTCAGCGAGACGAGTAGTCGAGTCTGCGATAAGACGTACGCCGTATCAGACCCCGGTCAACGAGACGAGTAGTCGAGTCTGCGATGATAAGACGTACGCCGTATCAGACCCCGGTCAACGAGACGACTAGTCAAGTCTGCGATGGTAAGACGTACGCCGTATCAGACCCTGGTCAACAAGACGACTAGTCAAGTCTGCGATGATAAGACGTACGCTGTATCAGACCCCGGTCAACAAGACGAGCCGTATCAAACCCCGGTCACTGAGACGAGTAGTCGAGTCTGCGATGACCCCGGTCACCGAGACGAGTAGTCAAGTCTACGATGATAAGACGTACGCCGTATCAGACGCCGGTCAAGTCAAGTCTACGATCAGACCCCGGTCACCGAGACTAGTCAAGTCTGTGACGACAACAAGAACAGCGGTTTTTACAATCAGATTTTGTAAATAAAATTTTATCACTTTCAACTGTATCAACGATCATCATTATCATCGTTGTGCGGTACTGGAAGACTCCCTATATGTGCAACACGCTAATCAAAACGTAAGAAGCGATTTCATCCGAGGTACAGTCAAACCTCTTTATCCCTACTTTAAAGCTGCAAAATGGCGACGTGCATGTCTATACAAATATAAATATTCGAGACAAAACAATTCGACGTTTAAACAACTAATTTTTATTTCTAAGATTTTGTACAAGGAATTTTTCTTCGTTTCGCTAGCAAGCTTTTTTTGTTTACATACATTTGCTTTTGCGTCTTCATCATCAGTAATGAGGACGTCATTAAAACCAATAAAACTAGTCATCTGATGACATGTAAAAAGAAGTGTCACGGTAAAATTTGATTTCAATTTATCAAACACTTTTGCATTTAAATTAGATTTACAGAAAACGATTTTGTTCTGATACGTGACAAAAATTTGGTGATCTAACCACGAACAATAGCTTCCTGTTGCCGCGGCAACTGAGTTAAAAGCTCGACACGCTTAATAGAAAGTTACAATAAATACCGGTAGAGCATTGCATATTAGGAATGTAGCAGAATCTCGATGACATGAAGTCATAATTAGACAAAACGAATTTTTTCCGTGCGTCCAAAAGTGTCATCGATGACGAACCGATTATGTGCGTTTGGATGAGAGGTTGTCACACATGGCCGTACGTCTAACTCTACCTCAAAAGCGATTCCAGGCACCACCTGTCAATGACAATAAACAAGCATTTGGGTTAGTTCGACACGTACCGGTACCGCCACAAGGCCGCGATACCAACTGCGATACGTGCGTCTGCGCTAACGTTGAGAAGCGTGACCGAGCCAGTTGGCACGTTACGCAGACATTGTCAAGAACGTTCAATTGGTGAAACAATAGCAACAACAACGGTCGTGGCACTGCAAACAGGCCAAACAATAACATTGACCGGTGGCATTGCCTGGCAGCTTATAGCGTACTGGCCATGTAAATGCACACACGGGTACAATTGTGGTGACAGCTTAGCCATGTAAGTGCGCACATAAACACAATGCTGATTATTAAAAAAATCTAAGACTACAAACTGGCTAACTGGTTACACGTACGTATTACTTGTATATACACAGCTGATGAAACACCATTGACAATAATCAGCAAACGATTAAATATCCATGACAGCAACAATATTGTCACAAACAGAAAAGAACTGCATATTGATAGTATTCAACTTATTTACAAGTGTCCGCAACACGGACAGCGAAGCGTCCGCGTTGCTCAACCGTACTGCTGTCCCACGTAATGCTGGTATTGACTCGCATGCCGCTGAGGGGGTGGTGGAGGTGGTGCGGGTGCTGAAGGAGGAGGGGGAGGGCGACTGTAGGCTGAAGTGGAGTAGGACTGGGAGTGGTGTTTTTGCTTTGCGTCCATCAAAGATGGAGGCGGTTGGTTACTTGCGCTGGACGTACCACGTCCAAAAGCTCCCGGGTCTCTACCTGAAGTTCCCCTACCCCGTCCCCCTCTACTAGGTTTACTATCTGAATATGAACTCTGTCTCCCACCCCCTGCGTAACCTCTACTACCCCCTCCATAAGCACTGCTAGTATCAGTTCTACCTCCTCTTCCGCCCCTCGAAGAAGTTGCTCCGCCACGACTTGCTCCTCGGCCTCTGCCACCACGATCGCTTGCGCCGCCTCTGCCTCCACGGTCACTGCTTCCACCTCCACGTCCACCACGTCCTCCTCCGTAGCTGCTGCTTCCACCGTAACTGCTGCCTCCGGTACGTGCTCCGGCTGATGAGTAGCTGCTATCGCGACTTCCACGGTAACGGCTTCTGCCTGAAAAAGTGCCTAAGTAGAATCAGGATCCCAACGAAACAACGGATCCCAGTGAAACAACGGCAACACCGGATCCTAATGAAACAATGGCAACAATGCATTCCAATGAAACAATGGCAACACCGGAAACATTGCAACTGCCAAACTGATTTATAACTAGAAACAAATTATGCACTTTAAGGCCATCATTAAAAATGGCTGCACTTTAGCCTTTGAGGGCATTTCGGACAGGCCTCGCTTAACGACACTATTGTGCCATTATTTGAAGCCAACACTTCCATAGAACGTAACATGAAAGAATTGACATACATCCCATATGTAAAAAAAGTCTTTATGAGTTTTGTCCTGCGAACCGAGATGTTAGTATACTCCTCTTAAGAGAAATGCCTATCAGCAACAGGGATGCGGAAATACTTGGCGCAAACAAAGGCGACTGTCAAACGCTTAGGAGTGTTTTCACGTTCAGCGCACAACAACAACAAAAATCTCAATACTTACTGCGTCCGCCGAGACTCTTCGACATCTCCGACAGCTGAAACAATTTCGGATTCACCACCTGCTGTGCCTCCTTCAAAACCTCGATGAGATCCTTTGCCTGCTTCATGTTGCCCATTGAGAAAAACGTGTACGCCGTGCCCTGCTTGTCGAGACGACCTGTGCGACCTATTCTGTGCACGTAGTCCTCGGATGAATTCGGATAGTCGAAGTTAATGACAAATTTTATGTCTTCGACATCTAAAAAAATGGAGTTTGAACTGACACCAAAAGGAAATCTTTAGGCAGTTACTCCTCCCACCCAGAGCGATCAAGAAATTACTTTCTGACTTACCCAGATATCAAATCGAAAAATTTGCAAAAACAAAACAAAAAACGTTTACTCAAATTTCTTATTCCAAGTAACGCAGATTTAACGCATTATTCCGGGTGGCTCGTTAGCTGAAAGAAAACTGCACGAACGTTAGACATTGGCAGAACAATGATAAAAGACAATGGCAAAGACCTAAATCTCTATAATGAGTGTGAATTGAGACTGTTACAGAATGTCTTGCACATAAGCTGAACAAATTTGTAGTAATTTATTCTGCTTACCTTCTGCACAAATCTTGGCAGCAATGTACACCTCCATATTGTTTGATCCAGTGTTTCTAATCGAACAGTTAAAAGAGAGAGAAAGAGAGACCACTGCGACAACCCATTTCACGAGGAAATGTGCAAAGCAGCGGACCCGCGAATACAACAACCGGCACCCTGGCTTCGCTGATTAGCCAATCGTACCGCTACGTTAATTCGCCGTCTCATTGTCGACGGCAATTACGATCAAGAACTGAACAACGGCAGACCAACTCTGCTGTTATGCGTGAACAGCGGGATCAAACAGACCAAAGTCGGAGGTGTGCACATCACCACGGCAACGGCCTTTCCTAGACTGTGATCAGCGCACGTCGTACGCTGAATTTGGCTTTTACGAAACGGGCCGATTCCGATGAGTAGTCTTTCGGCGAGCGTCCCGACATGACGGTGGTACAGAGAGAGGCAACCAAGAGAGATGTTAATTCTTATCAATTTACTTTATTATTAACCTATGCCACAAGCAAGGATTCAGCTACCGTTCTTCACCCCCTCCCCCCCTCCCAGAACAACCCTTTGAGTTCTGTCGCCCATTAACATTTCAAGACAACTACGTGCAAAAAATACTGCACACTTGTTCCTCGTGTCGTTCCTGTAAAAAGACAAGAGTTCCGGCTTTACAATTACCGCAGATTTGGGGGACGAATGCGTACACCCTTTAAGACGCCAGACTTGCCACGTTTTCAAAGAAATTCGAGAGCTCTTCCAAAAAAAAAGCAGCGCCACTCTCTCTAAACCGCCATGTTTTTCTCCCCCGTGTCAAGCGGGCGGCTTAAAGAGGTAGCATCGTGTGCGGGTATTACTAATCTACAAGCCCAAGCCTAGACAACATATCTTTTGTCGCTACATCACAACTACATTTTTATATCTCAGTTAAATTCAAGTAAAAAAGCTCTTGCATGTTACACACCTCTAAGCAATTGAATGTTACGAAGATCTATAAAAATTTATGAGTAACTTAACTCTTTTACGGCAAGTCACTACGTATTACAATTAGGCGTTCACACTCAAAGGGTTTCTCTAAATTGAAAAACGGCGAGGAACGTTTGCTTACAAGAATAGCGTGCACAACTTCACAAAAGAGAACCTATGGCGACCGCAAATTTAACACAGGCAACCGTCACCTCCCTCTCCGTCGATCCATCCTTGTGTCATGCCGTAGGCCCGCCTCCGACACTCTCTACAAAACAACTCAAAAAAGACCATTCCTATTAGTCTCAGTTCATGGCAAGTCACAACAGAACACTAACACTCTGATTATGTATTATAGTTTAAAAATGCGAAACTTTTGCAAGTTTAGTGGGTGTGAAATAGCAAGCAACATCGACAAAAATGCTTACCTAAACCTCTGGCTGCAACATCTGTGGCAACTAATATAGGCGCTCGCCCGTTTCTAAATTCTGAAAGTAAAAGTTGCGACAGTTAAAGGAAAGGTCAACCCTTCTAGGAGGTTGGCTTTTATTTCAATTTTCAAAATGTTAGAAGGACTTAGTAATAAAACTGCAATAAGCGGCGCGTGTAATTAGTAAAACTGCGATCATTTCATGATTGGGCGCTCCCATTTTCACCGCTCATTCTTCTTCCAACGACATCATTCATCCTGAAGAAAAGTAGCGCTCTGTCAATCTTTATCAAAAGTATAATAATTGTAAATTTTTGCAAACTGTTTGATAGCTAATTTTGCAATATTTTTGCAAGAACATTAGGTAAACTGCAAAAGCTTGAATTAGTTTAAGTCTCTCTGTTCAAGTGAATGACGGCAACCATCACGCCTGAAAGAGGTAGTAGATTTTAATCTCCCAACATACTGAGTGACTTGTTCTTTATGTTAGCACACTACAAACAGTTTAAGTGATAACAGTAAAATAAATCCAACATACTGAGTGACTCAGTGTTTCTTTTAACTGCAATATAGTTCCCTTAGGTGCTTCCCCTCCCTGCACAGTTGACATTATTGTGAGACAGAGCTTCGTAAAGTCTTCACGCAGAGCTAGCAATGAATTCGGTTTTTCTCACGAAATGTAACAGAAAATTTTTACGGCAACAACAAATGTGTCGCAATGCACGCAATCTTTATTCAACTCTTACCATTCAAAACCCAATCACGCTCCGGTTGCGCCTTGTCTCCGTGTATACACATAGCGGGCCATCTGGAAAATAACGAAAGTTGTCAGGTTAAACATGTGGGCGTCTCAACGATCAGCAGTCTAGTGAAATGTTAAACTCGTAGTTGACTGAATTTGCTTCTGAGAATCTATTAATTCCTAGCCATTCGATTGCGCACATTTCATTAACCATATTAATCAATTCTACGAAGTGTTCATGCAATTGTTCTAAATGTTGTAAAAGACTGACTGATTTTTTTGACCTGTTTGAATTGTCTGTTTGTCGACTGTTAAAGTCTTGCACTACTGTGTTATGTCTATTATAATTGTGTAAGGTATTTTCATTTTAGTTTGAATTGTCTGTTTGTCAACTGCTAAAGTCTTGTGCTACTGTGCTATGCCTAATGTCTATTGTAATTGTATAAGGTATTTTCATTTTAGTTTAAACTGTCTGCTTGTCAACTGTTAAAGTCTTGTGCTACTGTGTTATGTCTGTTATAATTGTATAAGGTATTTTCATTGTGTATGGTGTATGGTATTCTCGCAGCAAGCTGCGAATTGTGTTGCTCGATTAACTAAATAAATATTAATGCCGTACAAATACGTCTTTTCCCCATGTAATGTTTATCGTCTTAAAGAAACACTGTATATTACTATCTGTGTAACTTTAAAATAAAATCTAATCTAACGTGGCAAGTTCAACACGTTAGGAGCAACGTACCCGTCTCTCCTCATCCGCCGCGTCAACTCGTCGACACGTTTCTTTGTCTCCACGAACACCAGGGTCTTGTTTTCCTTTTCGCCCATAATTTCCTCTAGTAATCTATCAAGTCTGCAAAAGATTGTTCACGTTGTTAATCTATTCCTTATGTAAAACTAATAACTGGAAGTATAAAATCTTTTACAACTATAAATTATTTCTATTAATCTGAGTTTATTTCGCATAAAAATATACAGCTTACAAAGACAAAAAGGAGGTTAGTAAAATAACGTACCTACAGAAATTCAACTTTGTAATATCCAGGGGCGCATCAAGACTTTACGACAGCCTAGGCTGATAGTTCAGCCCCGCCCATCTCTATTGTGAATTTATGGTTGCTTATGTATTGAGCAGGTTAAACAATTACTTGTGGTGTATTAGAAACACTACTAACCTACTTCCTACGAGGTCATTATTAATTACATGTATTTGCAGAGCGCTTATATTCACTCAGGTTGCGCAACTGCTTGTTGTGTTCTATCCTGCACCTGTTCGTTATGTGGCACTTATATAAAAGCTGTGCTCGGTAACTGCCTGTGGCGTGTTACAAAATGTACCCTTTACGTGAATATGAAAGTATAAACATTTACCGTTGAGAATAAGCATTTTTTCAAACGTGATGCCCCTCAAACTTTGGCACCCCAGGCTATAGCCTAGTTAGCCTATTGGTTAACACGCCTCCGGTAATATCCAAAATAAAATAAATAAAAAACAAATGCTCCATTACTTGGTGTCTTTTTCATAATCTTCGCAAACGTCCACGATCTGGAGAATGTTGTGATTAGCGGCGAGGTTCAATGAGCCGATGGTTAGATGAATGTATTCTTTGAGAAATTCCTCCGCAAGTGTTCGAACCTCTTTCGGCCAAGTGGCACTCCACATCAACACTTGTCTATCCGGCTAAAAATATACCGGTCATGTCAATAACTACAGTGAACTACGCATAACTCGAACACCCCGTGACTGGAAAAATTTGTTTAAGTTGTGCGAGGGTACGACACAGCTACTTCTGTATGATTTTTACAGACATAGAAAAAGTATATAAGGCAGAGCGTACAGCGATGATGATAATGGTGGTGGTGGTGCTGATGCTGCTGATGATGATGACGCTGATGATGATGATAATAATAATAATGATAATAATAATAATAACATAAATGATAATAATAATTCATTGAATATTTAAAATGCATTAACATTGAAAATGGACAAATAAGCAATGATTAAGTCGACATGCAGAAAAGAAATTCATACAGTAACAAAGCGATGACAGCAGTAGCTCTGTGACACAAATCGTGTGACACAATTTTAACTATGTAAATTAAAAGTTTTAATAAAGTCGTGGTGTTTTAACTATGAAAGTAATTAGCGTAAAATACGCACGACCCATCTCTGCAAATTTTTAAACCGTCCCACTGGGAACAAAAAAGGTTTTCCGTAAATATTCTCAAAACCACGTGATTAAATAATGAACGTACTCTGACTTGTTCGCAAATTTTTCTAATCTGTGGTTCAAAGCCCATGTCCAGCATACGGTCAGCCTCGTCCAAGACTAGATACGTGCAACGGCGCAGGTTCGTCTTTCCCGCTTCCAGAAAGTCGAGGAGACGTCCGGGTGTGGCGATAACAATTTCAGAACCTATGGTATCATTAATTTTGATGAAAATGATAAAGTCTCATCAAACGCAATCAAAAACACTTCGCAGTCAGTGCTAAGAACCTCAAATCAAATCAAGTTTATTGCATTCTCTATGACATTCAATAAAAATCTATTATACTAATACAATTAGAGGAATAAAGCTGTTAAAGGAAAACCGGAAGATTGTTTAGACTCGATCTCATTTTAATTTACTGTCCAAAATATACATTTTCTTGCTTATAAAAGTTAGCAATTGTTCCTTATATTTGAATAATTAGCGTCAAGCACATTTGCGTAAGAGTTACAGTACTGTTTAAACACATGATGTCCCGAAAATGGGCTCTACATCATATAACGTCAGAAACTAACACAACAGTTCGTGATCATGCTTATCACGGTACCGCCTTCTATTTGTCAGCTACCCTTTATATGGCAACAAAATAGGTTAATTTGGGCACTGAGTTAACATGGCAGATTAACTAATGATGTAAAGTTTTCTGTTAAGTAATTGTAGATAATTATCTAATTATATAATTTTATCTTTATATATGTTATCAAGTTATTTCCATCAAAACGAATTATAAATGGAAAGCATATTTAAAAAAACGTGAGTGAACAACATTAAGTAAGTCAGTCAGTCAGTATTTCAGGAAGAAAAACACAATGGATAAAACGATAATATGATGCAATGTAACAAAATTATTATTATGATTAATTTATCTGAGATATGATATTAAACTGCTTAGTGAAAAGGCGGCGAAGAATTTAACTTTCCCACAATTCCTGCGTGCCACATGCAGTTTGATCAAGGAGCCAAGTACAGAAAGGCCTAATAACAATTTTTTTGCATCCGACCTGCGTACATCATTACTACTGCACTACTGCACTCAAGAAACTATTTTAGAAGTTATTAAAATTACAAACCATATATTTCTACTTTCAGGACAGATAGTGGTAATTTCATTACAATGCATATTAGTAATGTGTATCACACAGTCTGTGTAGTACAGTGTTGTTAAGCTACATCCATCTTGTAAGGGTTAATGGCATCCGATCTAGTAGAAAAAACTACCCGCACTATCTTTGGGATCGTGGCACGGACTTCAACTGGATACACTCAATTAATCGCCCGGGCCGCACTTTCATTAGGTTGATAAATCTCTTCGCGGGCCGCAATTTGCACACCCCTGCTATAAGTAATGTTGCTGTTAGTAATTAATTATGTGCGCAATTAATTATCTCGTTGTTTACAATAATCTCGCAATTAATGTTGTTTTGAAAAGATTCATAGTGCGATGTTTAGTAGAACTAGAAACACAATTTCATGCAATAATAACAAGGATAATGATATTCTACATGCAACATTATTACTGTATGATGATTGTACTATGTATGACAAATACAAGTACGTACGTTGCTAAGTACAGGTATCAAAATTATACTAGCTGTCACAGCAGCCACAAGGAAGTTGCATACAACATCTATATATTAACCCTTTCAGTCCCAAACTATTTCTTTAATAAGAAAAATTTTTTGGCTTGGCACTTTTGTTCAGTATGTCCATCTTGTTTACACATAATTTTTTTCTACCTGCGCCCGCGTGGTAAATATAGCCTGTATCCCACGGGATACATTGGGATTCAATGGAAGCATAAAATGTGCTTCATTTTGCAACTGCTGATCATTTTTTAAAGTATTTAAGACATTTAGTATGCACGCTATGCTGATCTGTACAAAGTCGTCTCTAAAGTACTGTACCTTGCACAGTTTTTTATGCTGTGTAGATTTTTTAGTTTGCCATTTTATCACCATTTTTAGTCTATTGTTATTGACTTCAATCAAAATGAGTATTAACAGATCAAATAACTGTCAGATTTAAAATTTTATTGATTTTAAAAGCAGAAAATATTCTCGTACCCCACGGGAAACAACGGGTATGAAAGGGTTAATTTCGCTGGTATGTACGTATATATATATATATATCGAGGCTACAGCTCCGACGACGGCACCATTTCTGCCGATCTATATATCAAACGAAAGGTCTCGGTCTAGTGTCGTGCCATAAGGGGGTTCGAGCGTTTTTTGCAAAAAAATTGCAAAACTTATACTTCTTATTCCTAGAGAACAGGAACGTGCCGTGGGCGGTGTCAGTAATGGTTAGATAGCCCGTTCAAGAGGGCCACGGCGTCCCGTAACTATCGTTTTCCCGGACCCAACTCCAGCTTTGGTCAAACAGCCTGTAGGAAAAACATCCCAGTGACGCCTTGTGGGACTCTCGAAAGGAGATATATGGCTCTTTAGAAAGAGGAAGAACAGGGCTACACGATGATGTGGGTTATATTTTAGGACACGTCCACCAAGAGGAGTATCGACGAGTTAATTAGATGTTCCTACAAAGCCATTATTCTGATGACATTCATTATACTCTGTCTATAACCTTATAACTTTAATTCAGTAAAAGCTGCTACTGGCTTTGCATTATAAATGAGGACAATGTTGGATGTTCGCGTATTAATGATTGTAAGTGTATTTATACGCAAAATTTTTTTGCTAGTTTGAAATCAACCACTGTAAAATCGCGAGTCACACTAACCTCTTTCCAAGTCTCTCAATTGTGGTCCTTTCGGCGCGCCACCGTAAACACAAGTGTTTCGGATTCGCGACGTGTGTCCAAACGTGTCACAGACTTCTTTGACTTGTTGTGCGAGCTCTCTGGTTGGACAAAGCACAAGAGCCTAAAATAAAATAAAAAAATCAGCGTCGTCGGAAGGTTTCGAGGTGTGAATTTGATAATGATCATCTTTGCAATCTGTCAAAGCAAAGACACTCATCATCTGACATTTACTGTAGCTACGCTCGGCTGAGTTCATTTCAGTTCATTGTATTGCAGGTTATTTCGATACAGTACGTCTTTAAGTAGTTTTTTTCTTGAATTTGTTAATTGTTTTTTGATGTTACTTTTTTCTTGCAGTTCTGTGCTGAACGGTTATTACTATAGCAAAAAGTTATTCATTTTAATACGGGTAGATTTAGAGACGTCACTGTAGCGAGTAGGGAGTCTTGGCAGAAGGAGGTGAACAGTATCGTATCCCTACACGTGTCCCTCATCTAGACCATTCATTAGATATACTACACTTTATAACACACCACAGGCAGTTACCGAGTGCAGCTTTTATATAAGTGCCACATAAGGAACAGGCACAAGGTATTGCACAACAAGCAAATGCCCAGCTTGCTTGAATATAAGAGCTATGCAAATACATGTAGTTAATAATGACTACGTAGATACCAGGTTAATAGTATTTCTAATACACCACAAGTAATTGTTTGACCTGCTCATTACGTAGAAACCAGGTTAATAGTATTTCTAATACACCACAAGTAATTGTTTGACCTGCTCATTACGTAGAAACCAGGTTAATAGTATTTCTAATACACCACAAGTAATTGTTTGACCTGCTCATTACATAAACAACCATAAACTCGCGATAGAGATGGGCGGGACAGGATGTCGGTTCCACACCCACAAATTAACATAAACGACATTTCATTTGTTGAGCGGTTTGTTCACGTGACGGCATCGCCTATCAATTTTCAGGGTTACTGGGTAATTTTAAGTGGAAACACATGATGTACAGTAATTTTCAACAATGGATACACGCTTGGTTTAAGCTAAAGAACTGCCAAACTATGCTTTTACTGGAAGTAAATGGCTCTACATTTTTAGCAGAAGAAAGTTGCGCGTTACTTGCTGCAAAGAACCGCGACATGAAGATTACTGGTATTGCTTCAGCTACAAACATGGCAACATAAAAACTAAGCATTACTTTCGTAAACTTCTGAATAGAAATCCTTCAAATTCTTTAAAAAAATTAACAAGTTCTAGCAATTATACTCGTATGTCAGTTTGTCTGACAACAGTGGGCAGATGTTGGTCCAAATTCGCCGATTGCGCATATTCACTGCTACTAAGTAATACAGTAGGCGAGCGTATTAGACTCAAGGTAAGGAATAATCTTTTCAGATTAGAAGACAATGAAATGGTCTCCACAGATTCACAAACAAGTTTGCTCAGCTAGGTACACTGCTAACAGCATAGTGGTCACCCATCCACTTATCGACCAGGTCTTCTTTGAACACTAGTGCCGGTTTAACTGATAGCTATATTGACCAAGTTTTCAGTACACCATAAAACACTATTCAACCTTAATAAATCCGTAGACCCTTATCTTGTATGCCGATATCTGAGTATCATTAATCATTCACTTCACTGTCTCATTGATCATATCAATATATCCATATTTTTCTATGCAGTGCCCGGCATTTAAATCTATAGTCCGACTCACTGCTACACTATGCCGTTAAAATTTTACTTTACGCACATTCTAGGCAATGACCTTTAGATGACTTTTGACCCTATTACCATCCCGGACCAAATTACAATAAAAAAGTAAATTTGGTAAGTAATATTTGTGTGCTTTCATACCAAAACCGCGCATAAGTCAGCATAGTTAAAATTACATTATGTAGAATGTACAAAAATTTGGTAAAATGTCAATTTTTTATAATATTTTTTTATAATGTTTTTTTTTTATAAAAACAAATGCTAAATATATTGGACTTTTATATTCTAACACCAAATTGTCAAGAAAATGTTCAAAAAATACTAGAAATCCAATTTTATAACAATGTACTCATATTATAGCCCCCAACTAATCCACATTTTTTCCTTGCTGGTTTATAACCAATACATGAAGTTACATCATATTTCTTAATGATTTTTAATACTGCCACTGTCTTCACATAAGAGGCTTTTATATACGTTCTTTTTCATAGACCTCTTAGCCAATCACCCAGTACCGTTATAAGATTTTCATCTGTACATGTACATATTGTTCCAATTTTCTGTGTACTAATAAATACAGTTTAAACCAAAAGCACTGCCATTCCAACACACTCAAGACGTGCATTTACGACGTTGATAGATACTTACGATTGGCCCGTCTCCCCTGTCTAAGAAATCCTGGTTGTTTATGTGCACAATAGCAGGTAATATAAACTGTAAAATAACAAATATGCCATTTAAAACACGGATGTTACTGAAACCGAATTTACAAAGCCCGGAAAACCGATACCGAAACGAAAACCAAAAGTTTTTGCAAAATCAACTAGTATTAAAACTGAAAAAAAAGAAAATTCTAAAATAAAATAATAACGTAAAATATTTAGTTTTTTGCTTGTTTGTTTTTATTTGTTGTGATACAGAATTACTGACAAAAAAATTCTAATATAAAAAGGACGAGGAAGTTTTAAAGTATCGAAGTTTGATGGAGCGGATATCCTTAATGATTAATGTTTAAGTAGTGGTGGTGGTGGTGGTAGTGGTAGTACAGTGGCCGCCGCTTATTGTGGACACCTCGGGCCAGCAGTGTATGTCCATATTAAGCGAAGTGACCCATGAAGACCCTTCCCCTTCATTAAAAAAGGCAAAAACTGTCTGTATCAACTCGTCTCCTGTTTTATTGAAAAAAAGAAGTCAGACGAGTTTGTTTGGCAGGAAACTTTTCTCTCAACCTTGAACGGAAGGAAGTTATCACAGTTTCGAAGCTCTCAAGGCCACGGCAAACGGCGAACTGACTGATGCAATGACTCACACAGGCAGCAGAACGGGTAGCTCTTTTCAATCACGCGCGCAGGCCGTGGTTGGCACGGCTGGTTCACGTGCCAAGAATGTTCGCTGTCCATATTAAGCGGCGGTTGTCCATATTAACCGGCGGATTTTATTAGGGGAAAATTCCGTCCCTCGCGAGTTGTCCACAATAACCGGCTGTCCACAATAACCGTGTCCATAATAAGCGGCGGCCACTGTAGTAGTCATAGTCGTAGTAGCAGTAGTAGTAAAAGTCGTAGTCGTAGTAGTAGTGGTAATGGTAGTAGTAGTGGTAGTGGTAATGGTAGTAGTAGTAGTAATAGTGGTGATAGTAGAAGTAGTAGTAGCAGTAGCATCAGCAGCAGTAGTAGTAGTAGTAGTAGTAATTGTAGTAGTAGTAGTACTACTACTACTACTAGTAGTAGTAATAGTAGTAGTAGACAATTTATTTAGACAATATTCAATAGTCAAGTAAATTTCAGATTTAAATATGGTTGTACTGTAGATCTAAACGAAAATGTAAAATTAAAGGTTAAGAACTCATTTAAAGATTATGTTTTAAGATATCTATTACAGCTCCTTACAACACTGTATTATGTAATATAATTACAAGGGAACTACAATGTGTGGTTATTATAAAGTTGAATGTCTGTAGATATGTTACTTTACTAACATCGCATTACCTGTTTTACTAACATCTTTATCTTTGTAAAGTGTATATTTTTATATGAAATAAACTCATAATAATAATAATATATTTTCAGTTCAATGTTATCGTGTTATGATTAGTATAACATAATAATTATAGTTAATATCAAATTATCATGCCAAGTTACACTAATGCAGGTGTCTTACACAGCAATCATGTAGATTACATGAGTCACTATAAGAAAAGAGATAATGCTCTTATAATTCTTTAACAATGCAGCATAAGCCATACTTCTTCCTGTTAAACAACTTCAATTCAACATTACTGGGGAATTTATTGATCATATTAGGTACAGTGCTTCAGACTGCTCAGCATATTTGGGTGTTTTATAATAATGCATCTGTAACTGTTGTCTTATAAGAAAAGAGGGGAACAGTATGCTTCATTAAAAATCAATTTTATTTTGTACACATTTTGTTGCCTATATTTCATAAATTATAAAATTAAACGTGATGTGGTCAAGTAATATTTCAGTTGATTGGGCCCGGAAATCCTAAAGCTTCACAGTCATCAGCACTGAAGATACCCCGCATTGCCCGGTAAAGGCACGTTACAAACTGTTATGTAAATGAAATTTTTGTTTAATTTGAACCAACTTAGCCAAGATTTTTCAGCAGTTTTGTTACTTTGGCGCACTCTGCGCTTTTCATTCAGAGTCGCGCGTAAAAATCGAAGGGTTCTACGCTCGTTATTACAACGATTCAAATTTAAAAATTATATACAAGTGCAGATCAGATTTTCATCTTAAAATTTTGGAAACAAGAATCAAAAATTTTAAAGAACCAATTTTAAAATATAGTGAAATTCTTTTTACGGCACCATTTGCGGAGATCTATACATCAAACGAAAGGTCTCGATCTAGTGTCGTGTCATTGGGGGTTTATTTTTCGAATCGGACCCACCGGGAGGCAAAAAACCTCCAAAAATGGCAATTTTGCAGCCGTTTTTTGCAAAAGTTATACGGCTGAGATCTAAAGTTTAGTAAATACTGCAAACGGCAACAACAAGCTATTCGGCAATTAAAATTTACAAACGTACAACACAAAAAGTAAACACAGGAAGCGAATACTTACAGCCAACGTTTTTCCTGAACCGGTTTGTGCAATTCCTACTAGATCAAGACCAGACAAAGCTATTGGCCATCCTTGTGATTGAATCGGAGTTGGCTGTACCCAGTGCTGTTCTCTGATCGTCTGGTTTACATAATCTGTAAGAAAAAAACGTTCTTTGCTACTGCTTATCGTAAGCAAGTCGTTTTGCATTGTCTGTGGAAGTTGGAATTGCAAGTTGTAGTTAGGTGCCGCCATCTATGTGCTAATCTTGTTACATTCTACCAGCTGACTTAGCTTCAGTACAATTGTATGGTCCAGTGACTACATACACACTGGTCCCCTCCCTATCTAAAATTAATGGTTGTTGTGAAGCCTGTGCAACTCTGCATAGGTCAAGTTCTATACCTGTATACTGGCTGTGAAACAGGTTTTACTGACTGTTTTTGCTTTCTAGTTTTTGCTCAATGTTCAGTGCAGCAGTTTTGCTACTCATGTTTTCTGTAGTTTAATAAACACTTTTCTGTTGTGTGCAGTGCTAATATTTGTTACTTCTCTGTGCCTAAACTTAATCATAACAAAGTGACTGAACAACAACTTCAAACATGACTTTCACACGGTCCTTAGGCTAAAAAGTATCGCAATGCACCTAGTGTCGTGAAGTTTGGGCTTCACGATTCACCCGCCGTAAAGAAGCCATTGTGAATTAATTTACGCATAGCTGTAAGAACGGGTTCGAGGAGTTAACCTAGTTAAAATAGGAAGTTAGTCGTTGAGTTGATATGGAACAGAAAAAATGTATATTGCCCTTTCGAAAAAAAAAATTTAGCGTTATGGCAGCAGGAAAAGTTCTCGTTTTTGTTTTACTGTCGTCGCAAAAGTCACCACGACACCTAGAAAACCCTGGCAAAATTTAGCGAACTAGTAGACATTTTATTTTATCAAGATATATGAATCAAAAGATCGAGCAGATTAAATAAATCAAGGAAAACCCGGGTCCAATCTTAAACTGCATCTACTCTTTAAAAAACTGAAAGGAAACGTACTAAATTTTCAAAAACGACCCACGTAAAATAATTATTACCACACAAACACAAATTTCGAGTTCGTGCCACTAGTTCTTCGCTGTTACGTGCACTTTGCCATTCGCTAGTTACTAGCGCCTGAATTTTAAAAATGTGTTGCAAAAACCAGGTGCTCTACCTCTTAATCCAGAGTTGGTCATTAGTAACGAACTGCACCTATTGTACGAGAGCTCTTGCATCAGCACAGCGATAAATTTTGAAATTTGAGTTTTTATTTTAAAACTTGCCGAGTTTAGCATTAAGAACGCAGTGTACCTCTTACAGTGGCACTGTACTTCAAGTTTCTCTTTCGCAAACACGTGAAACACGCTCGTGGAATGTTTATACTGTTGAAAATTATGTTAGTTTGTGATGTCATCACTAGATGGGTTCGCCCGCCGTTAATAAAGTCTTTTAATCTATTATTTACTTATCAGAAACGCTTTTGCAGTATTAATTGTGTTAAATATACACTCTTAAAACACTTCAAAACAGGAAAGATGTGAAAAAACGTCCCGTTTTCCTTCAACACAAACTTTCTTTTCGTAGATTAAGAATGACGTTGGCATCTACTATGAACCCTCTCAATTTTTTGCAAAATTATCAGATTAGCAAACAGAGTAACGTAATACATGAAATCTTATCCTCCAGATTGTGGGCAGGTAGAACAAGCAATAAAACGCACCTGGAAAATTTGCCTCGTCGAAAGTCATGATTGGTTTAGGACAATTTCGCCCTCGTACGGTAATCTGCTTTTCATTGTAAAATAACATAACTTCCTCCTGTAAAAAACAGTAAATTAGATTTTACATTGATCTGAATAAACCAACTGCACTATTACTACTTTGAACAATCACTATTCTGCGACTACAACAGCCATGTAGTTACAGCAGCAGGTGAAAATGCTACCTGCCTAATTAAATTAACTGTTGAAATGGCTGACAGTCATCTTATGTCGCAGATGCGAGCGTTTAATTTACAGTTTATTATTAATTCTGATTTGTAGTTTTAAACTTTAGTTTTTCGTTACCACTAAGTCAGTGCGGACATCTGTTTGTACGCTTGGAAGTTTCCAATGTATGTATGTACTTGCTACTGCTATATGTTTGCATGGAACTGAGTTACTTGGCTTCTCTGTGAATGTAGTAGTTTTTCACACTTGGTAGCAAGATTGGAGGACAAAAAGATACAAGAGGCAAGATTGCGATGGTATGGGCACCTGAAAAGAAGACTCGGGAAAGATCATGTGGGAAGGGAGGTCATGGAGATGGAAGTGCTGGGAAATAGAAGAAGCGGACGACCCAAGCTGAGATGGTTTGAATGTATTAATGGAGACCTTAGAGAGAAGAACATAAATGAAGAGATGGCCAACAACAGGAATGCATGGAGAAGACTCATTCACAACGGCGACCCCGCATAGGGAAAAGCTGGGAAGAAGAAGTAGCAAGATTGGAGAACAAGCAATAGGCTTAAACAGTGGTGTGGTCATAATAATGTTTTGACTCAGGTGCCATGATGTACTGGCTGATGGATTTACTTTATCTTTTGATTACAACTGTTGATTATGTTTACCGTTTTTGTGTATATGTGAACTGACCATGAGATTATGATTTTGAGTAAAATATAGATTGCAAAGTTAAACCATGTTTTCATCCATTGATTTCGTCTGTTTAAACACAAACATCACAACTTCAAAAACAGTCTGATAAACCTGCCAATGTCGGTTGTTGGCTCTCCCCAAAACACCCCAGCGACAACTTTGGCGTGACGACATCTAGGGAGTTTAAATGTTACACAGCATTACTGCTAATGCAAGTCTTGTATGAAATAGCATGTAAATGATATGAAATTTTAAGACAAATTTTTTTAAGCTGCATTTCTGCAGCGTTTCTTTGCTCTTTAAAGACAATTATAGGACGCAAATTGGAACAGAGTGATCAGTGAATAAGTATAGAAATATAAACATAAAATATTTAAATCTCACTGAAGGTGCATTATGCAAAGTTCTGTTATACAAATCTGTAACAACGCATAAAATTTCTGCAAATTATCATGTAATGCAAATGAAAATAGTTAAAGTGAAAAATTACCATTGATCTGCTGGTAACTCTCGGATGTTCTTGGTAAAAGTTCTTTTCAAAACGTCGTAATTTTTCCATTTCCCATCTAGGTTTTCGTAGACTTTCACCTGGTTGGCTGGTTTTATTGTAATTTTGAGAAGACGAACCCCCAAATCTGCTTGGGAGCCCCATCGCAGCCATTGCGCCACTTCCACCACCTCCACCTCCCCTGCGGTCGCCATAACCACGTCCTCCACCAAACCCGCCACCTCGACTTCCGAAGCCACCTCTACTGAAAAACAAATACAAATTTGAATTAAAAGCAAATGAAAATCAATAAAATTGAATAATCATAATGAGACAATGAATTACAAGTTTCAGTCGTCATGAAATCTAGAACGAAACTGTTAACGTACAGTAAACGACAGGTATTTTATCTTAATTCTATTCTATTTTTAAAAAATCTTAAAAATTCACGTGGAATACTTAATTAGTACTCTGTCTAAAGCATAACAGACAATGAAATCATCAAAACGTATTTGCTTAACAGTTGGCAATGCGGTCATGAAACAAGGAATTACGTATCCGGGTTGTACTGTTACAGACACGATAAAAGCCGGTCCACGTGACGTTACACACCAAGTTTCTACGACAACCAATAATCTTAATAAAACTATCATTTTAAGCATTACCCTCTTCTATCTCCTCTTCCTTGATCTCTAGATCTGTCTCTGAACGACATGTTTGTAACAAAAATTTCGGTTAATTATCAATTCCACTCAGAAATTTGCGACTTTAACTTTACAAGACAAAAAACTTAAAAATGGCGTAGCAGGAAAATGACTTTGCACGTTTTTCTTATGGCTAAATCCGCGAATTTGCGAAACGAAAAATAATGCGTTGGAATTATGTTTCAAGAAATTTTCTCATTAAAAATAAAATTATATGTCTGATTACCAAACTGTATGCGCTATTTAAACTAGTTTTAACTTTTTAGTTTTAACTTATATAGTTTTTTATTGTTGGATAAATTTCTGAGATTAAGCGGAATGCTTTTATTTCGTTCTATTTCTTGTGTAAAACCAGCTTAGCGTGATATTTTCAAGATGTCAGCGCCCTTGGTCGGGGTAAGTTTATAGTATAAAGTTGTTTTTTTCATGTTATTTAATCTCCAAGCAGAATTGTTTTTTGCCTCTTGCTTAATGCAGCAATTTTGATACAGTAATGGGGAATGACTTATTTGCTTCGAAAATTATGAAATACATGTAGCTAAAATATTTAGCCATACTTGATACCTAAACTTGATGATATTTCGGATCATCATTGATGACTCACCTTCTAATGTTTTCTAAAATACTCGTAGTTATTAGCTTCTTCGTTATTAGTTTATTAGCTACTCATTTACATAATGAAAATTTTTACCATTTTATCAGATGCTAATGTTGAAAAAATAAAAATTTTGAATCGAGCTTACTCTTTTCAGAAGTTCACATTATGCCGTTTTTCTATTGCAGACTGCATTTTGTTGCCTAAAAAGGGTCTGCCGTGGACAATATCTTGCCAACACTCGCTGTGTGCAGTTTTTAGTCCGAAGGCACCGCTCGTTCTGGATGCGCCTGCAGGTGGTGTCACCGAGCATTTTGTATAGAGGTGATTTCAGGATGCAGTGTTACGCTAGGTCATTCTTTAGCTGCTGGTGCAAGCATATAATAACCTCAAAAACACGGATCTCATGCGTTCTTTCAAAATCCACACTTTGTCCTTTGCTGAGACCTGCTCTTACAGGTGTGCCTAGGAAAGCTAGTAACTCAATTTTTCCGGTGCACTTCTTGCATACATCTTCGGTACGTTTAGCAAAACATTCACTAGAATATAGGCGACGGACTACCACTATGTATGTGATTGCAATAGGCGTTCTTATTGGAGGCGGGAGTTACGCCGCTGTTCCTCTATACCGAATGTTTTGTCAGGTCAGTATTATCGAGTTTTCATGCATCATGGTGATTTATGCTACAAAAAATAGATACTTCTTAGACATAGACATAAAACATTTATTTTCTCCAATTAGTTTAACATCAAAAGTTTTTTAAATGTTAAGTAATTATAATCATGGAGCAGGGCAGAGAAGGACCATAGGGTCATCTAGTCTCCTGCCATTTCTTATAAATAGATTAGTATATTAAAAATTAACGGTGATGCTGCAGATAACAAAAACAAATAAAAAAATTGAAATAAAAACAGTTTAAATGATACAAATTACCCAAAAAGAACTGAAAACAAAAAAAATTAATAAAGTTGGATACCTAAATCTAAACAAAACAATACAATTATTCAGTAATTAGGATTATTATATGTAGTAGTTTCAAATGGGGTCTTATTAACAGGGGAATTTGACCAAGGTTAGTGAGTAAAGTTTAAAACTGAGAGTATGCAAAGAAAAAAATAAACATCAAAAAAGTGTAATATAGAAAAATTTATGAGAAAAAGTATGTATGAGAAAGAGCAACAATTACTTAGGAGATGAGGAGAAAAAAAAATAAAAAAAACTTGCTAGCTTGCTTATTAGTCTTACAAGTTATGTTCTACAGGTATTTTCTTTTAGAAAGATTTTTGTGTATTTTTTGGAAGCAGAAAATACTTCTTTAGCATTATCCACATGCAGTAAGCTACGTATAACTTAACCCGTTATAACTCGAATTCTTGCGGATCTTGAAGAGATCTCGTGCATTAATACTCTCATGTAAATAAAGTAGTTCGGCAACACGCATAATGTTGTCCTGTTTTTCGTTATTTCTACTAGATAGAAATCCAGGTACATCAACATAAAACATCCCACTTCTGACACCATGTTTTATGTTGACGTACCTGGAGTTGTATCTAGTAGAAATAAACGAAATACAGTACACCATTATGCGTGTTGCCGAACTACTTTATTTACAATGCATTCTGACGCATTAATACATAACAGTGGAAAGGATTTTCCCTTTTCATTTTTCTCTTTACCAAACATCGCGTAACTCGAATTATCGTGTAGTTAAAAGTGAATTGACGGTACAATTTATAAGTATCTGACTGAAATTACCCCGCCATCTCGAGCAACCTCCCGAGTAAAAAATCCCAGGCGAAAGTGCGCACCACATTACGAGTTTAACTGCTGGTTTCAGCAAAAATGCTAAGATTTCTCGTGATACATTAGCAGAACGCTGCACACAACATGGATTATGGCTTTAATAACTAGATTATAATATTATTATTGCGAAATTCTATTAACCACGTTACTCGGACTACAGTAGAGGTGGACCAGTCATTTTATTTTTATTTATTCATAGAAATTGTTGTTTGATATTTGGTTAAAGGCTCAGTTTGTCATTTTTGCAGGTGGCAGTGTTACTAGTATGTTATCTGATTTTGATGAGTGACTGTCTAACTCCTGCCCTCGCTTAACTCGAAACAAATGTTCTGTCCCGAAGAATTCACGTTATACGTAGTTTGCTTTAGTATTTTTACTGTCATAGTTTTATTGACTTCGTATATTTATTATTTTTGTTGGTATATGTACAATAAAATAAGATACCTTTGTGTAACTTATCACAGTCTTTGCACGAGAGCAGTGCTCATCATGGCAAAACAAGCCCCTTTATAGAGTTACTTTACAAGTAAAGTGTTAATGAGCTTTGGTTTGTTTGATTTCAGGCGACTGGCATTGGTGGACAAGCCGGCTTGCTACTCGGTGAAGACGCCGTAGGAAGAAAGATAGAGAATTTAGAGAAAATTTCTGAACGTCTGATCACGGTACGGTTCAACGCGGACACCGCGGCCAGCATGAGGTGGGCTTTTAGACCGCAGCAGACGCAAATCAAGGTAAAAACAAACGTAAATGAATTGAGGATCTTGCACCTTGGTAAGATTCCACGTTGCTGAACGTGGAAGATGTTCGTGGATGTTGTGTTTTGTTTCTCTCGGAAGGCTCGTAGAGAAAACCAGAAAACACGCCGTCAAATAAAACTACTTTATTTAGCCAGAATTCTACTATACAAAAGATGAAGGGAACATTGAAATGATTACAATAAACGTGAAAATCTGGAAAACATTTAAGTAAGTATATAAATGCGTAAGTATAAGTCCGTGATACAAATGTTCGAGAACAATCCAGACGGTAAGGCGGTCATTCCGACGGAACATTCTACGATGTTCTATGCAATTCTTCTTGACGTCAGCGATCTCCACAACAGTGGATTAAGCGGTTAGATTCGGGGTTGGATACAGCTTTGGTAGAAGACGTCCTTTACAGTAATAATAATAATAATAATAATAATAATCTTTATTTAAAGTTGGCTTTTGGGTCAACAATTAACATTAGCTCAAAGAGCTATTATCGCCGACTGTAAATAACAACCTACAACTACATAACAGAGACTATTATTATCCCACGCGTCAGGCAGGGCAACAGCAGGTACCATTTTTGGTATGACCCGGCCTCTGGTTCGAACTCACAACCTCCCAGATGGAAGCAGACGCACTAGACTAAACCGTGAGCGATGATGATGTCGTAACGAGAATTTTTCTTGCTAAAATGTGAATATGTAAGACACTTAAAGACTTTAAAAATCTTTTTATGGTTTGTAAGATTTTGCAGGGTTTGTAACACCATGTTATCACGCTAGTGTGAGTGATCTATCATTGGAAATATCGCATTTGGTTGACCAGCTGTAAGGGATGAACTTTTAGACTGCCTTGATCACTAACGAATGCAGTGGTCTAGTGGTCTAAAGCATCTGCATTGTAAGCAGAAGTCCCGGTTCAAATCCAGGCTACATTGCGGCTTTTTCACGATTTTGTTTTTTAACCTGTGCTTCGAGATTTAATTAAAATGCGGGTTGAAACACGATAGCCGTATTTGACTGTGACATTAGTAAGCGTTACCTGATTGCAATGAAACAACGATTGTTCACTTTTGGCTTTAGGTCCATCCCGGGGAAACTGCACTTGCATTCTACACGGCAACGAATCCAACGGATAAACCGGTGACCGGAATTTCAACGTACAACATCATACCTTTTGAGGCTGCATTGTATTTTAATAAAATTCAGGTATTTGTTTGTTTGTTCCAGTGGACAACAAGTTATTCATTTTTAATCATTTATTTTAATCATATTTAATCATATATATATATATATATATATTCTCTAAATTCTCTATCTTTCTTCCTACGGCGTCTTCACCGAGTAGCAAGCCGGCTTGTCCACCAATGCCAGTCGCCTGAAATCAAACAAACCAAAGCTCATTAACACTTTCATTAAAACTTTACTTGTAAAGTAACTCTATAAAAGGGCTTGTTTTGCCATGATGAGCACTGTTCTCGAGCAAAGACTGTGATAAGTTACACAAAGGTATCTTATTTTATTGTACTATATATATATATATATATATATATATATATTGTAGCAGACTTAGCTTTTTTGTTATTCTTTCTTACAAATTCGTGCACGAGGTGCCATCTGTGGCGGGAATGTAAAGCTTTTGGGTTTGGCCAGTTTTTCTGTTTATTACCTGTTAGTCACCTGTCTGTTTTACTCACCTGTGCTCTGAACAGTCAGGTTAATCCACTTTATGGGATATGTGGGACATTCATGTACTGATTATGTTACAATAAAATATTAACTGGTATTAATCTCTGTTGACATTGTTTCTGTGACTACATATATATGGCTATTTATATATATATAATATCGAATGAAAATAGGGGTGCTGCAGTTCACAGTACACATACACCGACCACCACGGTAGCAATGTCTAATTTTTGATAAACTGGGTTTTCTTCCAAAATTCTTTGAGCTAGGCAAAAATTCGAGTTACTTGATTTTGAGTTACGCGGAGTTTACTGTACTTCAAAATGGGGCAGGATATAAAAAATCGTCCAGTTCTCCTTTAATCACCGAGTCGAAATGTATATTTCCCTGTGCGATTGGGCTGCGTCGTGTAATCAAAGTTGATATACCTGTTCTGTTATCCTCATTCATATACCCGTCTCGTTTCAGTGCTTTTGCTTCGAGGAACAACTTCTCAACCCGCATGAGCAAGTCGATATGCCCGTTTTCTTCTACATCGACCCGGACTACGTTCACGATCCGAAGATGGAGCACGTCGACACCATCGTTCTCTCGTATACGTTCTTCGAAGCCAAGGAGGGTCTGGAGTTACCTCAGCCGTACTAGCAGCAGTTTAGAGTTGTTAGTTACCATGGATACCGTATACGATTGCGTGTATCAACGAATTTGTGTGAATACTTACACTATGACTTGTTACCATGGATACCGTATTCGGTTTAATGCACCAGTGAGTTTGTGTGAATACTTACACTATGACTTGTTACCATGGATACCGTATACGATTGCGTGTATCAACGAGTTTGTGTGAATACTTACACTACGACTTGTTACCATGGATACCGTATTCGATTTAATGCATCAATGGCCAGGCTAGGTGCTACTGAACTTGTACAGCAAAACACGCACCACGATTTTATAGTATAACAAATGAAAACGCAGTGAAGCGGCTTGCCTTGTAGGCACTTATCCGCTTACCGACCAGGCTAGATGCTACTTAACTTGTGCAGCAAAATGCGCATTATGACTTTTTAGCTAATTTCTCTCTCGTCATTGTATTAGGAGTGCAGTTTTGTGAAAGTAGAAGTTTTATATTCGTTAATTAGAGCCATTAATTAGTAATTAGGGAATAAGTTAATGCTCTTCTGAGATTTGTTATGCTGGTCATTGTAAGGAGAGTATGAAAAAGTAAAAATGTGAATATTTTTTTATACGTAAAGCGAAAAGAAACCCTCCTCTTCCTTAAAGCTTAAAACATTTGTCTTGAAATTTTATACAACTTACGTACTGCCTTATTGCATGCTGGGCTTGCATTGGTAGTAACGCTGTACAAAACTTGTAAACTTAAACTCCCGCGATGACCGTTAGACGCAGTCATTTTTATGGTAAGTCATTTGAAACAAGTTTAGGTTAACATTGCATGAAGTTTGAAAAAATAATCAGAGCATTCGTAGCACACATGTTACTAACTAAATAAAATTGTAAATTACTGTATCTTGTCAATAAGATTAAAAATAGGTTTTTGGTTAGTGAGTGGTGCACCCTGGGGGTGAGTCAGTGAAATTTTATCAATTGGTGAAAACATTTTAAATAATTAATAATTTTCTTTTCTGGTTACATAAGTGTTTCCAGCAGGTAAGCAAAATGCTAAATAATATAGATTTGCAAGGAAAGTTTTTTGGAACATAATTTAACATTTCCTTTTCTTCCCCTGATTTACATTGTACATAGGTGAAGTCTTGTAATGGCGCAGTCGGAACTGCGTTGTGGGAGATTTAAAATGAAAACACACAAAAATTCCTGTCGACGCGAGTACGATAAATGCATAAAATTGCTATAAAGTAACATAATTTTTTAGTGCAATTTTTCTGAAACCTACTTCAGGTACCCCTTTTCTTGTTCTTTAATGGGCACTTTTTGAGTCTACGATTATGGTAATTAGGAAATTATTTTGAGAAGCTGACTGTGATATCTGTACTGCTTCAGCAGTAGATAATCATGCATATGATGTGAAAATTATTGTAAGAAATACAATAAATATTAAAAATACAGATCCACATTTGGTATAAAATGATTTATTGCAAACCTTGTTGACAGTCATTGAGCCTAAATGCCAGTTTTTGCATGTGCCTGCAATCTGTTGCCAAAAATGAGTTTCTGTGCTGCCATCTGTTGCCAAAAACATGAGTTTCCGTGCAAGAAAATTTGCAATGAACCTTGCTGACACTCATTGAGCCTAATTGGCAGTTTGTGCACCTGCCTGTCATTTGTTGTCAAAAATATGAGTTTCTGTGCTGCCATCTGTTGCCAAAAATATGAGTTTCTGTGCAAGAAAATTTGCAATGAACCTTGTTGACACTCATTGAGCCTAATTGGCAGTTTGTGCACCTGCCTGTCATTTGTTGTCAAAAATATGAGTTTCTGTGCTGCCATCTGTTGCCAAAAATATGAGTTTCTGTGCAAGAAAATTTGCAATGAACCTTGTTGACAGTCATTGAGCCTAAATGCCAGTTTTTGCATGTGCCTGCAATATGTTGCCAAAAATGAGTTTCTGTGCAAGAAAATTTGCAATGCACCTGCCTGCCATCTGTTGTCAAAAATATGAGTTTCTGTGCACGGAAAGTTTATCATACATGTAAAACTCAATGCGTTTAGTCACATTAAATAAAATTTTATTCTCATAAAACTTGCTTATAGTAATAACAAATTGGTATTAAGAATACATCGAAATGAGTCATTAAAAATTCTCAACATTCCGGAAGTAAATAATAATGTACATTTCAGAACATAATAATAATAATAAACATTTCAGAACACAAAGTTGCACAATTCACTCCATTTAAATCACAAACTACAGTTAACCTTTGTCATAACACCAGCCTCGTTTAATGTACATATTTTTGGGTACAACAAACTGTCTGTATTTGCATAGACGCGTACACATTAAAGCACAGCAAAGCCCTTTCCTTACATAAAGGTTAAAAATTTCTCTTAAAATTTCACCTCACTTACATTCTGCCTTATTGCATACAGGGCTAGCGCTAGCAGTAATGTTTGTAAAACTCGTAAATTTAAACTTCTGCGATGACCGTTAAGCACCAGTCATTTGAACATTGTGTGAAGTTTGAAAAAATAACGTCAGCATTGATAGTGAACACTTCACTTACTAAGCAAAATTTTAAACTTTCATATCTTGTCAATAAGATGAAAAACAGGTTTTTTGGTGAGTCAGTCATGCACACTGGGAAGGTGAGTCAATGACATTTCACAAATTGGCACAAACATTTAAATTGTGTTTAGATACTAGAACAGTTTCTTTTCTAGTTATGCAAGTGCAAGGAAAGTTTTTTGGGTACATAGTTTAGCATTGCCTATTTTTCATCTTTAATTCAAGTTAAGTTTATTTATTTCCACTCTGCATCTAACAGTTATAATAAAAATACAGATAATTTCACTGAAGTAAATATAAATATAAATGCAATATTATCCAGAAATTACAAAAGAGATTCTTATGCAACATATACACGTGCAAATTACATTACAGAATAATTTCAATGCACACAGTTTGAGCCTAAAAGCATAGCTTGACAGGCCAAACGGTACGTTGAAATCTTAAAGAAATGATTAATAATTGAAATAATGATAATATATACATAAATGTGGGGGGAGTAGTGAATGAAATGGAGCGAGAACTAAGAAAAACTGTGATCACTTTTAAATTAACGCGCTTCAAAATACATATAATGCCAAACTCGCTTAATGTCAATTCTTTTGCAGCCATCATTATTATTTTTCCATTATTTCTTTTTCTTCTTTTGCAGGTGGCATGCAGAGGCTTGACTGTAGTTGTCTGACTAGTTTGTTAAAAAAACACGTAAGACAATGAGCCTTTTCACTGATGTAGCGATTGATGATGATCGTGGAAAGGTCAAAGGTCAAGTGCACTAGACAACACATTTGTGTACACTTGACAATGCCTCTCAGCCCATGCTGTTGTAATAGTAACAGTTTTAACAGCTAGCTAGAACCTTACCTAGTTCATTTTTTCTTGTTTCCAAGTAAGATCCTGCTAGTAGTTAATTATGCATAATTAAGTAAAGTCTACGTAAAACAACTGAAGTTACTGAACTGATGTGGCTGATGGCTTTGCTTTACATGTACGTCACGTGACGGTTATGGCTAAGTTAAGTGAACCAGACAACACATTTGTGTACACTTGACAATGCCTCGCAGCCCTTCCTGTTGTAATAGTAACAGTTTTAACAGCTAGCTAGAACCTTACCTAGCTCATGTTTTTGGTTCCCAAGCAAGATCCTGCTAGTAAATCACTCTACACACAGACTAATGTATACACTAGTGTTTACGTAGGGTGATTTACTAGCTGAATCTTGTTTGGGAACAAGAAAAAATGAACTAGGTAACGTTCTAGCTAGCTGTTAAAACTGTTACTATTACAACAGCGAGGCGTTGCCAAGCGTACGCAAATGCGTTGTCTGGCACAGTTAACCTTTGACCTTTTCATGATCATCATGATCTGCAACTGTGAAAGGGCTTGTTTCCAAGGTGCTTGTAATGTGAAAATGAGGTTTAATTTCATTGATTGTGAGGGCAGAAACCAAACGTTTTGTTCAGCAGTAAAACAAACAAAATCACCATAATTAAATACTCGTTACACGTCGTTCATGTTACAAAACGGTAAAATTGTAAAGAATTGCAAAAAAATCCCCAATTGGAAAAAAAGATTTCCTCCATTAAAAATGCAATTCCCAATGAAGACAATAATCGTCATTCATCTTCCTTGAAATTGCAAAAAAAAGATTTCCCCAATTGGAAAAAAGATTTCCTCCATTAAAAATGCAATTCCCAATGAAGACAATAATCGTCATTCATCTTCCTTGAAATTGCAAAAAAAAGATTTCCCCAATTGGAAAAAAGATTTCCTCCATTAAAAATGCAATTCCCAATGAAGACAATAATCGTCATTCATCTTCCTTGAAATTGCAAAAGATTTCCTCCATTAAAAATGCAATTCCCAATGAAGACCATCGTCATTCATCTTCCTTGAAATTGCAAAAGATTTCCTCCATTAAAAATGCAATTCGCAATGAAGACAATAATCGTCATTCATCTTCCTTGAAATTGCAAAAAAAAAAGATTTCCCCAATTGGAAAAAAGATTTCCTCCATTAAAAATGCAATTGCCAATGAAGACAATAATCGTCATTCATCTTCCTTGAAATTGCAAAAAAAGAGATTTCCCCAATTGGAAAAAAAGATTTCCTCCATTAAAAATGCAATTGCCAATGAAGACAATAATCGTCATTCATTTTCCCTGAACAATTAACTTGTTATCAAAATATAATGTGAAGCAAAATACATAACACATTAACACCTTTACATACAAACTGTGACAACGAATAAATTAATTCATTTATACATTGTGATGACTGAAAATTCATGCAATAACTTGTGACTAGTTTAAAATGAAAGTCAAATACGGCTATAACATCATCAATAAAATCTTACGACCGACTGTTTTCCGTCGTGAACGAGACACCATTTAAAATAAACCGTTCTGCCAATAACTAAGACGGCTAAAATTTACAATTCTCCGCACAGAAAAAAATAGTTTGTGAAGCGGAGTAGTATTAGGGTCTTTAAATTGTGACAATAGCAATCGTGTGCTAGCATCAGAACAGAAAAAGTCCAGAGTCATAGACAGACAATAGCAATCGTGTGCTAACATCAGAACAGGAAAAGTCCAGAGTCATAGACAGACAATAGCAATTCTGTGCTAACATCAGAACAGGAAGAGTCCAGAGTCATAGACAGACAATAGCAATTCTGTGGTAACATCAAAACAAGTCGGATTATCTACAGTATCATCCTTAATAGTGAAAGACGAAAAGCCTAAACAGGCAAGTTAAAAATGTAAAATATCATGAACACAAAACAGTCCAACTATAAATAAAGTGTAAAATAATTAGGGTAGGTTCACACATTACAGGATATATATATATATACTCAGCAACGGAGAGAAGTTTCAAATAATTAAACCCACAATCATTGTAATAGCTATAAAAATATGTAATAGCCCAAAGATATTTCATTACAAGTTTTCCAGGTAAGATTAGTACAAAAACATGAAGCACAAGAAAACCCTCCACTTACATAAGGGTTAAAAAATTCGTCTTGAAATTTTATACCAGTGACGTACTGCATACAGGGCTTGCATCGGCAGTAACGCTGTATAAAACTTGTAAGTCTAAACTCTCACGATGACCGTTAAGCGCAGCCATTTTTATGGTAGGTCATTTGAAACAAGTTTTGATAACATTGTGTAAAGTTTGAAAAAAATAATCAGAGCATTCGTAGCGCACATGTTACTAACTAAGTAAAATTTTAAATTACTGTATCTTGTCAATAAGACTAAAAATACGTTTTTGGTTAGAGAGTGGTGCACCCTGGAGGGTGAGTCAGCGACATTTTACCAATTGGTGAAAACATTTTAAATAATTAATAATTTCCTTTTGTAGTTACATAAGTCTTTCCAGCGGGTAAGTGAAATACTAAGTAATACAGATTTGCACGGAAAGTTTTTTGGGACATAATTTAACACTTCCCTTTCTTCCCCTGATTTACATTGTGCCTATATGACGTCATGTAATGGCGCGGTCCGTACAGTGTCGTGAGAAATTTAAAACGAAAACAAACAAAAAAGCCTTTCAATGCGAGTAAGATATACGCATAAAATTGCTGTAAAGTCATATAATTTTTTAACGCGATTTTTCTGAAACCTACTTCAGGTACCCTTGTCCTTTAATTCTCATTGCTGTGATATAATTACTAACATGATTTTGCACAGTATCCACGCAAAACCTAGAGACAGACTACACTATTAAATAAATATATGTGATAATAGTTAAAGACTAGACTCTTAATAGGAAAAATACATCACATACTTGTTAAAAGCAAATGTGACCAGTGCAGATGTGACTTGTCACTCAACGATAGAGCTCACGGTACATGATTGTGGCAAGACTGGTAAGTAGCTCGCTATCAATGATAAACATGCATCGTGCATCTGCGGCGTAAATTCCCGGAGCAGCATGGCAAGTGGATCGCCCGGAAGCATTTCTCCCAGCAGCCACTCATCCATTTACTAAACGGGACCGGCATGCGCACAACTTTACAACCAAACACGAACGGTGACTGCTCAGCCGTTTCCCTCATTCTACGGCAATAAGGTCAGGAAACGAAGAACTTTTTAAAACGAAATCCAACGAGTTTTCACGAGTCAAAGTAACGCTAATTAACGACTTTTTCAATTGCGTCTTAACCCTTTCATACCCGTCGTATCACGTGGGATGCGAGAATATTTTCTGCCTTTAATAAAATTTTAAAACTGACAGTTATTTGATCTGTTAATAGTTATTTTGATTTAAGCCAATAACAATAGACTAAAAATAGTGATAAAATGGCAAACTAGAAAATCTACATAGCATAAAAAACTGTGCAATGTACAGTACTTTAGAGACGACTTTGTACAGATCAGCATAGCATGCATACTAAATGTCTTAAATACTTTAAAAAATTATCAGCAGTTGCAAAATGCAACACATTTTTTGCTTTTGTTGTGTTTTTAAAAAAGTCGAACTTTGTTTTTTTGCACACGACAAAGAATGTTCTGTATCCCACAGGATGCATTGGGAACAAAAGTACCAAGCCGAAAAATTTTTTCTTATTAAAAAAATAATTTGGGACTGAAAGGGTTAACATAAAAAAACAAACACACACTGCTAGCAGACTAACAAAAAACAGTTAGTCAGACTAACACAAAATTGTTAGTCGAGCAAAAATGATTATTCGTGCCGACATTTTAAGCAAAAAGTAAATAAAAACAACGTTAATAATAAATACCTTCCCCAAATGACCTTCTCTATCCTCTCCGCACGCTGTACACGCTTATCGATACAAGATCAAATCGGCCACTAGGTCACTAATTATGTTTCTTATGCATAATTAACGATCTGCAAAAGGCAGTTTGATTTTCCACAGGGAGAGACAATCTCTAACGCACGTTTCGGAAGGTCATACGATGCTTTCATACATTACAACAAGCATGTTTCGGAAGGTCATACGATGCTTTCATACATTACAACAAGCACGTTTCGGAAGGTCATACGATGCTTTCATACATTACAACAGGCACCAGTCGTTAAATCGACTCATTTTATCGAGTCGTCCAAATTTAGGAAAAATCACGAAATTGAAAATCGTAAGATCGTAATGCCAAGCGTATTATAAAAAAGCAGCATCATAGATTAGTAATAAATAAAACTGTTTGAATGTGACTAATTAAAGGCTAAAGTTTACGAATCCCCATGCATAAGAAATTGGTTTGTGATGTGGATTAGGGTTAGGGTTAGGATTAGTGTTGGGTTAGGGTTAGGATTAGTGTTGGGTTAGGGTTAGTGTTGTGTTAGGGTTAGGATTAGTGTTGGGTTAGGGTTAGGATTAGTGTTGGGTAAGGGTTAGGATTAGGGTTAGGATTAGTGTTGGGATAGGATTAGTGTTGTGTTAGGGTTAGGATTAGTGTTGGGTTAGGGTTAGGATTAGTGTTGGGTAAGGGTTAGGGTTAGGATTAGTGTTGGGTTAGGATTAGTGTTGTGTTAGGGTTAGGATTAGTGTTGGGTTAGGGTTAGGATTAGTGTTGGGTAAGGGTTAGGATTAGGGTTAGGATTAGTGTTGGGTTAGGGTTAGGATTAGTGTTGGGTAAGGGTTAGGATTAGGGTTAGGATTAGTGTTGGGATAGGATTAGTGTTGTGTTAGGGTTAGGATTAGTGTTGGGTTAGGGTTAGGATTAGTGTTGGGTAAGGGTTAGGATTAGGGTTAGGATTAGTGTTGGGTTAGGATTAGTGTTGTAATAGGGTTAGGATTAGTGTTGGGTTAGGGTTAGGATTAGTGTTGTAATAGGGTTAGGATTAGTGTTGGGTTAGGGTTAGGATTAGTGTTGGGTAAGGGTTAGGATTAGGGTTAGGATTAGTGTTGGGTTAGGATTAGTGTTGTAATAGGGTTAGGATTAGTGTTGGGTTAGGATTAGTGTTGTAATAGGGTTAGGATTAGTGTTGGGTTAGGATTAGTGTTGTGATAGGGTTAGGATTAGTGTTGGGTTAGGGTTAGGATTAGTGTTGGGTTAGGGTTAGGATTAGTATTGTGTTAGGATTAGTGTTGGGTTAGGTTTAATATCAGGGTTAGTGTTAAAGACCAGCATCGTAGATTAGTAATAAATAAAACTGTTTAAGTGTGAATAATTAAAGGCTAAAGTTTACAAATCCCCATGTGCAAGAAATTAGTTTATCAAGCGGATTAGGGTTACGACTAATATTAGGTAATATTACCCTACATTCAGTTGGTGCTCGGGAATTATCCCTGACATAACGGGATGAGTTTGGGCGTTAATACAAGTCCAAAATATCCAACATATTAACAGTAAGTATCGATACTTTCCCAAATTCGATTACAACTAACGATATGATTAATTATTTATGACTAATTAATTAACTTGCCCCCTCCCCCACTTAATTTTCACCCTTCCTGTAACATACTATTCACGTCACTCGTGTAAAAAACTCTGTACACATATAATATCGCATATATAGGTACTAGGTAGTCTTTGATCTCGGTTCTTGGCTGTTTGTTCTCTCCATATACAAGACTTACTTCGTCAAAGCAAACATATTATGCGGACCGTAGTACACTTTTCAAACAAAATAACTAAAGTTACTGAACTGACGCGTCAGACGGCTTTGCTTTACCGGCTGCAGTTGAGATGCGTTGCTGTGGTACACTTAGCCTTTGACCTACGACAACAGTTCGCGCAAAACAGCTGAAGTTACTGAACCGATATGGCAGACCGCTTTACAAAGAAAAATGCACTATCATGCGCGATGATGGATTAAAATGCTGCAACAGTAAGTAGTGGGGAAACTTCACAAGGTTGTTTAATAGACCATCCAAAGGTTTTGACCCTCGTCCATTTGTCCATAACGTACGAAATGCATCAGAAGACGGTTTATACACGTGTAATGTACATTCATAAGCACGTCATTAGTCGCCTGAAAAGCAAAAATGTCAAAAAATAAAGACGAAGCCACATCTGAAATGAAGCCAACTTCAAAATTGTACAAAAGTGCAGATCGGATTTTCATCTTAAAATTTTCAGAGCAAAAATCATAAATATTAAACATCCAATTCTATGTAGACAAAAAGAACATGTTACTAACTTGTCTCTGTTTTAGTTACCGAATCTAGTGCTAATTTTATTCAGTAACAAACATGGCTGCTTTCAGCCACAATTTTAGTTTTGTGCTTTTACCTAAATTTTTGATATAATTGCAGAAGTAGACACTGAAGAGCTCTGCTGAAAACTCTTATGTCTTTCATTTTAGTTACTGTATGATTGCAAATACCACGTAAAATAACTAAAGTTACTGAACCGATGCGTTAGATGGCTTTGCTTTACCCACATGTCACGTGACGGTGTGCATGACTGCATGTACCTGTACACTGCGCAATAAATGCTGAAACTTTACCATCATCGTCTTAGTATCATTTAGAGCGTTCTTGAAATTCTCTCCCGCCAAAAATCTGTTTGACAAAAAATTACTAAAAAGAGGGGTTTTCTAAAAAAGAATGATCGAACGTCCTTGATGGAGCTTAGCAATGGATGGGTACAGATGCAGTGGCGCAGCTAAAGGGGAACTATTATCACTATTATCACTAAATATATGAAAGAACCAGCTTCTAGGAGTCACCATGGTTGCTGAGCGACACGATCGTTTTGGCTACTGAAGCCATTATCAAAGTTTAGATGAAGCCAAAACGAAGAACAAATCTCTTATATTAATATTCTTGGTATATATATTTATTTATTTATATATATATATAAGATTCGAGGCTACAGCCCGGACGAGGGCACCATTTTAATACATTAATGACGCAAAGGCACAAGATCCTGCTAATATGATCACTCTACGCCACAGACTAATGTATAATTAAATAAAATCCACGTAAAACAAGTGACGTTACTGAACTGATGCGACACACAGCCTTGCTTTACCCACATGTCACGTAACGGCTGCAGTTAAGACGCGTTGCTGTGGAAACACTTAGCCTTTGACCTACAACAACAGTCCACGCAAAACGACTGAAGTTACTGAACCGATATGGCAGACGGCCTTGCTTTACACACAAGTCGGCTGTAGTTACTTAACCTACGACCTACAGCGACCGCGCGTGCGCACGACGAAACGAAACCGCGAGAAGGCTTATTATTGACGGGTACTCACAGCAAATTAATTTTTTGTTTCTCGATGGGGTAGCGTTCGTTCGACTTCTTCTCGCGGGTGTAATACATGACGACGAAGAATATGATGGAGCTGGTGATGATGATGGCGCCGGCCGCAAAGAACGGCATGGAGTAGCCGCCCGTGCTCGACAGAATCAGACCTGTAATAGAAATAAGAACGACCTTCGTTCACTGCATTTGCTAAAAAAAGTGTCCATTTCATTAATTAATCATCATTGTGGTTGTCAGATTTTTTATAAACCATTGCGGTCATAATGTCTTTGCTGAAAGACCCTAGTTAAGCAACACTTAGCTCGGTTAGAAAATGGAACAGTGACATTCTGAATAGTTCTGTATCTCATATACTATCGCTAGTTATTGATCTTACTGAAAAATAATTTATATACACAGCTGAGACAATATATTTAGCCTCCATTCTTTTGATGCTCGGGAATTATCCCTGACACAACGGGATGAGTTCGGGCGTTAATACGAGTCCAAAACTATGCAACATATTAACGGTAAGCATCGACACTTTCCCAAATTCGATGACAACTAATGATGTGATTAATTAATTACGACCGTGATAGCCAGAACTTTTATGGACCATTGCGGTCAATTTGACCAATTATTACAATTGCCGGCAATCACGGACGTGATTAATTAACGATATCAGCAGCTGCCAGCTAATTTGGGAAAGTATTGATACCAATTCTCACTAGTTAATCTGTTTCGGCTCATGAAGTTAACACAGCACAAACGGTTTGTTGAGTTTTTACTATAAATTAAATGACAAGTTTACACAGGTAAAAAAAGACAAAACAGTTTTTAGACGAATCACTATCTAAGTCAAAGAGGCTTTAAAAAGCTTGTCCCTACAAAGTAGGAGGATGGAAAAGAAAGATAAATTATTGCTGGCACCGAGGGAAGATTACAGCTGCAAGATCTTCACAGATATTCATAAATATTTGCTCAAAATTTCATGCAAAATAATTATAGAATTTTTGCTACGAAATTATCGGTGAGGAGGGGTAATGTCGGTGGCGACTTTATACCACTTACATACTCCCTTTTTGGTATGCCGTATCTTGTCAATAAGATTAAAAATACGTTTTTGGGTAGTGAGTGGCGCACCCTGGAGGGTGAGTCAGCGACATTTTACCAATTGGCACAAACATTTTAAATCATTATTTCTAGTTACATAAGTCTTTCTTATGCAGGTAAGTGAAATGCTAAGTAAACAGATTTGCACGGAAAGTTTTTTGGGACATAATTTGACATTTCCTTTTCTTCCCCTGATTTACGTTTGGTACATGACGTCGGGCGATGTAATGGCGCCGTCGGAACAATATTGCGGGAGATTTAAAATGAAAACAAACAAAAATTCCTCTCAACGCGAATACGAATGTGCATAAAATTGCTGTAAAGCAGAATAATTTTTTAAGGCGATTTTTCTGAAACCTACTTCTGGTACCTCTTTTCTTGTCCTTTAAATCTCTTGCAGTCTTTGCAGTGCATACCAAGCTGAAGAGTGATGACTCATACTTCTGCACTAGTAATACTACACCTGTCAGCTAATTGACTGAGTCAGTTAATTGGGTCAAAACACTTCCATCCCATAGTGAGTCTATTAAGCGGCGCTTCATCTAGAACTAGTTGGCTTCGGCAAAATTTAAACCGAAATTTGGTGTAAAAAACAGCAGCAGCTCTTTTCAGGGAGATTTTTAAATTTCTAAAATGCACATTAGCGCATGTGACAAACGTACCTGCTTACAAACAAAGCTGTATTTAACATGACTGTTTCTACGTATATTATAGTGCACAAAACCAACGTAAAGACGACATAAAACCAGTAAAAGCTCTTTGGTCCACACAACTGTCGTATTTTAAATACACGAAGAAAAACTATTTGAGTCAATTACCGGCAGTTTTTATATACATTTAAATACGAGTGGCCCGTACCAAGCATTTTTGAGTCAACTATGCGGAGTTATTTGAGTCAATTGCCGGTATACGAGTGGCCCGTACCAAGCATTTTTGAGTCAATTATGCGGAGTTATTTGAGTCAATTGCTGGTATACGAGTGGTCCGTACCAAGCATTTTTGAGTCAATTATGCAGAGTTATTTGAGTCAATTACCGACAGTTTTTATATACATTTAAATAGGAGCGGCCCACACCAAGCATTTTTGAATCAATTGTGCAACTGATTCTATTAACCTTGAGTCAAATAAACGATGCCTACTGTATTTCTGTCACTAGGTGTCCAAAGAAACCAGTTAATTTACTCAAACGACATTCCGCGAGACTAAGAGCCGATAGATTACCTCCCAAAGGCGGTCCGAAGAGACAGCCCACACCGTGCGTGTAGAACAACATCTGATACGCCGTTGACAGATTCTCGAGACCGAACGTGTCCGTGGTGATATTGCTCAGGTTTCCCATGACTAGACCGAATGCGGTACCAAACAGAATGCTCATTATCACTGCAAAGCATAAACACTCGAAAAAATCTTCTGCTGTATAGGTTTTACACGTCAAATGTAGACACAGGAAAGTTCAAATGTGACTTAGGTAAGTCAAATCTAGACATAGGAATTTCGAATGTGTTTTGGTAACTCAAATGTGACTTAGGTAAGTCAAATGTAGACATTAGAATTTCAAATGTGTTTTGGTAACTCAAATGTGACTTAGGTAAGAGAAATGTAGATGCATTACTTTGAATAAATCGGTAACTAAGTTATTTAAGTGCCAATTAGAAAAAGATAAACCAAAGATAGTGCATCTATTAGTAAGCCTACAACGTTGTTATTTTAACTTAGGAGCAATTATTAAATTGAAATTAAAGAAGATTAAATTTAACATCCTTAAGCTTTACCACCTATCCACATTTGAGATACCAATGTCACATTTGACTTGACATGTGTCTACATTTGACTTACCAAAAGCGCTTAAGATTTGTTGAAAACCATTGTTAACACTTTTGAACTACAAAGTCTACATTTGAGTTACCAAGACACATTTGAACTACCTAAATCTACATTTGAGTTACCAAGACACATTTCAATTACCTAAATCTACATTTGAGTTAACGCAGGTCTACATTTGAGTTACCAAGACACATTTAAATTACCTAAATCTACATTTGAGTTAACGCAGGTCTACATTTGACATGTAAAACCTATAGTAAATATACCATGTAGTGCAATACTGAACGGATTCAGGTGTTCAGAGACAGTACTCTTTCTACCTGAGCTCAGACATGTGCATATATACAAACATACATATGCATTTTTATTGTTGTAATTTGTAATTATAATTTTAAGGAAACAAAACATACGAAATTTTATACATAAACTTGGTAAAATCCTAAACAAAAAATATTTTTTGTTTACGAACTTGTCGCAGTTCAAGAATTTGCCGGTACACGGTTTTTAAGCACGTGACAACTGAAAACACACTGTGTGAGGGACAGTACTCTTTCTACCTAAAGTGCAGCATCTTATCTCAGAATTCTGCGCATGGCCTCATGTGCACAGCAGCTAAACACCGCATTGTTGGAGCTTTGAAGCAAACAGTACTACCCTCACGTGCTCTGGACTGTACAAGTATAAAGAAAGGACTAAAGAAAAGAGACTTATTATATTGAATATTATCGATAATATCGAGTGAACATAGGGGGTGCTGCAGTTCAAGTTTGATCCATTCTTGGTAAGCACGTGACAACTGACAACAAAACTGTGTGAGCAACAGTACTTTTTCTACCTGCGCTCACACAATGAGCATTTAAGCAGCTAATCACCACGTTGCTGGGACTGTGAATCAAACAGTACTACCCTCACGTGGTCTGGTTCCATACAAGTATAAAGAAAGGACTAAAGAAAAGAGACTTATTATATTGAATATTATCGATAATATCGAGTGAAAATAGGGGGCGCTGCAGTACCACAGTACTTATACATTAGCCGCCACTGGTAAAAAGAGTGCATCTTAGCACCTACAATACTGCAAAGGTGTTTCTGATAATTAAATAATAGATTAAAACCTTAATTAATGGCAGACGAGCTCAACTATTGATGACGTCACAGACGAACATAATTTTCAACATCAAAAATATTCCATGAGCGCGTTGCAGGTGTTTGCAAAAGGGAAAATTGAAGTACAGTGCAACTGTAAGATATTCAGTATGTTGTACTATAACTAGGCAAGTTTTGAGATAAAAATTCAAATTCGAAATTTACCACTGTGCTCACGCATGAGCTGTCGAATGTGTGCAGTTCGTCACAAACTAACCCATCTGAACTGAGAGGTACAGCACCTGTTTTCTCTGCAAAGCATTTCCGAAATGCTGGCACTAGTGCCCGTCTAACAAGCAAATGGCGAAATGAATGTAACAGTGAAGAACTAGTGGCGCGAACGCGAAATTGTGTTTGTGTGGTAATAATTATTTCACGTGAATTATTTTTCCTTTCAATATTTTAAAGAGTAGATTGTTTTGACTTACAGTTTAAGATTGGGTCCGGTTTTACTTTAAGTACAAACTATTTTTGTTAATAATTAATGAATAATCTATTAATTTTTTTAATAAAAATAGTACATCAAACTCATCCAATCATTATAATACATACTTAGAGAACTTGTGCTTTCTATTTTACCTGGATTACATTATCTTTCACCCCCCCCCCCTTGAGAAAATGGTTTACTCTCTGCGAAATCATTAAGAGAAGCCCACTTACCGAGATGCCAAATGAATGGCGAAATGCATGTAATAGTGAAGAACTCGTGGCGTGAATGTAAAATTGCATTTGTGTTTTGCATTTCACGTAAGTAATTTTCGAAAAAAAATAGTTTGTTTCCTTTCAATATTTGAATGAGTAGATTGTTTTGACCTAGAGTTCAAGATTAGATGTGGTTTTGCTTTAAATCAATCAGTAACTTACCTAACACGGTCACGTTCATCACGCCCGGAAATATGATGACGCACACGCCCACGACCAGCGTTGCCAGGTTGAACACCCACAGCTCGTCGCAACGGGGATGCCTGGCTATGATACCGGTCAACATCCGGCCGAACGTGTAGGATATCCCCAGGAAAGCCAAGAGGAACACGCCGTTGTCGACTTCGATGTGAAACTTGGGCGAGTTCTCGGCGTAGTCGGTGAGAAACATGAATGCCGCGTACGTCCCACTGACCCACAGGAGATTGTTAAAACTGAGAATGATGACCTTGTAGTTCTTTAACACTTTCACGTCGAACGGCTGCTCCGTCCAGTCGGCGTCGTTGCAGAACTTGTTGTTTATCGGCCGCAAGAGGACGCCACATATGCACAGGTGCAGCGCGAGTCCGCCGTGAATGAACATGGCGCCCCTCCACGAGTATTCTTCGATCAGACGCTGAATGAGCGGAGCGAGGAAGAGCAGACCAAATCCGGTGCCGCACATGGTAGACACCGAAGAGGCGAGGTACCTCCTGCGATCGAAGTAATATCCGATCATGCTAGCTGCCGGAAGGTAGGCTAGACCGTACCCGGCACCTGAGAAATAAAAAATGTTGACATTTATGAACAAAAAATTGGGAGTGGATCAGTTTGACTCACTTACAGGAAAACAGGACGATTGTTTAGACTCAATCTCATTTTAATTTACTGTCCAAAATACACATTTTCTTGCCTATAAAAGTTAGCAATTGTTCCTTATATTTGAATAATTAGCTTAGAAAGTTAATTAACGGCAACCGAACACAGCTATTGCTTACGTCAGAAACTAACCACAGTTTGTGCAATGGCAGGCATCTTCCCTTGCGCGTCAAGCACATTTGCATAGGTGTACTGCCTTAAGCGCATGATGTCACGAAAAATGGGCTTTACATCATATGACGTCAGAAACTAACACAGCAGTTCATGATCATGCTTATCACGGTACCGCCTTCTATTTGTCGGCCACGCGCATGTGACAAAAAGGCGCCGTTGCCAATCTTAGTAGATTCACTGAGCCGCGCGTAGCTTTGAAAGTTTAACGAAATTTGAGTATCCGAGGTAATTATTATTTAATCTAAACTTTGATTTAAAATAAGCTATTGTAGCTTTCAATATTTTAGAGCATTCTTTATTCTGAACTCGGTGTTTACACAATCATCCAGTTTTCCTTTAATAATGAGTATACATTGCTGAACCAGTAGGTTACAAGCAGCTAAGATGCTATTAAATAAAGCCGATTATATATTAAAACTAAACAACTAAAGTGAAATATATGCTTTCCAAAAAGTGTTATATTAACTACAGTAAACTCTGCATAACTCAAACCCACCTGAACCAAAAAAAAATTTTGAGTTAGGCGATGTTTTGAGTTATGCGATATTTTGAGAAACGTGATGTTGATCATTTTTCAGCATAGAAACTCTAAACCCCTCCTCCAGATGGCGGAGCTAAATAGAAGGCAGAAAGTCAACCCTTCTATACATAAACGACGAGATTTGATGACAATTACATAAAGAATAACAAATTATGTAGTGAAACATGATTTTTTCATGTTAGAGAAGGACACGTACACAACACTGTTTTGAATACCCATTCTTCCACCAGTGATGTCATTCGTCGACTGAAGAAAGGCAGCGCATTTTCCATTTTCGTCATAATCAGTTTTTCGCGCAAACATCAGGCGAGCTACAGAAGTTTGAACTAGCTTACGAAAAGTCGCGAAGTCAAATTTCAAGCTCGAACATTGTACTCACCAACGATGATGCCGTACGTGTAATACATCACATAAATATTGGGACAGTAAGACGTTGCTATGTGACCGACGAAAGCTACGAAGCTTCCTATGAACACCATCACTCGATGACTGCCCACCTTCTTCATTAGCTTGGCTGACAGGGGACCTATCATATAACAATGGTACATATTACATACGTAGTGCTTTTTCAAGGAAAAAAATAAGATTTAAATAAAACGTCTCAAATTACAGCACATCTCGGGTGTTTTTTTGCCCATTTGCATGGATCTGCCCTTGCAAAGTGGTTCTTGAATGTAACGGTAGTGTTAAATTTGCATCGTTATCAATTACCCATGTAACTGTCATTCAAGTCCATAATATAGCTGGCATCGTGCCCAACTGGCCATGTAATTGTCATTCAAGTCTGTAGCATAGCTGGCATCGTGCCCAGCTGGCCATGTAATTGTCATTCAAGTCTATAGTATAGCTGGCATCGTGCCCAACTGGCCATGTAATTGTCATTCAAGTCTATAGTATAGCTGGCATCGTGCCCAACTGGCCATGTAATTGTCATTCAAGTCTATACTGTAGCTGGCATCGTGCCCAACTGGCCATGTAATTGTCACTCAAGTCTATAGTATAGCTGGCATTCTGTCCAACTGGCCATGTAATTGTCATTCAAGTCTATAGTATAGCTGGCATAGTACCCAACTGGCCATGTAATTGTCATTTAAGTCCATAGCATAGCTGGCATCGTGCCAAAACGGCCATGTAATTGTCATTCAAGTCCACACTACAGCTGGCATCGTGCCCAACTGGCCATGTAATTATCATTTTAAGTCCATACTATAGTTAGCATCGTGTCCAATTGGCCATGTAATTAGGAGAATTAGGCTTCTTTCATAGATCCATATATAGTAATTTTCTGTGCAAATGTCTAGCCAGCCAGCATTCACATGGGGCTGACAATCGCTATGTTGTTCCTTTGCTCATTATCCAGGATGACCATAGGCACAGTATAACAGAAATGTCTAAAGTCTTGCATTAGACTTGGCATATACATTTAATGCAATCATGTGGCAATTTAGTCATAATGTAATTTCTTTTCTCATTACTAAAACGTAAGTCTCTTATAATAGACCATTTAACAGTTATTTGCTGTAGGGTTAAAGTTAGAGTTAGCGTCGATGTTAGGGTTAGGGTGGTGTTACGGCTAAGGGTAGGGTTAGGGTATTTAAATTGTGTGGGGAACTGTAAACCCCTTCCAAAATGTCAATAAATTTTCAAATAATAATAATAGTAATAATAATAAATACAACATTTAGCTACTACTGCTGCTGGTACTACTACTACTACTACTACTGCTGCTGCTACTACTGCTGCTGCTGCTACTACTACTGCTGCTGCTACTACTACTACTGCTGCTGCTGCTGCTGCTGCTGCTGCTGCTGCTACTACTACTACTGCTGCTGCTACTACTGCTGCTACTACTGCTACTGCTGCTGCTGCTGCTGCTGCGCTGCTGCTGCTGCTGCTGCTGCTGCTTTGCTGCTGCAGCAGCGGCGGCAGCAACAGCGGCGGCACAGCAACGCACGGCAGCAGCAACAGCACTAGCTGCTGAACGGCAGCAGCAGCGGCAGCAACAGCGCAGCGGCTGCTGCTGCTGCTGCTGCTGCTGCTGCTGCTGGCAACGGCAGCAGCAGCAGCAACAGCGGCAACGCTGCTGGCAGCAGCAGCGGCAACAGCGGCAGCAGCAGCGGCAGCCGTGCAACAACGGCAACAGGCAACGGCAACGGCAGCAGCAGCAGCGGCAGCAGCAGCCCGGCAGCGGCGACAGCAGCAGCAGCAGCAACAGCAGCGGCGGCAACAGCAGCGGCGGCAACAGCAGCGGCGGCAACAGCAGCGGCGGCAACAGCAGCGGCGACAACAGCAGCGGCGGCAACAGCAGCGGCGGCAACAGCAGCGGCGGCGGCAGCAGCGGCGGCAGCGGCGGCAGCGGCGGCAGCGGCAGTAGTAGTAGTAGTAGTAGTAGTAGTAGTAGTAGTAGTAGTAGTAGTAGTAGTAGTAGTAGTAGTAGTAGTAGTAGTAGTAGTAGTAGTAGCAGCAGCAGCAGCAGCAGCAGCGGCAGCGGCAGCAGTTGCTGCTGCTGCTGCTGCTGCTGCTGCTGCTGCTGCTGCTGCTGCTGCTGCTGCTGCTGCTGCTGCTGCTGCTGCTGCTGCTACTACTACTACTACTACTACTACTACTACTACTACTACTACTACTACTACTACTACTACTACTACTACTAATAATAATAAATACAACATTTTTATATTAAAAACTTCATGTTCAAAATGTTTATATTTATCCATTCCGGATTTTGAAATCCACGAACATTTTCCCATTCTCTTTGCTAATGGCTTCCTATTACAAATAACATGAACACTCAACAGCCGTTAACTGTGCAGTCCCAAGGAAGCCATAGACACTTCCTGGTCGTATTGTTTAAAGCTGTGCTAATGTTCTGTAGACGGCACAGTAAGAGTGCACAAACGTTTATGTAACTGAATCCCACTAACTTCAGTTTACAAGATGAACATCTGTGCCACGGGAAGCAGCGAGAGCACCCCGGACAAGATGATGGTGCAAGATTGTTACCAGAGACTTACTAAAAACCCTAAAAACATTAACAAGGCCTACAGGACATCTTTGAAGTTTGAAGTTTGAAATTTTTGTGAACAAATTTTGACTAAGTAACACAAATAAATACATTTGCATAGGCCTACAGGACTGAGTCATCTTTGAAGTTTGAAATTTTTGTGAACAAATTTTGACTAAGTAACACAAATAAATACATTTGCATAGGCCTACAGGACCGAGTCATCTTTGAAGTTTGAAATTTTTGTGAACAAATTTTGCCTAAGTAACATAAATAAATACATTTGCATAGGCCTACACGACTGAGTCATCTTTGAAGTTTGAAATTCTTGTGAACAAATTTTGACTAATTACCATAAATAAATACATTTGCATAGGCCTACACGACTGAGTCATCTTTGAAGTTTGAAATTTTTGTGAACAAATTTTGACTAAGTAACACAAATAAATACATTTGCATAGGCCTACAGGACTGAGTCATCTTTGAAGTTTGAAATTTTTGTGAACAAATTTTGACTAAGTAACATAAATAAATACATTTGCATAGGCCTACAGGACTGAGTCATCTTTGAAGTTTGAAATTTTTGTGAACAAATTTTGACTAAGTAACATAAATAAATACATTTGCATAGGCCTACACGACTGAGTCATCTTTGAAGTTTGAAATTTTTGTGAACAAATTTTGACTAATTAACATAAATAAATACATTTGCATAGGCCTACAGGACTGAGTCATCTTTGAAGTTTGAAATTCTTGTGAACAAATTTTGACTAATTACCATAAATAAATACATTTGCATAGGCCTACAGGACTGAGTCATCTTTGAAGTTTGAAATTCTTGTGAACAAATTTTGACTAATTACCATAAATAAATACATTTGCATAGGCCTACAGGACTGAGTCATCTTTGAAGTTTGAAACTTTTGTGAATAAATTTTGACTAATTAACATAAATAAATACATTTGCATAGGCCTACAGGACTGAGTCATCTTTGAAGTTTGAAATTTTTGTGAACAAATTTTGACTAAGTAACATAAATAAATACATTTGCATAGGCCTACAGGACTGAGTCATCTTTGAAGTTTGAAATTTTTGTGAACAAATTTTGACTAAGTAACATAAATAAATACATTTGCATAGGCCTACAGGACTGAGTCATCTTTGAAGTTTGAAATTTTTGTGAACAAATTTTGACTAAGTAACATAAATAAATACATTTGCATAGGCCTACAGGACTGAGTCGTCTTTGAAGTTTGAAATTCTTGTGAACAAATTTTGACTAATTACCATAAATAAATACATTTGCATAGGCCTACAGGACTGAGTCATCTTTGAAGTTTGAAACTTTTGTGAATAAATTTTGACTAATTAACATAAATAAATACATTTGCATAGGCCTACAGGACTGAGTCATCTTTGAAGTTTGAAATTTTTGTGAACAAATTTTGACTAAGTAACATAAATAAATACATTTGCATAGGCCTACAGGACTGAGTCATCTTTGAAGTTTGAAATTTTTGTGAACAAATTTTGACTAAGTAACATAAATAAATACATTTGCATAGGCCTCAGGTTAATTCTCACAATCCATAGTGAAGCCAATTCCCTTCCCGCATTGAAGGCACTTAATAGAAGCCATGCATTTAAGAACAGACCAATCGACAAGCAATCTGTTGCCAGAGAGCTCTGCTTTGCTTTGAAGAGCAACAAGCAAAAGTTATTAGCAGGGAAGGGTATTGACAACCAGTTTATGGGTCAGCTGGCTTCCTACAGCATCGGGGAAGCCACTGAAGAGAGAAAGACTTATGGGTGTTGTCTTTTTTAAAAACTGACCGTTAGTGCTGAAAGAAGCACGTCTTAGTACGATACAAACATATTTTTGCAGAAAAATTAATCATTATTAAGTAATATGGGAAATCACGGTTTTGTGTTCAATGTTTGGTCACTTATGCAGAAAAGTAGAATAGACTGGTTGCATGTATACCAGTAATATTACAAGTTTCAATATTCATTCAATAAGACTTTTCACGGTTTCGGTGCACGCACGTGCAGTTGCTGTAGGTCAACGGTTAAGTGTACTCCAGCAACGCGTCTTAACTACAACCCTGACGTGACATGTGAGAAGCAAAGCCGTCTGCCGCATCAGTTCAGTAACTTCAATTGTTTGACGTGGACTTTACTTAACTACGAGAGTGATTTACTAGCAGGACCTTAATTGGGAAAAAAATGAACTAGGTAAGGTTCTAGCTAGCTGTTAAAACTGTTACTATTACAACAGCTCTATGGACTGCGAGGTGTTGTCAAGTGTACACAAATGTGTTGTCTGGTTCACTTAACTTAGCCATAACCGTCACGTGACGTACATGTAATTCCTGCGGGCCACAGGCAGTTTGATCAAGGAGCCAAGTACAGAGAGGCCTAATAAGGATTTTTTTGCATCTGACCTGCATACATCATTACTACTAGACTCAAGAAACTTTTAGAAGTTATTAAAATTTATATTACAAACCATATATTTCTACTTTCAGGACAGATAGTGGTAATTTCATTACAATGCATATTAGTGATGTGTATCACACAGTCTGTGTAGTACAGTGTTATTAAGCTACAACCGTCTTGTAAGGGTTAATGGCATCCGATCTAGTAGAAAAAACTACCCGCACTATCTTTGGAATCGTGGCACGGACTTCAGCTGGATACACTCAATTAATCGCCCGGGCCGCACTTTCATTATGTTGACAAATCTCTTCGTGGGTCACACAAATTCTCTCTGCGGGCCGCAATTTGCACACCCCTGCTGTAACGTCTTCTCTGTATCAATTTTTGAAATTCAATTACTATCTGCTACGAAATGATGGTATGTTGGGGTTTCAAAATGCGTCGTTTGCAATAAAATGAGTAACACGAAAAAGCACAGGTCTAAATACCATCGCCTAAAAATATTCTTTGCTAAATTAATATGATCAAATGAGAGATGTTACCAAAAGTGAATTTAAAAAAAAATTGTCAAACACAAAAAAACCGAAACAAAACCAACCTGAAACACTTTTGCAAAACCAACTTTTACCAGACGGTTTAGTCTAGTGGTAATGCGTCGGCTTTCCGTCTGGGAGGTCGTGAGTTCGAACCAGCGATCGGGTCATACCAAAGACTTTAAAAATGGCCGTTGCCCTGCCTGACGCGCGGTATTTAGGGTAAAAGTGGGGTAATGATAGTCTCTGTTATGTAGTTGTAGGTTGTTATTTACAGTCGGCGATAATAGCTCTTTGAGCTAATGTTAATTGTTGACCCAAAATCAGACTTTAAATAAAGATTATTATTATTATTATTATTATTATTATTATTATTATTAACTAGTATCAAAACTGAAAAGAAAATTGTGAAATAAGTAAAATCTGTTGTGATGCAATATTATTGATAAAAAACACGGAGGTTTTACAGTATAGAACCCAAAGTTTGATGGACATTAGACAAATTAATGTGTTACAATGTTTTGGGATTAAAATATCCATAGTTATTAATGTTTAAAACGCTTCATTAAAAATAAAGCAATTTTATTTCGTAGATATTTTGTTGCCTATATTTCATAAATTATGAAATTAAAAACGATTTTGCTCAAATAAATTCAAACGTGGTTTGATATTTCGGTTGATTGGGCCTGGAAACCCTAAAACTTCACACAGCGGTCAACAGTGAAGATATGCCACATTGCCGGTAGAAGCACATTACGAAGTTTTATATACACGAAGTTTTTGAATATGTGAACTAATTTAGCCAAGATTTCTCAACGTTTTTTGACGTCTAGGAGAAAAGGTAAAATGGATAAATACTAGTAAAACCTCCGAAAAAAGTTACCGAAAATTATCCGATATTTTGACTACGAAACGTAACCGAAAGTACAATTATCGGCAAACCGAACCGAAAATTTCCTTCCGGTAACATCCCCGTATTGAATACGCATAATTTACCCCAGATGAGGATGCTGGCGGTGCACAGTGATCCGACCAGCGCCGTCGCTCCTGCCGGGTCGTCGAATTCTCGCATGAACACCTTGTAGTAGACTCCGTAGGACAACGCCGTGCCGAAGATGATGGCGTTGTTCAAGAAAACGGCGAACAACACCACGTACGCCCATCCCTGGTCGATGTTGACGTCCAGGTTGATGAGAATTCGCGCTCGCTGTTGGAGATTGTGGGCCGCTTGAATAGTGGACGACGGCACTTGTAAGTACGAATGCATCGTGGCGGGGGTGAGGCGTGTTCAGTAGATCAACTCATTTTCTGTAAATACAAACATCAGTTTAACACTTAATAGGAAAATATATTTCTTAAAGCTAGGTTCCGATCACTCCACAACTATCAACACTAAGGAAGCTCTGTTACCGAGTGTTGGTCCACAAGCTACAACCGTCGTGTGACATTTTTGTTCCCAAGCAAGATCCTACTAGTAAATCACTCTACGCACAGATTAGTACATAATTAAGTCCACGTAAAACAACTGAAGTTGCTGAACTGATGCGACAGACGTCTTTGCTTTACCCGCATCAGTTCAGCAACTTCAGTTGTTTTACGTGGACTTAATTATGTATTAAACTGTGCGTAGAGTGATTTACTAGTAGGATCTTGCTTGGGAACAAAAAATGAACTAGGCAAGGTTCTAGCTAGCTGTTAAAACTGTTACTATTACAACAGCATGGGCTGCGAAGCGTTGTCAAGTGTATACAAATGCATTTTCTGTAGACTTAACCTTTGACCTTTTTACGATCATCATCAATCGCTGAAACTGTGAGAAGGTTTATTAAATGAAAACACGGATATTCACTTTACGTTGATCTACATACAGTATATACCAATTTTTACCTCTTTATTATAAAGAGGGTTGTAGCCTGGATACCATGCTACGAGAAAGAGTAGATTTGTTTCGACAAAATAGCTCGACAAATACTAAAAATCACCTAAAAAGTACTGATACAGATACCATAACACGATTATTGACGGTCTCTCCTCAAGAATTTGGGAAAATACGGTAGATTTGATACTTCAACTGTTTCACTATTAAGTGAATTCCAAGGGCCCACAACACGAGAAGGGAAGAAATGAGCTCTGATATTAGTGCGAGAGTATTGTACAAATAATTTAAAGTCGTATCTACGTAAATCACATAGTGATCTAGAAAAAAATTTGACACTACACAAAATAGAACTGCCACTAATGACTTTATAATAGTTAATAAGCTCTATAGTACCACAGCGTTGTTCAAGAGAAGATACAGAGTCAGAATGAATATGAGAAGCCAGACTAATACACCTAGAATGTGTTCTTTCAAAAGCATTTTCTACAGTAACAAGCAGTGGTAACCAAACAATGCACACATATTCAAATGTTGGTTGAACTACAACAACAATAGGCCTACTGTTTCTCATCTTATTCTGACAGAGTTTTTCCCAGGCCTCATAGAGTTGTTTGTGAATCGTGGTCTCGAGTGTAAGTTATTTGTGCAACCAGCTAGAACCAACATCAGATCTCACTTTTCTGGGAATCGTGTAGTTCAGCCATGGAATCATCTTTCATTATCAGCCATTAGCGCTTTATCAGTTGACAGTTTCAAAAAACATTTGAGAGAGGACCGTTTACAGATAGGTACGATTTCTTTGGATAAAGTATTTTTTGAGTAACGTATGTATCTCAGCACATAAACAACTTTGAAAACTTGAACTCGAAACAGCAATTTCGAATGCAACGAGAAAGTTGAACTTACATTGCTCGAAGAGAGTCAGTTAGCTCTAGTTTTCAAGAGTTTATTTCATATTTCTCTGCAGAATTGTTTTTCCTTTATTCGTTCTTGAAAGCGAGTTAAGTGCTACACAACTTAGTCATTCACATTTTGGTCTTAGAAAACCGGAAGAAGTTGAAAAACCAGAAGCTGAAAAACAGATCTGCCCTTAGATGCGAAGATTTCTCATATTTGTTGAGGATTGGTATACGAAAATCTGGTTATTTCAACTACGAATTCAGTATACATTGTAATTCTGCATAATACTAACTATATTGCGACGGTACGGTTTAGTATTTGTACAAATTAAGCTTAGTAAGATGTGTTAGAGCTGTGAAATTGATTTTTGTAAAGAGTTGATATTTTGGGAGGCGTGAAATTGGAAGCCGCTGTAATTTTGTGGTAGGCGGAATCGATTATTCGCCTGCAAGTCTCTGGTATAGATTACTTTGCTAAGTAATCCAATTCTACACAGTTACTTTTGGTCTATGAAAGTAATTCACAGTCATTTGAAGTACAAAAAATGAAAACGCGTTTGAAATCATTTTCTCTAACTCGAGGACATAGTTTAAAACTGCTTAAAGAGCTGCCACATCTCGACATTGTCAAAATTCATTTATTGTGAGAATAGTGGGCGAATGAATTAATCTGCGTGTCTTGATAATTGCCTTGCCAACCGTAGTAAAGTTTAAAATCCTAATCGACAATTATTTTATGGGAAAATACGGGCTTTCTATGAGTGTACTTGCTTAACGCCTATTCATGACAGTATAACCCAGGACGTAAAAACTAAACACTCTCAAAGCAGAAAGCTTGCATACCTTCAGACAGTGAGTTGGCATGCACGTATAGTCCACGCTTCCTGCTGTGCTGTGACAAAACGCAGTTAGTATTTTACTCTGTTGTAAGCCAGCATGTCACTCTTCATGAGTGCCTGACATCTGATAAACAAACGACTATTAGCAATATAAGGTAAGACTGCTGGCTAATGTGCACTTTCGATATCTGCACAGAAAATAGGCTTTAAACAAGTGTGACTCACAGTTTTTAGTAAATCGCATTTTTGTAATAGAGCGAAAAATTCTATTTCATGTGCAATTAAGCATTTCATTGTAGATAACTTCGGAACTTCGCGACAACTATAGATTTCATGGAACTTTGTAAGGAAAAATGTGACTCTGTATTTTTTTATTATAAAGCAGTAAGATCTAGTAATGTTCCCAAGATCTTATATCAGTTGAAAGAGCGTTTTCTTTTCTAAGTACTTCTATGTTTTACTGTAAAATAAGACTGACAATAAAAATACTTTTGTTTCTGAACAGCAGCTCATGATCATGGTTATCACGGTACCGCCTTCTATTTGTCGGCTACACGAATGTGACAAAAAGGCGTCGCTGCCAATCTTAGTAGATTTCTATTTTGAAAATCCGAGGTTATTATTATATATATAATAAGGCGCAAAACTAAGGCCTAATTATATACAGTAAATGAACATATTTACAAACACCATATTAAAATATTTTTCCAAGACAATATTACAAAAGTACATTAAATTTTACATGACACATTTTACACAATATACATTTGACATGACACAATTAACAGAAACATGCTTTACATTACATAAATTTCACTATTTACATTTACACTATTTATACAATTTAAGCTTTGATTTAAAAAAGCTATTGTAGTTTTCAATATTTTAGAGCATTCTTTATTCTGAACTCGTGTTTACACAATAACCCGGTTTTCCTTTAAACCAGTTATACATTTTTTTCAGACGTTTACAGTAGCCGATTGCGACTGTTTATTTATCAATGGTTAAAACATGAAGGTGAAAGTGTTGGTGCGAAATCCCGACGATTACGGCCGAGAGACAAAGAGAGACGTTTTCAAGATTCCCAGGAACTTCGATCCTAAGATACATCCATTCGATGTCGCAAGAGAATACACACGTGCTCTCAATGCCACGAAGTTAGACCGAGTTTTTGCCAAACCATTTGTCGGCGCATTGGAGGGACATCGCGATGCCGTGCACTGCATTTCGAAGCATCCGAAGAGTCTTTCAACACTTTTTTCTGGAGCTTGCGACGGAGAAGTTAAGATATGGAACTTAGCGCGCAAGAAGTGCATCAGTACCGTCTCCGCACATACGGGATTCGTTCGCGGCATTTGCACAGTTCCCGACGGATCTTCGTTTTTTACCGTTGGTGACGATAAGCTAATTAAACAGTGGAGGACGGATCTTTCGCATTCCGCGGATCCAGTTTCCACGATCGTGGGGAAGACGATGTTCACCGGAATCGACCATCATTGGAAAGATTCGATTTTCGCCACCTGCGGAGATCGCGTCGACATTTGGGACGAGTCGAGAATTGAGCCGATTCGGAGTTTCACCTGGGGCTGCGATAGCATCACGACTCTTAAATTTAATCAAGTGGAAACCAACATCTTGGCAAGTTGCGCCAGCGACAGGAACATTGTCTTGTACGACATGAGGGGGTCCACTCCCTTACGGAAAGTGATTTTAGATCTGAGAAGCAACGCGATCGCGTGGAATCCAATGGAGACGTTCATCTTCACCGTAGCCAATGAAGATTACAATTTATATTCCTTCGATATGCGAAAACTGTCGTCGCCTGTCAACATCCACATGGATCACGTAGCCGCCGTGCTGGATGTAGACTATGCGCCCACGGGCAAGGAGATCGTTTCCGGAAGCTTCGACAAAACCATCAGAATTTTCCCGGCCGGTAAAGGTAGAAGTCGTGAAGTGTATCATACAAAGCGAATGCAGCGGGTGTCCTGCGTCCGCTGGTCGACGGACAATAAGTACATATTATCCGGCTCGGACGAAATGAACATCAGAATTTGGAAGAGCCGCGCTTCGGAAAAGCTCGGCGCCGTTAAGACGCGCGAAAAAATGTCACTTCAGTACAGCGAGAAACTGCAAGAGAAGTTCGCGCACCATCCTCAGGTGAGACGCATAGCCCGCCATCGTCATCTACCTACACCCATCTACCACGCCGCTAAAGAGTTGAGGACTATTCGCGAATCGCGGAAGCGAAAAGAGGCCAACCGTCGTGCGCACAGTAAGCCCGGGTCTGTGCCCTACGTGAGCGAAAGAGAAAAGCACATTATCGCGGAACACGAGTGATGGTTGTACGGACGTGAACGAACAAGTCTTTCTTTGTTTTTCTTCACACTCTTTTGTCCTTATTACAAAATTCTTCCAAGTGTGCACTAACTAACTAATTCTGGCTTTCGTACAATTTTTAAAGCACAAGAAAACCCTCCACTTACATAAAGCTTAAAAAAATCGCCTTGACAAACTTACATACTGTCTCTTTGCGTGCAGGGCTTGCGTCAGCAGGAACGCTGTATAAAACGTGTAAATTAAAACTCCTGCGATGACCTTTAGGCGCAGCCATTTTGATGATAAGTCATTTGAAACAAGTTTAGATAACATTGAACAAAGTTTGAAAAAATAATCAGAGCATTCGTAGCACACATGTCACTGAGTAAAATTTAAAATTACTGCATCTTGTCAATAAGATTAAAAATACGTTTTTGGTTGGTGAGTAGTGCACGCTGGAGGGTGAGTCAGCGATATTTTACCAATTGGTGAAAGCATTTTAAATAATTAATAGTTTTCTTTTCTAATTATATAATATAAGTCTTTCCAGCTTGTAAGCGAAATGCTAAGTAATATAATTCTGCATGGAAAATTTTTTGTGACATAATTTAATATTTGCTTTTCTTCCCTTGATTTACTTTTGTGTAAATGACGTCATCTAATGGTACAATCGGAACAGTATTGCGGCAGATTTAAAATGCAAACAAACAAAAAATCCTTTCAACACGAGTACTATATATGCATCAAATTGTTATAAAGTAATATAATTTTTAAGGCGATTTTTCTGAAACCTACTTCAGGTGCCCCTTCCTTTGTCGTTTAAGTAAACTCAGTTTATGTTTATGTTTTATAACATGGCTTAATTTTACTTAGAAAAAGCAAAATATTATACTGACAAAACCAGAAAATGATAGTATTTCATGATGGCTAAAATAATAAACGTGTATTGGAGAATGATTTTAACAAAGAAGAGCGTGTGTCTTTTTTGTCTTTCTTATGTAGGAACCTCGTCGATTTTTTTGTACCATGAGTCAATTTCTGCAATAGGTAGTCTCTTGCATTTCTGTGATGTCTTGGCAATGCTAGCTTGCACGAGTTTATAATACACCACAGGCAGTTACTGAACAGAGCTTTTTTATAAGTGCCACATAACGAACAGGTACAAGATATTACACAACAAGTAGTTGTGCAGCCTACGTGAATATAATGACCACTTAGAAACTAGGTTAATGGCGTTTCTAATACACCACAGGTATTTCGCAATGAACATATAATTATATTAATTTGCCTGGCCAAAACGGGTGCCGGTATAACAGGTTATTTTTATATACAGTCATTTTGTTCTTGGTCGTTTTGCAGGCATTAAACAAGTTTGGCGGTAGAGCGGGCGGCAGTATAATGAGGCTTGACTGTATTCATTAATTGTGAGATTACACCATTACATTACTAATTTACATATCTTATTTATAAATTGAATATCTCAACGCTCGCACATACACACTCTCACACATGCACGCACGCACAGTTAGCTACAAACATAAATTTTACAACATAGCGATCTTGAAGGGTGGTGACAGCTTCTATAATGATTTATATGGGGCCACAATGAGCGAAAAACAGGAACGATTTTTCGTTTTTAATAGCTGTTATTGTTGGTGTCATATCACAGCCATATCACGTTGAAAACACCGGTTCTCGCCTGATCACCGAAGTTAAGCAACATAGAGCCTGGTTAGTACTTGGATGGGTGACCGCCTAGAAATACCAGGTGCTGTAGGCTTGCGGGATGCCCACACTGTATCTCGACACTGGGCGGAGGAGCTGCACAAGCAGCCAACGGCTAGAGGGCAGAGGAGGTCAATGACCCAACGGCCATGTGTAGAGGCGGAGGAGTAAACCTTCCAAATCAAGGCGGGCCAGTGCAGCATGCTCACTGACTCCGGCAGCTCCTACAGCCAACCTGGTGCCAAACGTATCGCTCCGCTTTCCTTTGGACTACACCGGGGAGGAAGAGAGGGGGTACCTGTTTTCTGGGCAACTCCCAACTGCCGGAGCCAGTAGTTCTAAACAGTTAATACATCTCATCTAGTTTCAGGTGCTATAGAATGCAAGCCATTATCATTCCTCATGCTTTGCCAATAACCTGTGGTTAAAAGGTATGTAAGTATGCTACATGTGTCTTTGTGCTAATGTTGTTAAATGGACGTCGTTTGGTAAACAGATACTATGTTGAGTGTATGCGTATTGTTTTCGCATAATGAGTTTATTCAATATTATTTATCACTATACATAAAAAGATCGGATACAGTATACATTATAAATTAGTCAAAGATTGCCCAGATTGCCATTGTTGTGGTTATCGTGTTTGTAAAAACAGATACAATAAAAAGTGTAAAAATGTCCAAAGTATTGATATACATTATAAATTAGTCAAAGATTGCCCAGATTGCCATTGTTGTGGTTATCGTGTTTGTAAAAACAGAAGCAATAAAAAGTGTAAAAATGTCCAAACTATTGATATACATTATAAATTAGTCAAAGATTGCCCAGATTGCCATTGTTGTGGTTATCTTGTTTGTAAAAATAGATGTAATAAAAAGTGTAAAAATGTCCAAAGTATCGGCAGTAGAGTAACGCGGACTGCGCGGCTCGAGCCTGACTGTAGACTTCGCCGCAATGCCAAATGGCATGTTTTGTAGTATTCAACGGTACGCGAACCCTCGCAGCAGTAGTCGTACTTGTCGCGCAAGGTTTCCCATGTTGTCCTTCCTTTCTTTTGGAGGTTTGGCCACGGTGTTGCCACACAAGTGAACGGAAGTGGTGCTGACAAGCCACTGGCATAGCAGTGTCTAGTTTTTTTGCTGGATTACTGCTACGTTTACCTGTCTGAAGGCAGATTTGTTTTATTTTAATTCTGCCTGCCCAATGTCTACAATAGATGTGACAGGTGTATGATGATGATGATGATGATGATGACAAGTGAAACATCTATGCATGTCTTGAGTTCCTTCGCGAGTGCCTTTCTTACATCTTCCATTCTCCGTGCAGCCACCTCAGTTCTCTATAGTGTCCTTCTTGTTTCCAGCAAGCTTCTATTCTTGTTAACATGATTACAAGAACAAGAAAGACAACCGGCGTGGATTTATACATCTGTAACACTACAAAACAGTGGAATAATTATTGTAATCGTAATGTCAAGATTAAGTCAAACACGGGTATAAGGGACATTCGCTTCTATTCTTGTTAACATGATTACAAGAACGAGAAAGACACCCGGTGTAGATTTATACATCTGTAACACTACAAAACAGTCGAATAATTATTGTAATCGTAATGTCAAGATTAAAGTCAAACACGGGTATAAGGGACATTTGCTTCTATTCTTGTTAACATGATTACAAGAACGAGAAAGACAGCTAGTGTGGATTTATACATCTGTAACACTACAAAAGAGTCGAATAATTATTGTAATCGTAATGTCAAGATTAAAGTCAAACACGGGTGTAAGGGACATTTGCTTCTATTCTTGTTAACATGATTACAAGAACGAGAAAGACAGCTAGTGTGGATTTATACATCTGTAACACTACAAAACAGTGGAATAATTATTGTAATCGTAATGTCAAGATTAAAGTCAAACACGGGTGTAAGGGACATTTGCTTCTATTCTTGTTAACATGATTACAAGAACGAGAAAGACAGCTGGTGTGGATTTATACATCTGTAACATTACAAAAGAGTCGAATAATTATTGTAATCGTAATGTCAAGATTAAGTCAAACACGGGTATAAGGGACATTCGCTTCTATTCTTGTTAACATGATTACAAGAACGAGAAAGACAGCTAGTGTGGATTTATACATCTGTAACACTACAAAAGAGTCGAATAATTATTGTAATCGTAATGTCAAGATTAAAGTCAAACACGGGTATAAGGGACATTCGCTTCTATTCTTGTTAACATGATTACAAGAACGAGAAAGACAGCCGGCGTGGATTTATACATCTGTAACACTACAAAAGAGTCGAATAATTATTGTAATCGTAATGTCAAGATTAAAGTCAAACACGGGTGTAAGGGACATTTGCTTCTATTCTTGTTAACATGATTACAAGAACGAGAAAGACAGCTAGTGTGGATTTATACATCTGTAACACTACAAAAGAGTCGAATAATTATTGTAATCGTAATGTCAAGATTAAAGTCAAACACGGGTATAAGGGACATTCGCTTCTATTCTTGTTAACATGATTACAAGAACGAGAAAGACAGCCGGCGTGGATTTATACATCTGTAACACTACAAAACAGTCGAATAATTATTGTAATCGTAATGTCAAGATTAAAGTCAAACACGGGTATAAGGGACATTCGCTTCTATTCTTGTTAACATGATTACAAGAACGAGAAAGACAGCTGGCGTAGATTTATACATCTGTAACACTACAAAACAGTGGAATAATTATTGTAATCGTAATGTCAAGATTAAAGTCAAACACGGGTGTAAGGGACATTTGCTTCTATTCTTGTTAACATGATTACAAGAACGAGAAAGACAGCCGGTGTAGATTTATACATCTGTAACACTACAAAACAGTCGAATAATTATTGTAATCGTAATGTCAAGATTAAAGTCAAACACGGGTGTAAGGGACATTTGCTTCTATTCTTGTTAACATGATTACAAGAACGAGAAAGACAGCCGGTGTGGATTTATACATCTGTAACACTACAAAACAGTCGAATAATTATTGTAATCGTAATGTAAAGATTAAAGTCAAACACGGGTATAAGGGACATTTGCTTCTATTCTTGTTAACATGATTACAAGAACGAGAAAGACAGCCGGCGTGGATTTATACATCTGTAACACTACAAAACAGTCGAATAATTATTGTAATCGTAATGTCAAGATTAAAGTCAAACACGGGTATAAGGGACATTCGCTTCTATTCTTGTTAACATGATTACAAGAACGAGAAAGACAGCTGGCGTAGATTTATACATCTGTAACACTACAAAACAGTGGAATAATTATTGTAATCGTAATGTCAAGATTAAAGTCAAACACGGGTGTAAGGGACATTTGCTTCTATTCTTGTTAACATGATTACAAGAACGAGAAAGACAGCCGGTGTAGATTTATACATCTGTAACACTACAAAACAGTCGAATAATTATTGTAATCGTAATGTCAAGATTAAAGTCAAACACGGGTGTAAGGGACATTTGCTGCTATTCTTGTTAACATGATTACAAGAACGAGAAAGACAGCCGGTGTGGATTTATACATCTGTAACACTACAAAACAGTAGAATAATTATTGTAATCGTAATGTCAAGATTAAAGTCAAACACGGGTATAAGTGACATTCGCTTCTATTCTTGTTAACATGATTACAAGAACGAGAAAGACAGCCGGTGTGGATTTATACATCTGTAACACTACAAAACAGTCGAATAATTATTGTAATCGTAATGTCAAGATTAAAGTCAAACACGGGTGTAAGGGACATTTGCTTCTATTCTTGTTAACATGATTACAAGAACGAGAAAGACAGCCGGTGTGGATTTATACATCTGTAACACTACAAAACAGTCGAATAATTATTGTAATCGTAATGTCAAGATTAAAGTCAAACACGGGTATAAGGAACATTCGCTTCTATTCTTGTTAACATGATCACAAGAACTAGAAAGACAGCTGGTGTGGATTTATACATCTGTAACACTACAAAACAGTGGAATAATTATTGTAATCGTAATGTCAAGATTAAAGTCAAACACGGGTATAACGTACTTGCTTGAAAGGGACCACCAACACCTGTCCCCATTTTCGTAACGTTTTTCCCCATGTAAAAATCTTCGTATATATATGATGAAATGTAAATGGTGAAACTGCAATGACGATCTTTGTCTATTTTCCGAAGCACATTAAAAAGAGATTACGGAAGTTAACAAAATAGTGGATTATTGTTTGGTATATCCCTTTTTTAAACATTTAAAATATTCAGATAAATAACGTAAATCACAAGATTTTCACACAATTGCAGTACTCGGCGTAATAATTAAAAAGTACCTGTGTTTTGTTTTCCTGGTATAACTATGTTCGATTGGCTTCGACAAAAAAACGAATTTCAATAAAAACCACTTTTCTGTACAGCAGACATTCGTTTCATAATGTCACGTCACATGATCACAACAATTCTATTCTATTCAAGTTTATTGCGCAAACGCACTTCATTTACAGAGTCCACTTGCAAATTCTCCATTTTAACAAAATTAATGATAAAGAACATTATTCAAGAGCGCAAGTAAATGCAGATGGCTTAATTTAATACTAAATTGCAAACCATCAGCCGTATTAAAAGGAAGGAGTATGATTATAATCTTAAACTGTAACGACAGTGTAATTAACTAAAATGTTATTATAGTAAATTATCGCAGGTGTTTTTGATTTATTTTTAGTTCACACGAATCTCACTTTATTATTGAAGCTCCGTCTGTTTTAGACGTTTGGCAGCATAGTAGTAATTCGTAAGCTTTGGTTAATTAAGCGTAGCGGATATTAGCCTACATTTTCTGGTAATGATACTTTACTTTAATGACATGTCTATAGGAGGGGCCAAGCATATAAATATGAAATTGTACTACCATTATACCTTTGACAAAGTGGTTATAGATTTTAGTTTGATATTTCAGGCGAATAGTGGACATTAATAAAACTCTTTTAGTTTTGAAAAGTTTGTAACACTTGAGAGCAAATTTTAAATGCATGGTTGCTCTCCATAATATTAGACAGTGCAGAAAATTTCACACTATGATATTTCCTTCTAATTTCAGTAGTTAAGTTACAGTTCATTAATACCTGTTTTTCTGTTTGTATCTCTGCGCATGTGCATAGTCTCTGGTTTCTCTGTTCACCGTCTCATGTACATAGCCTTCAGTTTCTCTGTTCACCGTCTCATGTACATAGCCTTCAGTTTCTCTGTTCACCGTCTCATGTGCATAGTCTTTAGTTCCTCTGTTCCACGTCTCATGTACATAGTCTTTAGTTTCTCTGTTCACCGCCCCATCTATCGGTCTCTTAAGCGATGTGCTTGTAGCCTTAGTCGAGAGAAAGCTATACGGTATTTTTCTGTAGTAATCTCTGATATGTTTGGGGTTTTCAAGTCCGGGTTAAATTCAGTGACGTGCTTATTATGTTTGTAAATATTAATATTAGAACTTCAAAATTTGTTGGAGAAAACGGCCAAGAACGTAGTGCGACCTATTTTCAGTAGTGATTTAAACACATCGCAAAATTTGGTATTAATAAATCATAAGTCATTTATTTCACGTAACACATTTACAATGGTTTCACGTACAATATATAGTGAAAGGGCCTACAATGAACACAAATGAGTTTTTATTGTTTCTGCACAAGAAAAGCCTCAAACACTGTTCACCTATGTACAAATGTAAATGTGTTGCGGGCAATCAAAAAGCAGGGCTTGTTAGATTTGTCACACACAGTGAAAGAAAAAAAGTAATGAAAATAATCTGAAAATTATGAAGTGAATCATGTGATAAAGAAAACATTTAGTGCTTCAGAATGGAATGACGTGATGGATGAAGCTCATATATGAGAATAATTTCATTCACCTGGTTTTAGTCATCATCTGAACACCTGGGTAAAGGTTGTCATAGCAGTCATCATTTATTTTAGTAATTTTTATAATTATTGTACTGGACAGTGCTGCCCTCTGAGGCCAGCAGGCAGTTGCCTCAACTTGCCTGTCAGGTTGATGACTTTAGGTACCTGGCTTTGTGAAATGCTGCAGACACTTGGTCTATGATATGTTGGGTCTGGTCACATGAAATTTACAGATTTGTGTCTTGTTAACTGAATTATTATTTCCTGCTGTCTGCAGTTGCAATTGGTGTTTATTGTCTGTCACAGTTTTCTAATGGTGCTCTAATGTTTGGGCAAGGATGTACTGAAATTAACTGTATATGTGAAATGTTACTTTATGTAATTTGTTTGTGTATGTATTAATTTGAAGTTATTATATTCATAAAATATGTAAAATATGCTGCAATTTATTTATTTACATTTCTATATTGTTAATAGAATAAACAACTAATGTACACACTTATGTCTGGACTTGATGTTTGGATTAGAGTGTTTGAGCATTCTTGTTCATTCTTGATGAAATGGGTCATGCATGCTACAATTATAATTATATATCCATACATATATATATATATATATATATACATATATAGAAGTCAAACTTACATCTTTGCCACATCTTACTAACTTGCTAAAGAGAATTTTGCTATGACAAAATTTTGTGATAAAACGACGTGACGTACTAAACAAGAATGACTTCTTTCCTATCCTGTCTCCAAAATGAGGTCAATGGCCTATTTCCTTTCCTAGCTCACCTGTCTATCAACAGCCTAAATTTGCAAAAAACAAACACGAGGAGGCACCACGTGCTTATATCCAAAACACCCGCAATACTGTCCGATGGCGCTGTTACGTGACGTCATACACGCACAATGTAAATCAGGGGAAGAAAACGAAATGTTAAATTGTGTCCCAAAAAACTTTCCATGCAAAGTTATATTACTTAGTATTTCACTTACCTACTGGAAAGACTATCTATATAAAGAAAAAATATATATATACCACCTAAATTATCCTTTGATTGATATTTTGATATTTTTTAATAGTTTTTACCTTAGTTCACTCATTGAAATTGACATTGTCATTCTACTTGATTTTTTCTCTCACTTTTTTCGATTTTTCTCAATTTCTCAATTTTTTCTACTTTAAACACTAATTGCTTAAAGACGTGCGCGTCATCATCAATTTTTACATTCTGAATACATTATATTTTTAACTGCTTTTCGTTACAGGTGCTGTTGACCCTGGAGGGTGAGTCAGCGACATTTTACCAATTGGCACGAACATTTTAAATTATTATTCCTGGTTACATAAGAATTTCCAGCAGCTAAGCGAAATACTAAGTAATATAACTTTGCATATAACATTTGTTTTCTTCCCGTGA